>CM060195.1:43862990-44462990 GCA_030549335.1 Pontederia crassipes
GCTTCTGGCGCATGGCAAACGTCCTAATCTTCAACACCGGCCACTGGTGGCCTCGCAGTGGCCCCTCTCGGCCGTAAGACATCTCCAAATTAGTCTCTTTTAAGTATAACTGGTGTTAAACTAGCTTTTAGGTGAACATTTGCAGTGTTCTCTCCCCTCAGTTTAGTTTGAAAATATTTGATCTGATATATGAACTCAATGGATCAAGGTCCAGAGAAAAAAAAAATCGATTCTTTTGGCATGAATTAGCTTTTGTACTGTCAGTGGAGGAATTTACTAAAATTTGTGCAATCAGATGGGACTTCGTGAGGTACCAAGGTGAGCTTCTGAAGGAGATGGACAGAACCGTGGCGTTCAGCGAAGCGATCAACACTTGGGCGAAATGGGTGGACGCCGACATCCTGCCGCGCACCAAGGTGTTCTACCAAGGCATGTCCCCGTCTCATTACAAGTAAGTATATGTTCAGAGTTCATCATTGAATTGAACAGTACGTACGTACATAATGCAGTTCAAATGCATCAATTTCGTTGTCTTAGTTGAGTTATGATGACTACGTTTGAAACAGAGGGATAAGCTGGGGGGAGGCCGGAAAGAGCTGCATGGGGCAGACGCAGCCGACGACTCCGGCGATGGACAACAGCGGGCCGCCCTTGGAGCAGGGCATAGTGCAGCATGTGCTGCGCACCATGAAGACCCCGGTGCACTACCTTGACATCACGTACCTCTCGCAGCTGAGGAAAGACGGGCATCCTTCCAAGTTCAGCGGCGTGCACTTCGCCAGCGATTGCAGCCACTGGTGCCTCGGCGGCGTCCCGGACACTTGGAACCAGCTCCTCTACGCAGCTCTCGTCAGCTGATCCTTACTGTTAACTGCGTTACAATTTGCATGGACAAGTAGTATCGATATATGTAGTTCTGATCCACCCCAATGAGAGACGAATTCAGAAGAAGATTCGTCTAGCTTTAGCATTTAATTTAAACTGTAGGGAAATTAAGGAAACTGCTTGAGTATTGGTGATTAGTTTAAGTTTCACATATATTTCGCAAATCATTTTATCGTTCGTAATTGGTTTACCGTCGTCCAGATCGATTTGTTCATGAAAAGACAGATTGATCAAAAAGCGAATCTTTATGCAGTTTGATCTCTGGCCACCAGCAAGCAAAATTAATGTGATTTCTATTCGTGGAGCTACCAAAGCGGATCTTGAAGAAGTGGACAAAGGGAAATTAGGCAGGGAGTCCCTTTCGTAGGGCATCTAATTCTGATAAGAACCTAAAAAAGCATAGAGAAGCTTGCTGCTGCCTGTCCCTCGTTCTGCGATCAAGCCACCACTCTATGTTTGTATATATGCTTTATTTCACTTGCCAAGTTGTTCATGCTTTGAATGACAAAAAAAAACAAACTTAATTAGAGAATCCTAATTCACAAGAGCCATTAACTGTTTTTCTACTTCCCTTAATCCTAGGGAATATTATGTTTTGCTAAGATATATATCAATCATTAGATTGGCCTGGCCATATGTTCATCATTGTACAGGCAGCTTTTGTTATACAATTCCTTCATGAATCATGAGAAAGAACGTCATACTTATAAAGGAAATAATATCCATCTTATTCATATATATATCTAAGAACTCTGTGCAGTGCCTTTCCTGTATCTCATATATATCCTTGCAATCATGCACTAGTCTAGCTCTCTTCTCTTTGTCGTCGTCCTCAGTAGCTTAGGAAAATGACCTCCATGTGAACTAAACATCAAATTCTCTCTCTCTCTCTCTCTCTCTCTCTCTCGCACACACAAACTCTCTCTCGCACACGCACATAAATGCTTAGCACCACCTTTAGCTATCGTCTAATTCAACACGTAACAATTATGAGAAACCATTCTCCCTTGGCCGGCTCCCATCTTTTCTTCCTTCTCTGTCTGGTGGCACTCATCGCAGCAGGGGGACACAGCTCAAGCAGCTACCATCAGCATGGCAACAAGTCAGGGATACTGCAGTATGCACAAGGTTACGGCGTCGACTGCAACCTGTTCCAAGGGACATGGGTGTATGATGAGTCGTATCCGCTGTACGATTCATCGAAATGCCCCTTCATGGAACCCGAGTTCGACTGCCAAAGGTACGGCCGGCCTGACAGGACGTATCTGAAGTACAGATGGAAGCCCAGTGGCTGCGACATGCCAAGGTAATGTTAACTGCAGGTTAGCCTCCGTGTCTCCTATATATTCGTCAACCTTCTGCTCATAAGAAGCTATATAACGCATTTTTGCACAGGTTTGATGGCAAGGATTTGTTGTGGAGGTGGCGCGGGAAGAAGATAATGTTCGTAGGGGACTCCATAAGCCTGAACCAGTGGGTGTCACTGGGGTGCATGCTCCATGCGGCTGTGCCCAACTCAAGGGTCTCCTTCATCCGAAGGCAGCAACTGTCTTCTATTAGATTCCAGGTCCGTCGAACGTCTCTTCGTTAACATTTATCTGAATTACTTTACACGGAACAATGAAGATTGCAATTTGAAATGGAGTGATGAAACAGAAAAGAATTAATGATGAAAGATAAAAAGCATTGCATGCATGCGCGTGTACCACCACTAACGAATATTATATGAGAGAGAGAGAGAGAGATATGGTAGACAGCAGTGAACTCCACGATCTTTCCAATAGTTGGTCCCAACTTGTAACTCCTCTTGCACACAGTTTTTTTTTTTTTTGTTTTAGACTGTAGCCTCAAGCTCTTGCACATAAAAGATGATAGACAGCAATTAATGAACCCCACAATATTTTCAAGGATGAATGAAACAAAACAAAGTTTTGTTTATCTTAGAAATAGATTTCAACCAATTCACCTAATAGCTTATCGGGGATTAGCCACCATAGAAGTACAGAGCCTTAAGATTTAAAAGAGTTACTTTCTGTATTTAATAGAAATATATCTAAATATTTGTACGCTCGACAAAAAAAAATATCTTCTTTTGAATATCATATGAGATACATATAATCATTTTTACATTTCATTTGAAATATTAATAGTCCATCTCAATTTATTTAAATAAGTCGAGACGTCGGTCTTATATTGTTGGTATTGACTAATAGAGCTATATTTAATTGATATCTACAGCTAGAAGACGTACAAACGCACAAAAAAAAACTGTGGAAAAAAGTATTTAACATTTGGACAAGTTCATTATGCCTATAGAAAGTAAGAATCCAACTTTTAAAGTTAAGGATGAACTATCTTGCATTAATTGTATTCATTGTCTAGTGAATTTCTTTGACAAGTCCTCTTATATGAAGGTCCACAAAAAAAAAAACTCGCCATTTTCTTTACTATCAAACTACAACCAGTACATACCTTGACCTTGACACAATGCGACATCGAACCCTCACATGACATGTCTGGGCTTTAGTTTGATTGTTGCCTCATACAAAATAGCTCTACGTACAGTGAAATTTTTCGTGCAGATCCCATTTTATTACTTGATAATAATCTCAGCTCAATTAGATTTGAATGCATTATATTCCATCATAATAATTCACGTATACTGTATACATGTCATGTAGACAACATAAAACTAGAAGTTATACGACGTATATAAAATTGGAACACGCAAACAAAGTTATCGATATAATTAATGTCATAGTCACACTACGGCAGTTAACATGAATTTTCTTTTTAGTTAATATTGTATTTTTTTATTTTTCATTTGCCTTTTTCTAGCTGCTAATGAATAACAATAGAGAATCAAGAGCATGTCCTTCCAGGAATTCTTATTTTTTAGGGCCGTTTGGTTAGACATTATTTTTAGATAGAATAAACTAATATAATCGTGTATTCTTGATTATTCTTTTTCTGAATTATGTTTGATTACTAGAGAATATAATTTTAAAATATAATATCTTATAAATAAAATATTTTATTATGCATAATCGATATTTTATTATTATAATAATGATTAAAATAATAATATAATATATGAATAAAATATAAAAAATAAAATACAATTGAAAATGATTTAGAATGTGAGAATAGAGACATTAAGACTTTTTGAAGGAATATATATATATATATATATATATATATATATATATATATTCTTATTATGAGATTAAAAACGAAGATTTTACTTGATTTTTTAATTTTTAACGTTTGATCAAAATATTCTTATTTCATCTTGTATTTGAGTGTATTTCTCGAATATGATGTTATTCTTCCGTTTATTCTTGAAACAAATGACTCCTTAATTATTTTAGTTTAAAGGAATAGTGACGATTATATTTGAATTAAAATTACTATAAAATTGACGTTTGCATACAGGAGTACGGGGCATCTCTGATGTATTACCGTACAACGTACCTAGTGGACATAGTTCATGAACGGATCGGAAGAGTTCTGAAACTGGACTCCATCAGCGGCGGACGTGCGTGGCTCGGCGTCCACCTGCTCGTCTTCAACACGTGGCACTGGTGGACCCACACCGGAGGAAGCCAACCGTACATCCCAACATTAATATTTATTAGTGAATGAATTATACCATTTGTTTTAGCCATCCATGTTTTATTTAAGATGTGTTTAAATTAATTAATGACTCCACATTTTATATACTTATATCTCGTTGCTTGTAGATGGGACTATGTGCAAGATGGCAATCAGATACGCAAGGACATGGACCGCCTGGTGGCCTTCTCGAAGGGTCTGAGCACTTGGGCCAGATGGGTAGATGCCAACATAAATCCATCCATCACCAAGGTCATCTTCCAGGGAATCTCCCCAACCCACTATCAGTAAGTCAACACTTGACCTAACCGCACAACAATATTTCACCTTGTATATGTAAACTAATTCAAACAAATTAGTAGAAACTAGACAAATATTGGTGGAATGTATAATCATATTTAAAAGTTATTGATAATACTAAAATATAATTTTAAAAATGAAAATCATAAAAATATTGCAGTTTTTATTAATCCTATCTAAAAGTCATTGATTATACTAAAATATAGTTTAAAAATAAGAAAATGATGTATCTATTCTGAAAACTGATTGTATTAAAAAAATGTTGTTGATTATTTGAATCACTTTTAGAATAATCACTTTTGAAAAAGTTGACATGCTCATTAAATTTTCTCTTTAGTGCTATATAATTATATTTACGTTCACATTATCATCAAATTTTCTTATGCATTTTCATAAAAGGGTGCATATGATGAATGATCAGGGGACAGGAGTGGGGCAAGCCAAATGAGAACTGCCGAGGACAAGTGCAGCCGGTGAGTGGGTGGAGGTACCCGGGGGGCACTGCGCCGGAACAGATGGTGGTGAGGAGGGTGCTGGGTTCCATGTCGAAGCCAGTCTACCTGCTGGATATCACCCTGCTCTCGCAGCTGAGGAAAGATGGCCACCCCTCTTCATACAGTGGAGACCACTCCGGCATGGATTGCAGCCACTGGTGCGTCGCCGGCCTTCCGGATACATGGAACCAACTATTGTATGCAGCCTTGGTTTGATGTAATGTTATGAATTCCGACATTTCCTTTTTTTTTCTCTCTTTCCTTCTACTTTAGTTTTACGAAGCCTTGTGATATAAATATTTCTAATTAGCCATGCCCATGTAAGACTGTAATTAATGTTCTCAAGTAGTAATGGAATGTCTTGTCTTAAAACCTCAATATATGGTGGGACAAAATTAATGTCAAGAAAGATAAAAGCTCATATATTAGTTTCTTTTAGCTCATCTTATTCTTTTTTCCTTTCTTTATTTTTATTCATAAATCAGAAACACAATATTGATTCTTATTTATTTTTCGCCTATTATTATATATTAATAATAATCTGAAATCTTCCTGTGAATTGTAAGATTTCAAAATTAACTTTTAGATTTACGGAGTATCATTGTCCGCCATATCGTTTAAACCCAAAGTTTAAAATCAAAGGACACTAATGGATCTCCAGAGGCATTGGGATCGATACCAACTCAGAAACGAAGCCCATATCAGATTTTTACATGCTTTGCACGGCCCACATGAAATTCGCAGATTTAAGGGTACTTGCGTAATTTTGATGGTAGCCTTCATCTCATTTTAGTCAACTAAAATATAATTTTGTAACAAAAAAAGTTATCTTAACATGCAAAAATAGGCTTTCATATTAATTTATTGACTAGAAAAGGACCAAACCAGAAAAAAAAAGATAAGAGGGGGCAAAAAAATATTTAAAAAGTAATAAAATTAAAAAATCTAATGAATAATAAAATTTATAAATATATGCTCTTAACTTGCATCTAATTTAATTTAGGAGAGGCCAAAATTAAATTTTACCTTATAATTATATTCTATATAATTAGAAGACAATAAAAAGTTGCCCTCATATGCCTCCACCTTAATTTTAATTTTGATGGAGTATAAGAGGTTTCTTTCGTTGATTTGGATTCAATTTTTTGTGAATGTAAAAAAATTATGTATATGATGTGAAATGATCAAATCAAATTAGTTAAATTTGATAATGAATCTTTCATCCCAAGATTAAAGATTTCAGTTGGAGTATAAGTGATTTTTAGTTGTGTGACTAAGATTTCAAATTTAATTCTTTATGAATATAAAAAATCATGTTGGAAGATCAAGTGCGTGATATGTGATGATTAAATTTGATTAATTAAATTTGATAATAATTAATTTTTAATTTGTTATTAATATACATAATAATTATTTGTTATTAATAATTAGTCCACCGTACATATTTTTTCGGTAAAGTCCATCATATACATTGATTATCAAACTTTGATAATTAATAACTAGTATAATAAGTTACTCCTATGGTATGTATCATGTGGATTCGTTTGTACTTTTTAAATAATTATATATAAAGATTAGAGGACAAAATATACCGAAGAGTTATTTATAAGTGTGACGGTCCGTAAACTGTTCGCCACAGTTTATTCTCAGTTATTTCCTCCTTTTTATTATTTTTGTAATTAAGAGAAATAATTTTGCACATAAACCCCCACCGCATCCATGCCACATTCGTTCTGAGGGCACGCGTGCCACCTTTAGGCCGTGTCCACCTCCTCTAGCGCATACATGACATGATTCGGTGAAGCGGCACGTGTCAACTCCAAGCATGCACCGCATGCAGAAAGCCCATCCTCACGTCCTTTATACATTCTTCCCTCGGGGCCTCGCCTGCTCCTGGTCGTGCTTTATCCATACGCCCTTACTACAATCAAGGCGAAGGGAAGAAGAACGTAGGCGATGGCGTCACAGCAGCAGGTCAAGAAGGAAGAGAGCAAGCACGAAGAGCACACCGAGAGGAAGGCCCTGACGCCGGAGGAAATCGGGCAGTATCGAGCTACGGCCCAGCAGAACTCCATCGAGGCTATCAGGGCCGCCGAGCAGCGCCACCTCGAGGCCGTGAAAGCGGCGGAGGAGCAATACGGGAAGGCCAAGCAGGCGGGGGCATCAGCGCTGCATGACACCAAGGAAGCTCTGGTCCATGGCCTCGGCGCAACTGGGACTTATGTGGCCGCCAAGGGCATGCAGACCAAGGATACAGCCGTGCAAGGAGCGCAAGTCACCGCCGGGTACACGGCGGAGAAAGGTGCCCAAGCGAAGGACTATGCCGCGGAGAAGGCCCACGCCGCGGCTGAAGTAGCTGCGCAGAAGGCCGCAGCGGCGAAGGATGTGACGATGGAGAAGAGCATGCAAGGGCTCGAAGTCGTGAAAGATTCGGCGGCGCGCGCGGCCGAGAAGACCAAGGAGGCCGCGATGGCTGCAGGTCACACAACTGCGGATTATGCAACGCAAGCAGCTATAAAAACGAAGGACGTCACGATCGGCGCAGGGGAGACCGCGATGGAATATGGGAAGCTGGCGGCCGCGAAGACGAAGGATGTTACGGTAAGCGCGGGCGAGACGGCTATCGATTACGCAAAGCTGGGCGCGGAGAAGGCGAAGGATGTGACGGTTAAAACCGGCCAGACTGCCGCAGATTACGCGCAACAGGCCGCCGTTAAGGCTAAGGATGTGACATTAAGCGCCGGAAAGACGACTGTCGAATATGCGCAAGAGGCGGCAATGAAGGCCAAGGACGTGTCTATAAGCACAGGAAAGACAGCTGCAGAGTATGCGCAAGAGGCAACGGCAAGGTCGAAGGAAGCGACCTTAGCCGCTGCTCGAGGTGCTGTGGAATATGCCCATGAGAAGTTAGTGGTGGCCAAGGACACGGCGGCAGAGGCTACACAGAAAAGCTCGGAGTTCGCTGGAAAGAAAGCGGAGGAAACCAAAGAAGCGGCCAGAGGTGCAAGCCAGAGGGCAATGGAGTACACCAGCGAGAAAGCAGGGGAGGCGAAAGAAGCAGCTAAGGACATGGGTCAGAAAGCCATGGAGCAGACTGGCAAGGCCACCGAAGTTGCGAGAGCCACGGGCCAAAGAGCATGGGAGAATGCGATGCAGAGATCAAACGAGGCGATGGAGGCAGCAAAGAGAGCCATGGAATACGTGCAGCAGAGAGCCGGCGAGACGAAGAGCGCAGCCATGCAGAAGGCTAGGGAGAAAGCCGAAGAGGCGATGGAGGCTGCCAAGAGAGCCATGGAGTTTCTGCAGGAGAAAGCGGGGGAAGCAAAGGAAACGACTAAAGGTGCGAGCGAGACGGCCATACAGAAAGCAAGGGAGAAGGCCGAAGAAGCAATAGAGGCAGCCAAGAGGGCCATGGAGTTCGCGCAGGAGAAGTCGACGGAAGCAAGAGAGAGCACAGGAGAAACCATCATGACCACTAAAGAGTTCTCCAGCGCAAAAGCTGGAGAAACAAAGGTAAAGAAGTACAAACCATCCATCTTCATGCATTGGTACTGGATACTTGTATAATCGTTGCACTCCATTCTGCAGGATAAACACCAAGAGAAAGCTGAGGAAGCAAAGCAGGCTGCTAAAAGGGTCATGGACGTTGCAATGGAGAAAGGAGGAGAAACAAAGGATGGCACGACCATCCAGCAGACCGGGGAGGAAGCCACTGAAGCCAAGGTGATGAGAGCTTCCGTGATCATTCCATTTCATAACAAATTATGAGAATAGCTCAAACAGGCATGTTGACACTACATTTATCTTGTTACCTGGCCTGTAAGATGGATATACTTGGTACATTGTCCTACAGGAAAAGCTTCATAGTAAGACCCAAGAAACTGAGGAGAAACTGAAAGGTTTATCCCTCACCAGGGGGGAAGGGAAAGAGCACCAGGAGATGGAAGCTGTACAGCAAGAGCAGCCCACAGATTCCACCACCGCAGGTGAGTTTCTCCAAGTTGCGGGCGAGGCCGTGATAGAGATTGTCAAGACCACCACAGCCGTGGTCACCGGAGAAGAGCCGGAGTTGATGGAAGCGAAGAAGAACGCATAGACTGCGTAGTTGAATGCAGCAAAGTTTTAACGCAGCTAGCTTTTGTTGTCTGTCCTCTCAGCTTTGTTTGGTGTGTTGATGTTTGAAAATAATAATGTAGATAAAATGTTCAGAGAACATCTATGTATTATCAAGTTCAATCAAATGGCTTTTGACACAAGAGTGTTGCGTCTATCTTTACAAAAAAATAAATAAATAAAGGAGCTTGCTGAGGTGCAAGTCTTAACAGGATGTCGATCTGCAGTAGAGCTTGTGCTGGTGATTCTGGTGCTGGTTTTGGCCCTGAAGGTGGAGCATGCGAGCTTTGTCCTTGAGCTCTTGGAATGCTCGCATTGTTTCGACGTCGAAACCGCCCGCAAACTGGGTGCAGCATAAAAAACCCTCAGTCATATGACTTAAAAGTCCAAATATTGTGGAGAGATGAGTTTTTAGTCTAAATACCTGATGAACTCTGAATGCAAATCTAACTCCCTGAAGCATTAGCTCTTCTTCTTCGGCGCTGCTAGCTATGTCCTCGAGCTCAGAGGAAACTCTTTTCATGTACTTCATTGCCAACTTCACTGATGCTAGCTTGATCTGCATCAGATTTCTGTGTCAGAATATCAGAAGGAACTCAAAACGAAGTTGCACACTATGTTCTCATGGAGACAATGAACCATGCCCATCATATTTTTATACAAAAGCATAAATCATGTTGTTATCATATATAATATTCTCATGCTTGTTTGCATATGTTGAAATAAGTTACACATTCCGCGTTCCTGAGATACAGATTCGTCAGGCAGGAGTTTCAACAAACATTAGCAAAAAGTTGTGGTTTGTAGTAAACCGATGTATCATAAGTTACAACATAACTTGCAGGTTTCCAATTCATTCTCATAGGTCTAGCATGCATTACATTACTTAATCATTTTGGACTTCAAGGTAATGTGCATCATGGCCTTAACAGTATGTTGGATTATTAATTTAACAACGCAGGGCTTGATGGACGCGCATTGTTCGGGCAATCGATTCACATGGTGCAACAATCGGCTTGGTCCAGCTAGAATCAAATGCAAACTTGACCGGGTTCTTATTAATTCCTTCTGGCTTGAAAACTATCCAAATTTAACTAAGGAAATCCAAAATTTTGTGGGACCGGATATTGTGGGACCGGATGTAACTAAGGAAATCCAAAATTTTTTCAACACTGAGATCATGCCTAACCAATGGACATTCACAAACTTAATCTTCATCCCTAAAACCCCCCAGGCTTATAGGATTACTGACTACCGCCCCATCGCCCTCTGTAATGTAATATATCGTATCACTGCTAAGATTTTGGCAACCAGGCTGAAGCCCACTCTTCCTCAACTCATTGATCAGGCTCAAACTTCTTTCCTGTTTGGTAGATCTATCCACGACAATATCTTAACCATCCAAGAGATTGCCCATTCTATGCGGAAAGGTAGAAAAAATACATGATTCTCAAGGCCGACATGGCCAAGGCTTTTGATCGTATATCTTGGGATTCAATCTATAAAGCGCTTACAATTATGAATTTTCCTCCGAAATTTATCTCCTGGATCATGTTATGTGTTCAATCTCCCATCTTCCGATGCAATATCAATGGCACCCTCTCGGCCCCCTTTGCAAGCTCCAAAGGTATTCGACAGGGTGATCCCTTATCACCATACCTCTTTATCATTGTCACTCGGACTTTGTCCTCCCTCCTAAATCAGACTGTTCTGGACAATAGCATCCAACCTTTTAGGCACTATTAGTCACCTGCTCTATGCTGATGATCTCCTTATCTGTGCAAAGGCAAATGTTAGGAACTGCAGGAGTATCAAGAACATCACCTCTGCTACCTCCTGACAAATCAACTTATAAAGCTTGAAAAATCTTTTGCTACTTACCGCCTAGTTTGCCTTGCAGGAGGAAGCAGGCTATTATCTCAGCCCTGGGTATTAAACAAGGTGCATTTCCTTTTGTCTACTTAGGTGTTCCTATCCCTATGTATGGTGTAATCAAGCGGCAGCACCACGACCTTATTGAGAAAGTCTCCAAGCGCCTCTCTGGTTGGAAGGGTAAAAATCTAAATCAGGCTGGACGTCTAACTTTAATTAAATCCGTTCTCAACTCCTTTCCCTCTCACATTTTTGCATCTACGTTTGTTTGTAAATCTACAATTGCAATTTTTGAGAAGCTAAACCGCACCTTCCTTTGGTCTTCTAATGGTAACAAAGGTTCACATCTTGTAAACTGGCAGACTGTCCAACTCCCCACCTCTACGGGGGGTCTTGAAATTAAAAACCTACACTTTATGCGGACATCTCTCCTTGCCAAGAAAGTTATGGAGGTTCTTAATTTCTCTAATAACCTTTGGGTTAAACTTGTTGTAAACAAATATAGGCCTGTGCATCCTTGGCAGAATACTAACATCTGCAGGTCCCCTGCCTGGTCGTGGCGGGCTATCCTTCACTGTTTAGACGATATTCGTCCTGGCATCAAACGACTCATTGGTAATGGTAACTCTACTCGTACTTTTCTAGATCCTTGGCTTTTCTCGACCCCACTATGTTTAATGCCTACCTTCGTGACTACTGATCCGGCCATTCATATGTCAAATGTTTCCTTTTTTATCTCTGATGGTATGTGGAATCTCTCTTTACTTCATTGCCATTTTCGTCCGAATATTGTGTCGGCTATTTCCTCCATTTGTTTACCCCCTGCTGCCTATGATGACAGATGGTTGTGGATGTATCATCCAAGTGGGAATATTTCGGCTAAATCTGTCTATAATCAACTGTGTAGCCAAACCACTCCGTCGCAGGATCTCCGACAGCGTGTTTGGATTGATATTTGGGGCCTTTGCGTTCCTCAAAAACTTAAGATTTTTATGTGGAAATTTAAACATAACAAGCTCCCTACTCTCGATTTTGTTACGCGTTTTAACCCAAATGTTTCTAACTTGTGCGCTTTATGCGGTCTGGCGATCGAAACTATTTCTCATTTCTTTTTTGAATGCTCCATTGCTAATGCCATTTGGACTCGGTTTTCAAGCTTTACTAATTATGTTTTTTGTTATCGTCTCTCCTGGTCTTCTGGTGACTGGATTAAGGAGGGGGAGGACTTGGACTGGCTGTCCAGGACTACCCTGAGATCCCTATTTGTTTTCTCCTTATGGCATATATGGCTTGTTCGCAATGAGGCACATTTTCAGTCCAAACATGCTACCATTTCCGTGACGTGGGAGAGGGTTCTGGCAAGCCATAGCGAATATGTTAGGCACAACCTGTCTGAGGCAAATCCTACCTCCCCCCGCGACCATTTGGTCCTGTGGGAGCCTCCACCTGCTGGTTGGGTTTGTTTGAACTCCGACGGCTCCTTCTGTGGGCCGGGGCAAGCTGGAGGTGCCGGCTACATTATACGTGCTCACACTGGTGCTTTCATTTCTGCAGGTGCCCTGCGGCGGGAGGTGCACTCCGTTCTCGAGATCGAAGCTTGGGGGCTAATGATGGGTATTCGTTGCTGCATTCAGTCGGGTCACACGCATGTCTCCTGTCAAACCGATTCCGTCTCTCTAGTCAACATTATTCACAAGAAAACGCCATGCCCTTGGAAGATTCTGAACATTGTACGTCATATCTGGCATGATATTAATCTTTTACAACTTTTTACATGTAATCATATTTACCGCGAAGCAAATCTGGCCGCGGATTTTTTGGCATCGCTTGGTCGGATCTCGGTTTTCGACCGCTTTTGGGAGAACAACCCGCCTCAGGGCGTCCTCCGTTTTTTGTACCAGGATTATCCTACTACTAATCTAAGTTAAGCTCTTTCTTTAAAAAAAAAACAAGATAGGTCAAACAGAAACTGATATTGTCTATTTAAATGAACTAGCCTGAAATACAAAATCATAACACCAATCATGTAATTAGCATCAACTTTGAATATACTACGGCCAACCTTCGAATAAATCTTGATATCAAGAAGCAACTTATCGTATTTAACATTGCCCCTAAATCGTGGAATTATAGTATTCATAGGAATACAACCGACTCATGAAACAAGCATAGCACGCATATCAAAAGCTTTTAGATAAGCATAGCTCGTTTTGCTATGTAAACCCAAGTAACTATAATGGAAATTACCATCCACAGACAGATTTATTCCTTTATACAATGGTGGTACCAAATAATGCTGTCAAATACAGAGTGTAGTTCAAACAAAGAAGAAACAGGATATAGAAGGTTGGAAAGTCGCCAACGTTCCTTCTTCTCTTAGCTCGAGATTTAACTGACACGAGCCTAATTTTGTCTTGTCCAAGAAAACCCTAAGTTTGTGACATTTTAGTACATTTCTCTTAATTTAAATATCTGAAAAGATGTTTGGCAGGCCAGTGAGGTTGCAAGGGCAAAACCAAACAAAATTCACGGGCAAAAAGTTAAGTGACAATTATGTTCTGGCATTGACATTTGAAGGTTACCTAATGCCTAGTAAGTATAAGATGGCAAACTTCTGTTAAAAAGTAATAAAAACTTCACAATCCACCAAAGACAGAATAAACCAATTCATCTGAAAGCAGACTTGTCAGATATCTGACAGGACAATACAACATTGACAACAAAATGAACAACGCCACTAGACGGAAGGGATCAAGTCATCAACCAAGAGAATAACGAATCAACTATTCCGTCCTGAAGCTCTCATTTTAGTTGAGCTATGATGGATTGATATCGACGACGTTGACAAAGTAGATGGCCGGAAGCACCTTACGAAATGTCAAGCTATGGGGCCAAAAGGTAAATGGCATACTTCACATAACACGCTTCTAATCCCTCGTGTAGCGTTTTACTTTTTAACATTTAAGATCTAAAATTAATGTAATTCTTGTGCAATTACAATTTACGCCATTTCTTGGCAATTGTATTCAACGTCTTGTTTTGCTATCCCTTCTCTTTGTTGAACTAAGAAGACCTCTATGCAATTATGCATTAAACCGCCAACACACAGTAGATCCACCAAGGCAACTATCAATTATTATGGATTTATATTTTCTTCCGAAGCGAATATTGGACTCTCGTGCTAAACCGAATTCCAAAAGGCCACTGAGGAAAAAAAAAAATCCTTCACACGGACAAAAAATTAAAAACACACTCTTATGAACTCGGAAAGTGCCCCCAAAATCAAGCCAAAAAAGAAAAAAAAAAAGAGAGAACGCGATAATGGAATGATTTATCAGAGATACGAACAAATCAAGAAAAGCCAAATCCATGTTACGTATCGCGTCCAGATTCGTCCGGTTCACGTGAGAGCGTGCTCACGTGAATCGAGATCGCCACTGTTCTCGCCAAGTTTGCACACTGTGTCTTGTAGCAAACATGTCCTTCTCACGACTCTCCACTCTCATAATTAGATTATTGTAGTTGACACTACAGTAACATAACCTTCGTACTTAGCAAAAATATTTAATGAGGTGCTCCAGATTATATTTATTAATAATAAAACGGTACCTGGGTAACGTATCCTGTCTCCAGCATCCATTCCCAAGGAATCCTGAAGCCTTTGTATTTGTTCATGGCGCCTTCTCTCACTCGCGACAAGTTATACACTCCTTGCTCCATTCTATGCATGAAACACGGAAGAAAAAAGGATGCAATCTTTAATCATAAACAAGCACCGCTAAGAAAGCCTTCATCCAAACATTATAAATCCAACAGTACAGCCAACTTTATAAAATTATTATTACTTGTCGAACAGCGCCTGCATCTTCTTGAGCGCCGCGGCGCATGGCTGCCGGGCGTCGTCCCGGAACGACGTGGCCTCCGCCTCCAGCTTCTTCAGGTCGCAGTAACCGAACGCCGCCTCCCGCATCGCGTCGGCCTTCTTCTCCGGCCAGTCGAAGTGCTTCAGCACCGCCCTCTCGTCAACCTGCGCCCAGCAGAGGGCTCTCGCGTTAAAAGAGAATCGCTCCAGGTCCGGCGGCTGTTAAGAGAAGAGAGCGTGAAGGAGATGAAGTACCAGGAAGGAGAGCTCGTCGTCGAGCCACTTGACGAAGGCGACGACATCGTCGATGGTGGCGAAGGCGGCGCCCTGCACTTGTTTGATCAGGAACCTGATGAAGTCGCCCTGCGTCTCCACGTCCGTTTTAATCTGCAAACGTTGTTAAATTAAAAGTTAATTAAACCCCGATTAATTCGGGCAATTAAGAAGTCACGACTTCGAATTAAACGACAAAATTTTCCACTATCTCCCTACAGTTTAATGTTCCGTTGCGAGGAATAGAACAGCGGACGCAGACAACCGCCAACCAAAAAATAGCTCTTTAAAAGCGGAACAAAAAATGAATTCCAAAACGGTCGGATTGGTCAATTGGAGTGAGAAAAGTCAGTGGCAGATTCGTAATTACGGCGTCAATAACGGTACTGGGAACTTACGGCGAGTAGGTGAGACGAACGGTTCTCAATCTCGCCGATCATGCTGCGGGCGTTTGCAGCAGGCGCCTCCGGCGTTGCTCCCCCGGCGCCGGTCGCGGGTTCGCGCTTGGAGTCGCGCCGCATGAGCGAGTGGTAGAACTCTACCACCTCGGGCACGCGCCGCACGCTTGCGGCAGAAGACCTGACGCCCTTAGAGAGCGGAGGCGGCGGCGGCGGCGGAGGGGGAGGGGGTGGCCTCGCGCCATTCGTTGTGGCCTGTTTACGCCGAGCTGCGTGGGCCGGTGGTGGAGGGGGCGGCGGCGGTGGAGGCGGTGGGGGGATCGGCGGCAATGCAGCAAAGCTGGCAACTTTGCTGCTTCTTGCTGAGCATGATGACGTCTCGGAGCTCGTTGACGACGAGGTAGACGAACTGGAGGAGGAGGCTGAGGTTGATGGCAACGGAGGTGGCTTGGGAATCCGTGGGGCGCGGGCTCGGGATGCATCTTCTTTCTCGTGGCGTGGTTGCTGGATTTCTCCCTCTTCTGCCTTCGGATCGGTGCTATCGATCGTTTGTGCTTCGGAGCTCGAAGCTTTAATGTCGTTCGCTTTAGCCGCCTTCTTCAAGTTTTTCAAAAGGTATGATCTTGAGGACGCGTCGAGCAGCCCTTGGAACCGCTGCGACGACGAGCACTCGTCCGCAGCAGGCGCGCAGAGCCGCCGCGGATCGGCAACGCTTCTCTGGTCGGAGATGGCTGCCTTTTTTAGCTCCTCGAGCTCCGCCTCCAACTCCTTGACGCGGTTCTCACTGTGAATGCTCTCATCTTTGGTGCTCCGAGCCTCCAAGCTCAAGCACTCGACTTGCTCCCGCAGCGCCTGGTTCTCCAACTCCATGAGGTGGATTTTATCACGGCAGAGCTCGAGCTCGTCGTTCTTGGAAGCGATTTCCTTCTCAAGAAAGGGAACGATGGCCACAGTCTCCTTGAGGATCTTCTGCTCCAGGAGCTGCGTCCGGAGCCGCGACTCCCGCTCCTGGAGCTCCTCCACCAGGCGAAGCAGCTCGGCCACGTCCGGCGGCCGTGGCTGCACTTGCGCGGACGACCTCGGGAAATACACGCCGAAGGACCTCGCCAAAGCCGCCGCCTTGGCGCCGTTCCCCGACGCCGCCGCAGCCGACTTCCCGCTGCTTGAGAGTGCCCCCGCAGGCGACGATGACGAACGCCGTGGCGCCTCTCCGTTTCCCGTCTTCGGCGTCGCCGGGCTCTTCTGGAACCCCATCACCGCCTTCACCTTGCCTGCCACCATCTTTGGGGTTCAATGGCGTTCTCTCTTTTCTCCACTCTCTCTCTCTCTCCCCCCCCCCCCCCCCCCCCTCTTTTTCCTTCCCCTTTAACTTTACTTCGCCTGCATTGAACTCCTAGCCGTTAGACAGGAATCAGTCGGCAGAGAAACAGGGCTGGGAAAGCAAGCATTGCTCTGAGACTGGATGCTTTACTCTTGTCTCGTACTATGATTTGTGTGTGGGAGAGGAGAGAGAAAGGGGGGGATGATGTGTTTTTATGAGGTGAGGAAGAGGAGGGAGAAAGCAGGGGGGCGCACAGAGAACGAGAAACGGTCTGCTGTTTTTTCCGGCACTGTTTGGGATCCAAAAGTTTGAAATGGAGGAGGGCGGAGGAGGTAAGGAATAAAGAAACACCAGCTAGTAGTAATGTCAAGGAGGCGCACATGTGTGGGCGCGCGTGCGTGTGAACGAGAGGGCGCGACGCGAAGAGGTGCATGTATTCTGTAAGATGGATGTAATTAGTAACAAAAACAAAAGATTCATTGATAAAGCAGCAATTTCAAATTTAAAACTCAGTACATATATATATCATTAATAAGAAAAAAAAACGATTCATATAAAAAAAACTTGTTGGTGCTTAAAATTATGAAAGTGACGAGGGAGGGAGGGAGGGAGGGAGAGAGAGGGGGGGGAAATGCGAATCTATGTGTGATTTATCTGCAGTGCTTCGGATGCTGTTGCAGCCAAAGCAAATCTGTGCAGAGTTCATAAAAGGGGGTGGGGGGACTGTGGAGAGGGTGGCATGGGAGTCCAGAAAAGAAAACTCAATTCAAAAATACTCGACCATATTGTCAAACAGTGGTGTCTCTGTGACGCGAGACACGTGGAGAGAGGGGCCCTCAGAGATTACCAATCAGGGTCGGACAGTGGAGCAGTCACACTGTCTAGACCTGTCTTTAATATTTTTTTTCTTTTTATTTTTTAGAAAAAGATTTATCCAAGTATTTGACCAAAAAAGTTTGGCTTTTGCTTTTTGTTTCTTATATGCGTCGTATTGGTGACGTTGGGTTTGAGTGGGTTGGTGAATGATGACGGGGCTCGATTGGGGGCAGTTCTGTTCTCAAGTTATTTATTAGCCGTCCACTTGGCATTTGCAATGGGGTGATTGTACAAAACCACAGAGGCCACTTTTTTTTCTTATTGCAGGTGGAGGTGATTATTCTGTCAGATTTAATCAAATATAAATATTGCCGCTAATTGATATAAAAATAGAAAAAAATAGTTATGCTATATTTTTCATCTATCATTTCTTCGACGGTTAATAAAAGATATTCATTTAGTAAATCGAATTTAATGATGAACGTGGTAGTGCTGCCTATTAAAGGAGTAGAAGGATCATTAAATCTTAATTATTCATTTTAAGATGAAATATTTATGTAATTTTGTGAAATAATAATTTTTATGGAACTTAACTTTTTTTCAATTGGAAAGAGAGTGTCATGGCCTATGCTATAAGAAAAGAAAATCTAAATTAAAACTAAAGACGAATATTCCATCAATATAAATTAAATTCAAAACCCATTAAACTCGAAAATGGTCCATAATATATGTTACCTATGTTACCTCTTGTTCCATTTTCGAGTTTAAACTACTATGTTACCTCTTGTTCCATAATATATCATCCACCATTAAGAAAATAATTTAACCGAGCATACGAAATTTATTAAAGTGTGACTTTGTAAGAAACGTTGATTCGCAATGCATACATTCTAGGAGTAATGCATGTAACATATTTTTAATTTTTCATATTTCATACATTGAAAATTAGTATACTTTTTATGTTTTTATTTAAATTTTATATGAATTTATATAGAAAAATAAAACAATTTGAGAGGGCTAAGGCCTCTTCCAAAGAGCCATGGCTCCGTCCCTCATTGAGAATGAAAAGAATTTGAAGTTAAGATAAATTAGTTTGTGATAACGTGTTTTGATAAAATTGTGAGAATTAAGTTTCAGCATGTGCAATGTTATGTATAGGTGGAGGATTTTTTATGTATCCATAAAGTAGCATATAATTATATTTACATTTAATCTTAATTTGATTAATTTTATTATATCCCGCATTATTTTTAAAGTATTCACATTTACTCCTTTGATAAATAATATATCCACATGTGTGTTATTTTAAAAAAAAATCACTTGGAATAGTTGAGTGATGACTAAAAGAAATTGCATGATAAAAGAAGACAAATTTATTGATCCAATTTTCAAGTCACGATCCTGATAGCTACGACGTCACAAGTTGTAAGTTGTTACTCCTTAGTAACTTTTTTCACGTAAAAGTTCGTCATGGACATATCATGAACAATTACTTTCTAGTAATGATTCTAGTAAATGTTATATGAAGTTCAATATTATGACTCGCAAGCTATTAAGAGGAAATCACAATATCAACAAAAGGTTAACAAATTCTAATCGAGAATATTACAAGTTGTTATCTCATATCATGACATGGTTAGAAAGTTCTATTTGTATTGTAACTTTAAGGTAATACCATATCCAATTTTACTGCCCTAAAAGATTGTAACCGTGCAAGTATTGTATTCAGTTTGAAGATCAAGAAGTTGCAAGTTGCGACATGAAATTATAAACCATTAAATGTCTAAGTCGTTGTAATTAATTGAAAACTACATAAGTCACAGACCATTACCAACTCATTAAGGGCCATGACATTGGGAATTTGAATTGAAGTTAGAGTAAAAAGGACCATGAAACCAGAGTTAGGGGTTGTAAAAACTGTAAATTGTATTGTATATCCCATGCATTTTTTTTTATGTGGAAACGAATGTTATTCAAAGCTGTAAACACTTTGTTGATTTAAAAGTCTCATGTGAATTTAATTCAAATTTTCTTTTTATATATAAAACAAAAAGAATATCACTAATTATATCAAAGCTTTATGAAAATCCTAGAGATCCTCCAATCTATAAATAGGTACTATGAGGTAGAAAGAATTCGTACTTGAAGTATGAGAACCATGCTAGGATGTTGAGAACTAATTTCAAAGCTCATTAATTGTTTGGAAAGAGTTTGCATGGTAAATACAAAGACATGGATATGTTAAAAAAATTAGCATGTTCAACAAGTCATGCTATAAATTTCCCTTTTGATTCAATCATGATAATTATGATTAAAATCACAATGTATTTTAAGTGTGCATAGTGATTGCAATACACCTATTTTACCGATAAATAGGGAATGATAGCCACCAAAATGCTACATGCCTTAGCCTATGTTTGGACTGAAGGAAAAGAGAGGTAAAGGAGGAGAGGGGAAAACTTTCCCTTAGTTTGGATTAAATTTTGTAAGAGAAGAATGGAGGGAAATCTCCCCTCCATTCCTCTTCATTTGACCTTATTTCTTTCAACCCTAATTTGGGGTGTAGAGGAGGGGAAATTTTTTCATCTCTTTCCCCTCCCTTCCCCTTATTTTCCTTCATTCCCTTTAACGAGGGATGATCCAAACAAAGCCTTAAAATCACTATTGTGTGCAAAGTTGAGAAACAAAAGTCTGAGTTGATAAAGGATTGTTTAACTACTAGGGTGATGCTAAGGTTTTTTTTTCCATTTTATGTGCTTTTCTTATTTATCCTATGGGTCATTAAACTTTCAATTTTACCTACTATTTCAACTCTATCCTATAGATTTATTTTTATAAATAGATTACCTTCTAATTATTGACTTATTTTAATAATTATCCTTTCCATCGCTAATAACTAATTTTTCGATCAAATTGCTATTGTGGCATATTATTGAAAATTTAAAAATATAAAAAAATGAAACTAATATTAAAATAATTATATAAATTTTACAAAAGGAGGAAAAGAGGGGTGCCCCCTCTCCCTTTTCCTTCGGCCACCTGAGTGCCATTCAACGCTCAAGTGGTCGGAGGAGAGGCGCCCTATTCCCCTTTCCTCTCCAGAGAGGAGAGGAGGAGGGGGGCGACGTTCTCCTCCTTCGTATGTCAATTGCGTGCATGTATAGGGGGAGGGGCGTCACCCCCTCCCTTTCTCTTCTTCAGCGAGGAGAAGAAAGGGGGTTCTCTCCCTCATTGGCGATGGCGCTAAAGATATGGGAAGGGCTCCAATTATGTGCCTTTTTTGTGGTGAGCATTGCCTCAAAAATGACATTATTGCAGGAGGAAGGGAACAAAAAACATGCACAAATATTGGATTGGGGGGTGGCAAGGGCTACTAATCTCGAGGAGGGAACTAGAAGTGATTAGGTGGATGGAGATGATGTTGATCAAGGGGATGTCAATGTAGATGTCCGACTTTTGCATGGGGCGATGGCCATGGCGGCACCAGCCAAGGAGATAGCTCGAGGAGGAGGGGTGCCACCCTCCCCCTCTCTTCCCCCACCCCTCTTTGTTTTAAAAATTATTATTATTATTATTATTATTATTATTATTATTATTATTATTATTATTATTATTATGCCATGTTAGCAAAATGATCGAAAAATTAGTTATTTTCGATCAAATAGATAGTATTGACCAATTGATTATTTGATTATGGCTCTGTTTGTCAAAGTTAGCGATTCGATTAGCTATAGCGGTTCAATTAAATGATAGCGATTCGATTAGAGGATATCAGTTAGCTATTAGCGGATAACGGATAGTGATTTATTTATAATATTGATAAAAAAACTATTTGGTAAATATAGCGATTGAACTAGCATATACTTGTATAATGACAAAAATAGACATAAGAATATAATTTAGATATATTCTTATAAGCATCATATTCATAATAATTAATTTTAAATATTTTATTTTGAACAAAAAATTTTTAATACAAATTATTGATTATTTTAAATATATTTGTTGTTTTAAGTAAAATTTAAAATGTGATATATTAAATAAAAAATATGATGTTTAGAAAATTAAACAAAGTTTTATATTAAAACAAATGAGGGTATAATAGGAATAAAAATGAAACTACTATATTCTACTCTTTATAAGCTAGTAGGAGTAGCTTATAGCATTTTTTCCTAAAACCTCTAAACGCTACTTTTAAAAAATATTCACCAAACAATCGTAATAGCATTTTAACTCGACCAAAACGTTAATCGCTACTTAATACTCTAGTTTTTGTGCTTGCCAAACAGTGCCTATAAACTAAAGTTGTAGGATATAGTTTAAAAGAATATAAAGTTGAAGAGTATTAAGTGAAATACTCTTATCCTCTTATACACGTATCTTATATTTTCTTAGTTTAAGTATTTAAATCAAAGAAAAATACATTGAACCTTTCCTTTAATTGACTAATATATTTTCTTATGATCAATTAATAGTTTTTTAATGCTTTTAATTAGTTAATTAAAATTTTGAGTTAATTTACATCTATTTGAGAAATATTAATAATTAATTTCATAACATTAGTTGAATGATTGTTGATTTTTAAGATGAATTATTGATCAAGAAGATTTCAATAACTAGGGCACCAACATTTGAATTCTTGTGGTATGTTAATATTTCGTTATTCATGGACCAATCAATAATATAAGGGGTCCAATTTAATTCGTATCAAATTCAATTTGAATAGAGGGATTATCGACTTATAGAGATTTCAATTTCAATTATTTTCAATAGTTTGACTTGTTTGAAGATGATTAATAATTTAGAAAAAATCCTAGTTCATTTGAAGAATCTAAAATAATATTTTCCTAAGTTCTTTTGTCATTCGAAAACCTAAAATCTTCTGCATCAACATTATTATTATAATCATATTTATTATTTTTTGAACCTTTTCAAAAATTCTATTTATCTCTCACTACTTTGGGTTCAGATTACTTAGGTTGTTTAGTACTTGTGGATTCGACTCTCATTCTTTTATCATATTGCTTGATTTAGTATTGAACTTGTTAAAAACTTTTATTATAATACCTTTTTTCTGATTTTATATGGCATGTAGCTTATACTATTTATTCAATTTTGACATATCATGAGGTTGAGAAAGGTGATAATCAGTTTCCTTTTGTAACCCCCTAATCTTTTGATTTTCCATTTAGTTAGTTTGTTGACTATTGACATGAATTCTTTTTCGGATAATTGACTTTTATATTACAGTAGGACTTGGGGTTGTTCATTTCATTCCAGCTACAATTGATTAATTAGTTCAATGAGATTTTTTTTCAGTACAAAAAGAGACTCAAAGTCAATATATGAAACAAAAAAGATAAATTAAAAACCAGGGAACACTTAATTTTTTTTAAATAATTTGAATTTGATAACTTAAAGAGCATGCGGCCATCATTTATTAAAAAGAAATTTCTCTTCTCTAATCATGAAAGATGACAACAGTCTAGCACAATATATAATCGTTCTAACTCGAAGTCTTAACTTTTAGGAAAAGAATTAAGCTAAACCTAGGCTAATCAATCTCGAAGGTGAATGATGAGATTTGTCTTAAGCATTTTTTATTTAAAGATAAATTGTCCAATATACTTATGAATAGCAATGATATTTTTTGTACAATTATTTTTGTCATGTCTGATTTTTTTAGGCATACTTAATAGTACTCGCCGTGCATTTGCGAGAGAACATGGACCAGGTCCTACTGTGGTGCCACATAAGAGGGGTCACAATTTCGATCTTATATGTAATATATACAATTTTAATTCATATAGAAATTTTGATTACCGGATCATTTTTTTTTCTTTTGAGATAGGAGAATCTTGAAAAGGACAGGATGTAATGGTGCAGCTGCATGAGATGTGGACTCACTTGCTAACAAACAAATTTGAGTGGGCACTCAAACGATTCTAGGGTTTCTGGATTGGTACTACACCATACATTTTTATTATTACTTTAATTGGGGAAAAGATGCAAATATATACACCGTTTTGATGAAATAATTAATGAAGAACTATATGGTATGCGAGAAAGGGGTCCAAGATGATGGCTAACTAAAAAAATCACCTGATGTTTATTTGTTTTTTTTCAAAATAAAAAATACCTTATTTAAAAAAATCCTTTTTTTTATATCTTGTGATACTATTAAGTTCAGTATGTATGTAGGTTGTTATGTTAGATGTTTTAATATCATAGTTAATCATTTATAATATATATATGAGATTAGTGGAGTTTAACACCTCTTGGGTGAAATATTATGTAATGCCTCGATCTGAGCCGTTCATCTTAGATCAACGGATTAGATTATTTATTATTTTTCTCTCTCTTCTCTCTCTTCTCTCCCCTCGGATCGTCATCTCCCTCCGCTCTCTCTCTTCTCTCCTCCGATCGCCGGGCCCCATTCTCGATATGCATCTCCACTTCCCATGCCTAACCTGCAACGTTGCCGAACTGCATCATCGTTAATATGCATCCCCGTCTCCTATCTACGTCTCTATCGTCGATCTGAGTCTGCGATCGTCGATCCGAGCCTACCATCATCGATCCATGCCCACACGTCGTCGAGTCCACGCCGTCACCGACTTTCCTGCTTCCTCCGTTCGCTACCGCCCCCGATCGCGCTATTTGTGTTTCTTTCGATCACCGCCATACTCGATCACCGCCCCGATGGATCCCTGTTGTCGCTCGCGTGCCCTCTACCACGGTCCAAGTTAGCAAAGAGAGATAGAGAGGGAATGCAAGATCAATCTAAGCCGTTGATCTAAAATGAATGGTCCAGATGAAGACATTATACAATGTTTCACGGAAGGGTGTTACACCCCATATATATATATATATCGGTTTAATACTAATTGGCTGAATTTTATATTTTAGAAAATATTTTTAAGGAGCAAAAAATACATTCAACAATTTTAGTTATATAGATCAATCAGATTTCTTGAATGAATTTGATATTTTATATTTCTTGTATATTAGTTTAATTTTTTTGATCTACATCGATTTAGATCCATCCGTATACATTGATATTAGCAAATAATTAATAATATGATCGAGAACAGTAATTAACTTCAACTTTTTTTAGTTAAGCTTGATTAGATCAATTTAGATTCTTTCACATATATAAAAAATTTAGACTATTACATATCAATTTTTTGTGTTCAATTCTATTTTTCTAACAAAGTGGTCATCTTTTCAGATTATTGCCATCTAACTAGTTGAACTCAAGAAGACTTAATCTTTCACCCGGATCAAGCTGCTAACTCTTGTAATGTAATCCAAGGTTAGATCACATAGGTATTGTGTGTTATACTCATGAAGAAACTCTTACATGCTTTCTTGTGTTTCCTCAACCTTGCACTTCTTTTTTCCAGAGGAAAATCTAAAAAGTTATAATTTATTTTCTCATTAATTTTATGATAACCCCTTGTTTTCAGATCAGCAAGAAAGGGCACCTTTCATTCTCTTTTATAGTTTTCTTTTGTTTTACTTATTTTTTGTGTGTGTTATTGTTCAGAAGTCCGGTAATGGATATATATAGTCACCAAAGTTTAGGGGCGATAGTGATTCGGATGGCGTAGTTTTTTCGTGAAAAAAATTATCTTTAAATTTCAGATATTTTTTAGAACATAAAAACCATCGTAAAATTTAATAATGTAGATAATATCTAAGTTAAAATTAAACTCTGAGTTAAAAGCATCGTAAAAAATTAAAATTAAACTCTAAGTTCAACTTTTAATGTAAATAAACTAAAATGACATATCATTATATAATAATTAAAAATATTTTGATTAATTTTATATAAAGCTTATTAAAGTAGATTAATAACTTGATATTAATATCCAAATTGAACTATATCATAATAAGTCAATAATACACTTAATATACTAAATATGGATGAGGAAAAGTAAAATTATGAAATGTTATTTAAGAATCAAAGTAATATTTTAATTATAATATTTTTTAAAAAATATATTTGATTCAGGTCAGACTCTGATTTTTTTAGGAGCTCTAATTTAAATGAGTGATTTTAAACAATGTAAACATTAATGGGGGAATTTTCAAATTTTTTAAATTCATTTTTTCAACTTTTTTCAGTTTCGTTTTTTGGGTTGATTAGGTCAACAAGTTTAAGATCGATCAAAATATTGCATGGGAGTTCTGGAAAAATTGTTATGTGATATATAACTATTATTTATTTTGTACCATTTGCATTAGATCGTCCATATCTGGCGGCTCATTAATCCGATCGAAAATATTCTGGGATGGACCATATTAATAAAAATACTAAAGTAATAATATATGTAAAATTCAAAGTATGTTATCGAAAGTAAAAGTTATATTATTTGAAGACTTTAAATTTATTTTAGTGGAGCCTGCTCTTTAGACACACACCAATATATATAATTAATTGTACACGAGTCAAAGTTGGTGATGTAAAGTGCAAGCACATCAATGTGAGCCTCTAAAGTTTAATTTATCTCTCAGCTGTAACGGTCTTTTTAGAGAATCAGAAACTAACACCACCATATTTTAACTTAGATAGTCAAATGACTCGCAAATTGAATAACTATCATATAGTTTCTTTTAACTTTATTCTTATATATATATATATATATATATATGAAAAATCTTGTTTCCTCTGAGTTATTTTCGAATAAATAAATAAATGTAGGCCTATTAGAACCAACTGGCCGGAGCCGTCCATCCAATCGCACAAGCAGATTGACATCGAAAAATAAACCAAACCTCCGACCCCGGTCGGCTCGCATATGTTAGAATTCGAGATTTCACTTTCCACAGTGGCCCCTGGTTTGCATGTGGCGTTGTGGCCCCGACCCCCCGTCTCATGCAGATAACAACAATGCATGTGGGAGTGAGACGATTAGCAGGCTACGTTACGAACAAGAACCCCTGTGCTTTATCACTAAAGCCATATCATATCTTGTTGTTGCAGGCACAACAATGCACAATATGGAGTGTGTGTGTGGGTTATGCATGGATTTTGTTTTCAATACAAGGACCACCTCCATTTTGTGCACCTCTGCACCCATGCATGCATTAATACAGCTTCCAACCTGGTCCAAGACAGACAGAGCCGAGTGAGCCATGATTGGAACCTCTCTCTCTCTCTCTCTCTCTCTCTCTCTCTCTCTCTCTCTCTCTCTCTCTCTCTCTCTCTCTCTCTCTCTCTCTTAGGTGCATGGTACTCGTGACATTGTAGTCCAATATGAGGTGGGTGGGTGGAGGAGGAGGTGGTGGTGGTGAGCATGCAAATCAACTTTGCTTGGAGCGTAAGGAGTAGCGAGACATGATGAACTTAATTAATGCATGGGAGCAATTATAAGCCCATTAACTACTTTGGTAGTGCAAGCAAAGGAAAAAGGGAGGGAATTAAAAGTAAACGGACGCCTCGCAAGGGATTCATCATCATGCAAAACTTGTGAACTTTATAAAGTAGTGCCGCGGAGGAGGTGGAGAAGCAATCGGGTCTTGTAATTGCTCCTTTATTGCCTCTACTCGCTCACGTTGGAATGGTTCCAATATATATTCAAAGTTTCAAACTATCGAGTGCAAGCATGCAAATGTGAAGTTTTGGAGTCAAAAGCTTACGGGAAAAAAAGAGAGAGAGAAATGTACGTTTGAATTTTGTATTTATGTGTGTCTGTCTTCATGTTCTTCGTTTGGCATGTAGTAATAAATGATCCATATGCACAAAGTGCATAGCCATAGCATTAATGTTGTACTTGCATCTATTTGGGGGGAGAAAATATGGACTCAATAAGAAAAGATTAGGAAAAAGAAAACAAGGGAAGGTTTTTTTTGGCATTGGCATAATGTAAATTCTCCCATGCAACGTTTTAAACATCTAAGAATGATTTATATTTTTTAATTTACTTCTTACGATAAATAAGTTGTTTGAGGATGGAGGATTATTGGAGTGCTCAAATAAATTATTTTATCTTTTAACTAATATGAAATTTTTTTTATTTTCAACCTATTTTTTCACAACTATTTATGAGGTCTGTCAAGAATTTAGTTTATTATGTCCTTGAAAAATAGATCACATGATTTTCAAATTTGAACTCATTTTATGCCAAAAAAAAACTAAAATTTTTCAATAAAATTTGAATGCCAACCACTCGAACATTGCATGTATCTGTATTAGTACTGCCGTGTGGGCCGAAACGTAGCAAGACGTCTGGCCCACAAAAATGGCATGATGACATGATGCTGACACATGGGTAACTAGAGGGCCCATGAAACTTGGGACGATTCTTTTTTTTTCTATTATTATTATTATTATTATTATTATTATTTATAAATTTTTGTTTGAATTTTTGCCTGTCGAGGACCACGTGGAATCCCATCAATTCTGCTGTCCAAAAAATTGTCTTAACCTCTCCAGTTATTGGCCCACTAGTCACAGGACCACATTTATTTATTTATTTATTTATTTATTTTGTTATGCTTGCATTTGATGCACATTGGATAAGGCCCGGTAACAGCAATTATTGATAGAGGAAAATAAAGTGCCCCAATGACTACACTACTTTGATGGGAATATTATGATTATCATTGTCATTCAGATCCTTTTATTCTATTTATTTAGAAACAAAGGGAAGCATTTGACTATTGATATGATTTATGAATTAAAGTGAATAATGGTTAATACATTAATTTTCATTTTTTTATAAAAAAAATAAGAATGGGGCCACATCTTATCAAGTTTAATACTTTGAATTAATTTACTTATGACTATAGAGTTGTTATATGTAACCATGGTTCGAATTGGATAAGAATACACAAAATAGAACGATAAAAAAAGACATGATAGTTTCTCAAATAGTTTAGATTAAACCTTATCGTCTATCAAACACTCTCAATCGCACCAATAGGCATAGTGTGCATGTGTTTCCTCTTTTTTACTTGTCGGATCAAAGGTTTTTTTTAAATGGAGATGGGTCAAATACGGTGCATACACTTTTAATCCGATTTATATGTTGTCCCTTTCTGCATCATTTTATCCATTAATTAATTAGCTAGCTTATTTTTGAGATAGTTAATAGGTTAAGAAGATAAATGTAAGTGGATTCAAATCGATTGATTAGCTAACTTGGCTTTCTGTATTTTTTTATCATAATGGGTAATTTTTATATACAAAGTTTTTGAAATCAATAATAATGACTAATTAGAGAAAAAAACATTGCTGAATTTATGTAAATATATTTGGAATTAATCATTATCATTTATAATACATTTAAATGTTAAAAGAAATTATTACATATGCTCAATTTAATTTTATCTTTTCCTAATGTTATTTTGGATTTTTTTTTACTTTTTGCGACAAAAAAAAGAATTCGGGTATGCAAACTGAAGTAAAGATAGGGCCTGTCTCTCAGTTCTGAGAGCCCAACAAGATATGGTCACTCCAAATATTTCACTTTATATTTATTAATTAACAACTAAGATCAGACCTTTTTTTTTGTTAAATATCTATCTCCATAGTGAATACAGAAATGGACCCAATACTTACAATGAAAAGGTTCAAATAGGTAGACGGCTACGCTTGTTTTATATAAGTATTAACTATGTATGTATATATATATATATATATATCTCCTAATGGTCATTGTTGAATGCTTCATTTTATACCTACGCTTGTTTTCAATGAATATGATTACTTTATATGTAAGAATAAAATAGATGTGTCCGTTCCTCATCATTTTAATCATTGAATTCAAAATTTATGAATGATATTTGATATATTTTTATTTAAATTTTTTTAATCTTATTCATATAATGATGATGATTGAAAAAAATAAGAGACTATGCGGACATCGTTTTAAGCTCTCTCTCTCTATATATATATTCGCGCGTAAAATTATTGATTATGCGCTGCATGGAAAACAGACATATAAACGTTAATATATATATATATATATATATGGTCAACTTTTTTTTTACTTTTATTATACAAGGGAAGTAAGAAGGGAAAATAATAAGGAAGAGAGAGAGAGAAAACAGACATATAAACGTTTATATATATATATATGGTCAAACTTTTTTTTACGCGGAAGCTAGTTGGCGATGATGGGCGGGCTGACGTAGGGCCCGTTTAGCCAAGAGCGGGCGATGAGGCGGTACGCGGCTTCGGTTAAGTGGATGCCGTCCCAGCTCACGTACGCGTTCGGGTCGTTGCACACCCTCGACCCCGACTCCGAGCATCTGGCCTTCAGGTTCACGTTATGATCCCCGACTCCTCCCGCACCACAGCAAGCTTTTAAGGCTCCACCTGTGAACCCTGCACGTCACGAAAGAGCAAACAAAAAAAAACAAGAAGTTTAAATTGCACCATTTTATGTTTATTTATATTATTATCAGTAGCAGTAAGTCTAAACTGGAAAGTGATTATTAATTACAGGTGTACACTACATATATATCAATCATATGGACTAACCATATAGATTTGGATTGATGACAAACTGAATGGCCGGCGTGTAGTAGTCCCCGTATCTGACCCTCGTCCATGGATACTTCACCTGGAGTTGGCTCAGTTCCTGCTGCAGCAATGAGTTGTGATACCACGTCAAGTCGTTGAACTGCCGCAGGCACCCGATCTCCGTGTAATCGTTCGGGTTGGAAGTCGAATACAGCGTCAAGTACAAGGGGAAGCATCCGATCGGGAGCATCCCCGGCACCACAAGATTCATGGCTCCGTTGCCAATTAATCTCTGCACACATATGATACATGTTAACATGTGCGAGATTGCATGCAGAAGTGCATCGTAAGTTGCTCTTTTTTTTTTTTTTTGCAATTTCTATATACCTCAACTCCGGTAGAAATGGTTTGGACTACTTGTGGCACAAAGCTGTAGACCTCCGACATGCTCCTCCCGGAGAAGATTGGCGTGTTGTAGTCATTCCCGCCGAACTCTCCGACCACGAAGAGTGATCTGTTCAAGTAATCCCTACAACCTGCAGACATGCATGCAATTAATTCTTGAACTAATTGAATTAAGCATTCGCCTACGTACATATAAAGAGAGATAAAAAGATTCATTAATGGAGACCTTGTGGAGTGCTGCCGCAGAGAGAAGGCAGCATCTGCTCGAACCACCCGATCTGTCTGCCGAGCGAAGCGTTCACCCATAAGCCACCGCTGAGGTTTCTCAGGTAAAAGAAGTCGAAGTCGAGCGCCGTGGCCGCCGTGTGGGCGAAGTTTGCCCCTTGCATGAAGCTTTGGCTCCTCGACGTCGACGGCGGAACCAACGGCAATCCGATCGCCTCAGCTGCATGCATGCATTCATTTCATTCATATGTAGAGTTATAAAAAATTCAAACTTTATAACAACGTCTATGCTAATATGTGTCGTAGTAATAATACATGCACGTAATGCATATTACCTACGAAATCAATGACGAGACGTCCATTGGAACAACGGCCGGTGGGACGGCCGAAGAAGCTCATGCCATAAGGCAGGCCGGCGACGACGACGTTCCCAGTGTCGGAGAGCGAGTCGCCGAAACTGAACAATGCGTTGTACTGCTGAGAATAGGAATCGGCGGGAAGGGAGACGAGGAAGACGATGAGAAGCCAGAGCGGATTCATCGCCGGTGATGAAACACTTCTCTTGTTGCTTCTTTCTTCGGTTCGAGGTCACTTTTTATAGGAGCCAATTGTTCTCCTGCATTCGTGCAAGGCTTCCTCCAACCCACTCCCTTTTGTGTGCAGCAAAAGGTTTCCTTTCATTAGGGTCTCAATTTAATTGCAAAGTTACTTTTATGACTTTAAATGCGAAATATTTGTATAGTAAAGCCCATAACTTGACGACTTTGGAAGCGTGTGAGTACCATCTTAATATAAAGTTCTGGAAATATAATACAAACGGACTCGTCAGGCTCACCAATTCTGGAGTAGAGCTTTAACAGCTCATGTTTTTTAACGTAAAGCATTTTGGAGAATGTGGTTTCTAATATATTATCATCATGATCACATATTATATATAGTCCTATAAGAGATTTAGACCTAACCTAAACTGTCTCCTCTCATTACAAGAAGAGTTACTCTGCCGCTGATCCACCCTTGTAGATTTGAGCTTTTTCTTGGAGCCAGCAAATGGTGCAGCTAGTGAATGTTCAATTGATTAGTTACAATTATCACAATAGTAGGCGATTAGAGGAGTTCTTGAAGCTGTTAAAGGTCAATTATGATCAATCCTTTTTTTTTTTTGTACATCCTGACAAACACAAGAGGACCGTTACTTTAACCCTCCACTTTAACAATTAGCCCTCTTTTACATCAGTAAGACGCATAATGTTTTATCCGGTTTACATAAATCTAGATACACTATACATGAATTGCTGAGTTCTTAACTATAATGTGGAAATGTGTTAGAACGGGCTTCGTTATGAATAAGATGGTATGCATCTAAAACTACAATGAAGTAGCTCTGACTTGATTTTTCATACACAGTTTATCACAGTTCCTACTGGCGAATAAATCAAATGATGAAACCACAGTAGAACGTGCCACTGCTCATTAGTACTACGATAAGATAACATAGTCTTCGTACTGTAATGCAACATCTTCTTACAATTAACTTCTGGGTTATGTACTGATCAGGTCCTAATTGATGATTTATATAATCGCTGGCTTTGCATAAGGGCCTTTGATCCATCCATCCGCAATGAGTTTATTAGCGGCTTCAGTTAAGTGAATGCCATCCCAGCTCACAAACGTTGCCGGATCCTTACACACGCTTGACCCTGATTGCGCACAGGTTTTCTTGATATTGACATTGTAGTTACCAGTTCCTTTCGCTCCACAGCAAGCGATCAGAGTCCCACCATTAAATCCTGCAAATAGTAAGGAATTCAAGTGTGAGTAGGATATGTCGAAATAGATAGTAATCTTTACAGCTAGATTGAATCATAGACACCAGAAGATCAGTAAAGTTTCTATTAATGTTAGAATTTCATTAGTTGTTATTTGTTACATTACTATGAAAAACAAGTAGCTGTTTGCACTTGAAAACAGAGGTCAGAAGAATCGGAAATGGTCCATAATGGATGTTTATAATCAGAGAACAAAATAGAAATTTAATTATTACGAGCAAAATGCTCATATAGGGATCAGGCAATCATGACAGAGGCCCCAGACAACCGTTCATAATTGATGGTTTCTGCCTTTAAAGATGCTCTGATTCTCTGAGGAGATGGATCCTTATTATTTGATTGAGAATAATGGTTCCATCCACTTTCCCTCCTCCAGCTGTTGTGGGGATTAAAAGAAGCACCTTTTACATGCAGGAATCTGAATTGTCTAATATCTCATGAGCAATAGTTCCAATAACAATTAACATATATACTTACTTTTACTTAAGAAAATTTTGTTCATTGTGCAACAGCACTTGTTTCAGCTCCTTTAGCAGCCGAAGATGACAAAGTAGGGACAGTAGTTCACACTTTCACATGTTTGGGAACTTCTTTTCTTTTTGTGGACTTTTGGAAGCTTTCTCACATTAGTTTTTCTTTTATATCACTAACATGTGTCGTTCTTTATTCTTGCCTGTACTCGACTATATGTTGTGACGACTACTTGCTCCTTGTTTCTGATCTTCAAAGTAGAAAAAATAAAGTGAAGAACATACTATCCAATAGAAAACTTATCAGTTATTCACAATTAGTCCATCTGAACTTTCATGTCATTGTAAATGCAAATGTACGTGGTTTGGTTTATCTATATCTTCTGCCGTTCAATTAACAATGAGCGATTGAACAACTGCTATATATTGGCATGCAGAAGAATTCAAATCTGCAATCGAAGAGAAACATGGCACTTACCATACTGTGTTGGATTCGCGACGAACTGAATAGCCGGGTTGTAGTAATCTGCATATCTGATCCTCGCTGAAGGATACTTCCACTGAAGACCGTATAATGCGCGGCGGAGCAACGTATTATGGTAGGTGGTTAGATCATTATACTTCTTTAAGCATCCAATTTCAGAGTAATCCTTTTTGTTAGAGCTACTGTACAGTGTTAAGTACAGCGGGAAGCATCCAATTGGCAACATTCCAGGCACCACTATATCCACTGCTCCATGACTGATCAATCTCTGAATACAAAATATACAGGGCATAGTTAATTCTCACCCCAATCTTTTCGCTTTCTTTGGTTTGAAAATGCCAAAATGTAAAGAAAGGTGGTCAGCTGATCCAGCTGACTTTGGATGCAGCTTCTGAACAATACAATATGTTACTTCACCAAAATAATAGGTTGATCGACCTACCATATAAGTTTGCATTATACTCATTTTACCCTAAAATGCAGGTATAATTAAGTACCTCAACCCCCATGTAAATGGCACGGACGACCTTGGGAACATAACCGTTCACCTCCTTCAAGCTTCTGCCGGCGAAGAATCCGCTGCTGTAATCATTCCCTCCGAACTCTCCGACCACAAAGAGTGATTTGCTCAGGTAGTCTTTACAGCCTGCACCCAACATACATCCATGGAGGGGGTTTACTTTTCACACGCATGGAAGAGCGACAAGGTCTAAATGATGCAAACTTGCATCCCACAAATGATCAGTGCATACTCAGTCCATTCGTCACCTTGAGATGATCCACAGATCGAAGGCATCATGCGCTCGAACGACCCGATTTGGTTGCTGAGCGAGGAGTTGACCCACAGCTGCTTGCCGAGGCCTCGCCGCGCGAAGAACTTGAAGCCGAGCGTCGTGGAGGCCGTGTAGGCGAAGTTGGCGCCCTGGCGGAAGCTCTTCTCCTTCGCCGTCGACGGCGGGAGCAGCGGCAGTCCCACAGCCTCAGCTACATGTATTACGAGCATCAAAGAACAGATGAAAGATGCATCAATGAAACACTCGGCTGAGGAGCGAGGACACTGGACACACACCAATGAAGTCGATGACGAGGCGGCCATTGGAGCACCGGCCGGTGGGCCGGCCGAAGAAAGTCATGCCGTAAGGGAGCCCGGCGACGTCGACATTGCCAGTGTCGGAGAGGGAGTCGCCGAAGCTGAAGATGGCATTGTAGCGGGTGGCGGTGCTGCCACAGTGCGCGAGGTGGAAGCTGCAAGAGGCGGAGAGCAAGAAGAGGACGAGCGTTGGGAGCCTCATTGTGGTCAGAGCACAGGGACAGCGAGGTGTTGCTGTTATCATTACACTGTCTTCTTATGGCCGAAAAGCTCGTCCTTCGCTCTTCAGCACCGTGACCTTTGCTCGCTTTCCGATTCCCTGCACCTTGTCTGCATGCAATGTTCCTGTGCGACTGAGTGCACTGCAGGCATATGCGTATATTTATCCTTGTATCATAAATTTTGGTGGTTGTTCAGTAAACGTCGACATAATGTGGGTAGTGGCCTGGATTCCAATGCCCACAATACACTTTTTTTTTTCGTTTTCTCAAGATAGAAAAATAATGATCAGGAGTTTTTAACTTTTTGTTTTCATTCATAGGGTTCATGAGTTCAAAAAGTTTTATGATACATGATTTTTTTTCCTCTCGACAGGTGTGAATATTATTATTATTTTTCACTTTCAAGACTTGTGACATGTCACAGTTTTGACTATGCACATTAGAATTTTTAATCGACCTTTGTCCGTCTTCATATGTGTTGGCAGTTTGCTGCCATTTACCATTTGTAAGACATGCGGATGTAGTGCAACATGTGGACGCGTACGTAATGTTGGCCACCTTCTCCTTCTATATATATTGTTAAAATTATAACTCATAATTCGACCGAAAAGAAACAAATGTGTAAGCATACGAGTGTTTGCAAGGCAATAAGTTCACAATTTATATAAAAGAAATTCCAAACTCTTACTTCGAACTTTTATTTACGTAAAAAAAATCATAAACTTTGAGTTTTTTTTTCAAATTTAATCTAAACTTCTGTTTTTGCGTAAAAAGACAATAAAGTTTAATTTATTTCCAAAATCTAGTTTAAGTCTTAATTTTTTAAAAAAATTAGACCGATTATTATATTTTTATAAAAAATAATAATTCTGTGATTATTACATAAACACGTTCTAAAAAAAAGAATAAAATTTAAAATATATTTTACAACTTTGATAGTAAATTAATTTAAATTGTAACCTGTTTTGTAATTAGATAAAACAAGATCATAACAATGTAAAAATATATTAATTTAAACTAAATTACTATCAACGTTGTAAAACATATTTCAAAATTTATCCTTTTATTTTTAACAACTTATCATCATTGAATTATTATTTAATAAAATTATAATAATAGGATATATTTATAATTAATTTAATTTTTTTAAATAAGGATTTAGATTCAATTTGAGAATTAAATTAAAGTTCATGACTTTATAGGCAAAAATAGAAGTTTAGATTAAATATGAGAACAAACTCAAAGTTCATATTTTTTTACACAAAAATAAAAATTCTGATTAGATTTGAGAATAAAATTAAAGTTTAAATTTTTTTTATGAAATTCATCTTTTTTTTTCCATTAGTGTGTGGAAAGACTCAACAACATGGCAGTGATGATGTTTTGATTAAAATTAAAAAAAAAGAACGAAGCTATTATAAGTTTATAACAACTAGTTATATATTCTAAAATTTCATCTTACGTTTAGTTCAAGAGACCCACTTCAAATTTTCTTTTGCTTATGATTCTTTTCAAAACTGAATAATGCTAAATTTGAATGAACATGATATTGTATATGCCAGTTCGAGGATTGATCCAATAGTAACAAAAATATAATAAAGTAGCTATAAATTATATCCTTCTATTGATCCTCACGTATCAAGGTGTAAAAAATGTTAGTAGTACTGAATACTTATTCTTAAAATGTTTAATCTCATCAATGTTTATTTATTTCACTTTTCGTTAAAGTGAATCAAGTGTCGATTGATTACTGACGTATCGAAAAAAAAAAAGAAGTTTAGAAGAATTATATCTCATGTTTCAACTGTACCTTGGTTACACATCATGTATCTGGATTTTTTTAATGAAAATGATGAAAAATATATTAAGTGGTTAAAGAGCTTGCATCTTCATACAATATTTCTTCTTCCCAAAAATGATCGTTTGCGATCGCTGGACGATGTCGGCCAAAAATGAATGAGAGAAATAAAAAAAATGAGATAATCTTCCATATGTCCCAAATAATAGCACAAATCCTCGACTCTTGCTTTTTGCCTCTCATTGCTACAAGAAGTTTTGAGTTGGTTTTAACTTGAATGCTATTGAATCCCCAATTGACACAGTAGCGGAATTCTTCCAAAAGGCCTCTGGCTTTAATTTCCAATGTCGAGGAGAAGCGTCGTTTGATGGTACTGCTCGGGGGCTCCCATCGCACCCTACTTGGGATTGATAGGGAAGTACCCTCAAGATTGTGGATTCAATAGCTAAAATCCTTTTCCAAGTAATAGTCGCGATTGTCTGAACAGAGCAAAAATGAGAATCATTACGGCCTTTCAAAATACTCCAAAGAGAAAGAGCAATACGGGTTAAGACTTTGGAACAAGGTGGGGTGGCCAAGATATTCCCTTCAAGGATCCAATCCCCATCTGGCCATGAAGAGAAATAGGTAAAAGTGAAATGAGTTCTAAGTTGATATAAGTTCCAAATTAGGGTAGCAAAAGAGCATTTAAAGAACAAGTGAGAAGTAGTTTCTAAGAGTGATTAGAAAGTGAACAGAAGGGGTTTATAGCATTGTGAAAATGAGCAAGCATCTTAGTAGTGGGCAGACGATGATGAGCAAGCTTCTAGAGAAAATGGAGTATCTTTGGAGGAGCCATTATCTTCCACAAATCTTTCCATTTAGACCATCCTGAGTTAAAAGGGGCATGCTTATAAAGTTATAAATTGATTTGACGTCAGAGTTCCGGAGGGGTCAGGCTATCAGATCCACCTATCATCATAGGGTTGTGCAAACAAATTGCATAATTTTTTTTCAATTAGAGCAGAGTCAAAATGAATAGCTAGTTTTGAAAAGTCTCATGCATCATTTAAAATAAGATCGTCAACCTTTTACATCCATGTTAATAAAGGTAGGTATTAAGCATAAGGGAGTATTAAATATTCAAGAATCAGTAAAGATATTAGTAGTACCATCATTTCCAATTAGCTTGCAGAGGCCAAACTTTATATCATAAAAGCATCGTAAGATTAACTTACAGCAAGGAACCACTATATGATAAGAAGAGTTTGTTATCAACCATGGACGAGGAAAACCATATTTGTTGATTGTTAGGGTGACATATGGTTTTGATTTTTGGTTTAGGATGTTCAAAATCTTTCGAGCCAAAAGTGCATATATGATATGATGGAGTTTTTTAATTCCTAAATCACTTATATACTTAGGCAATTGGACAATATTCCAATTGATTAGGTGTAAAGGCATTTTGGGAATCGATATGAATTTATCTCAGTTCATTCCGTTTGAAGAAAATGAGGATTCCAAAGAATCGATCTTAACCTTTTTTATCCCTGGAAGAAGCCCAAAGAAAACCCTTGACATTTTTTAATGGATTCAATAGAACGAGTTGAGATATACACCGAGCTTAGAGAATAGTTACGAGAAATATGCATAGTAATATTGATGAGAGTAACCTTTCCTACATGCGTGAGGGTTTTTATTTTTCGTCAAATCAATTTGTTAAATAGCTTATCTGTATGATATAGGTATACCAAAATAGTTGAAAGGATAAGAGTCCTCTCTTATATTTATAATTCTTTTGAGAATTATTCCTCTCATACTGTTAAATACTGGAGGGAAGTATAATGCAGATTTTGTAAAATTGATTTGCTGGTTGGCTAACAAAAAATTTCAATAATGCTTTCTTTTATGTCTGGGAGTTGGTATTTTTTTTGGACAACTTGAACGTGCTCCCAAGAATGTAACACTGATGAAAATACAAATAAATAAATAAATAAATAAACAGAACAAATATAATGCTGCCAAGCTTTTCAATTAAGAGGAGCTGGCAGATTTGATCGACGTGTTTCTTTGAGAGCTCGACGCAGACACAAACGACATACCTAACTGGACCTCGTGTCTCTTATCATCCGTACACGTGTATATATGGGTTCAGAACCTAGTCACATGTGCATCCAATTTGTAACGTTATTTACTTATTTTTTTGGGTGCGTGCCGAATTTACGAGATGTAATAGTTTATTAATTTATTTATTTAAACTTACATGGTATAAAAGTTTTCGCCACAGGAGAAAGAGTTTTAAATTAAAATTATTTGAAAAATAATTATTTAGCCAACACATAATTAATTTACTTATCAGTGAGTTGAATAGAAAGATATTGGAATACTAAAATTAGAGGGTAAGGAAAGGAAAAGAGAAATTTATTAGACCAACTAAATGTCACATAAAAAAATAATTTCACAAACTTAATATATATTATGTAAATACTTATTAGTGAAAAGATTAGTGTTTGAAATAATGATATTAAAACATATAATATATTATTGGGAACATATATGCGAAATTGCAATTTATTATTACTTTTAATAATAAATAACTCAATTTATTATTGGTACCCAACTGGAGTCGAGACATTTGGTAATTTTAGGATGTATTTTTATTTATGATTCGAAATTAATTTAATTTAATATATTGTTATAGATGTTTCATTCGTGAGAGATAATTGTAGAATTCTTATCAGATTGGACAATGCATCGGATTGTGATCCTCGTTTAATTTTTTTCATTATCTAATATATTCTGACGTCCAAAATCTTAAATTCTTAGATGCGTCTTTTCGATGAGTATTCTCTCTCTCGCTGAAATTCTAATAATTATCATAAAAATAGTACGAACAAAAGTATAGAACCCAGAACACGGGTTCCGATATCTGACAAAAGGTATTTTTCAGTTTGAATAGGTCTAATCACCGTTCATGAACTGACAAATTGTAACATCCTAAAGAAATAAAAAAAAGAAACCAACAAACAAAGCAAAGAAGCCTAGTCGGATGAAGCCCAAAAGCCCATGCCACTTAAATAATGTCCTAAAAGAGGACCTCACCTAACCTCATGTCACCTCATCCTCTTTCTCTTCTCCCCTCAATTGATCAGCCGACCAACCCCCAAAAACCCTCTAAATGCCCCCTCTCTCACACAGCACACTCACTCTCTCTCTCTCCTTCTCACTCTCCCTCTCCTACCTCCTCATTAGCAGACGGGGACAACAGCTCTAAGAGGCAGAAGAAGCTATTTCAATTAAAAAGGAAAGAAGCAGGGAAGAGTAGAAACAAGGTCGACCCGATTGACCCGGTCGGACCAGGACTGGATTTCTGAAAAATATTCCCGGACCGGATCAAACCGATCCGGGAATGGGTCAGCTTCTCGTGAAACCCGATGAGTTTCGGGTCGGGTCCGGGTCTAGCTTCCAAAACACCGACCCGAGACCCGACCCGGTTACTTGGTATTGTATTAATATATCAAAATAAAAACCTCTCTCTCGTGACTAGCTAACTCGTCCCGTGGCCCGTGCCCTAACCACTCTTTTCAACCTCTCGTCGAATCAGCTTCATTGAGGCGAATAGGGCAGGCTGGCAGGCGATCAGGCGACGCCCCCTCCGCTGCTGCCGCTCCCGCTCCTGCTCGATCTCTTGGCTTCAGAGTTCAGGCAAAGCGACGCCGGCACTCGGCTATTGGATTGCTGCTCCACCGCTCTCCTCTCGGTTTGCTCCACCACTCCCGGTTAATCGTTCTTCCCAACCCGTGCCCTAACTCATGTGCTCTGTCGCTCCAACCCTCAAGAGTCGTCGGACGTCGGCCCTCTTCCTCCGGACCTCCCCCTCTGGGCCTCTGTTTGCTTTGCTCCTGTGCGGCGGTGCGTTGTTCTCCCCATCCCGTGCTCCGTCACTCCGCCGCTTACGAGTCGTCGGACGTCTGCGCTCTTCCTCCCGCTCGGCCTGCGGATTACGGACGTCGACCTTTTTTCAGGTGATTCTCTCATTCCATCTTCTCAAATCCTTGTAAATAAACGTGTATGATATGTATTGAACTCTTGAATACGGATATTACGAATTCATTCGGACATGATTTTTTATTTGATTTGATGTTTTATTACATATTATGTTCAAGTCAAGTGCATGATATGTATTTGATTTTGTATTGAACTGAAATCGAGCTATACTCGGTAGAGGCATAGAGCATGATATGTATTGTCTTCTTAGTTCTTAGTTCTTACGTAGGATAATAAGGATATCCGATATTACATATTACGTTTAGGACCTTCAGGTGCATGATATATATTTGATTTTGTTTTGGAAGGTCCCGAGTGTATAAAAAAGATCTATTTTCAAAGCTAGCAAAGAATGGAGGGAAATGCATTGACTATCCTTGGATCTAACCCTACCTCTGATGATATTGTTATCGAGTCTGCACAGTCTAATCTAAATCATGTAGAAGGAACAAAGTCAACTAGTGATGCTTCCATTGAAATAGAACCAACTCAGAGGAAGTCAAGGGAAAACAAATTTGAGGCTTGGAAGCATTTTGAAAATTTTAGTTTAGATGATGAAGTTAAAGCAAGATGCAAGTATTGTAAAAAAGACTTTGCTGCAGACCCTAATAAGCATGGGACTACAGGCTTGTTTAAACACTTGAAAAGATGCAAGAAGTTCCGACATAGAAGTGAAGTGGGAGGACAAAAAATGTTGGTGAAGTCCTTACAAGGAGGATCTACTGGAGCAAAAGGCTTAGTCTCTCATTCATATAATTATGGGGATTGTAGGAGGGTCTTAGCTGAGTTCATGATATGTGATGAACAAGCTTTTAGAATTGTAGAGGGTGATGGATTTCGTAAATATTCCAAATGTTTGGAGCCTAGATTTATGATTCCTTCGAGATGGACTATTGCTAGAGATTGTTATCAATTATATCTTGATGAGATGAAATCTCTCAAGTTATTATTGAAGAAGTCATGTTCACGTGTTTGCCTTACTACTGACACGTGGACATCTTGTAAAAAATTATGTTATATGTGTCTCACGGCACATTTTATTGATGAAGACTAGATCTTACATATAAGGGTTCTCAATTTGCATCCAATTGAGGGTCACAAGGCTGAGGACATAGCAAAGGCTGTAGAGAAGTGTTTGTTAGCATGGGTGATTGAAAATGTTTTCACTATTACTGTTGATAATGCTAAAGCCAACGATAAAACTATGGATCATTTGAAAAAGAGATTAAATGCTTGGAAATGATTGATTTGTAATGGTGACTTTATTCATATCAGATGTTGTGCACATACATTGAATTTTATAGTTAAAGATGGTTTAAGTGATATGAAATCAGCAATCATATCAATTTGTGAAGCTGTTCGTTATGTGAGGTCATCTCCAGCACGATTTGAAAAATTTAAAAGATTCATCCAAGAAGAAAAAAACACTAGCCAATGTAGTGTTCTTATGGATGTGCCAACTCGATGGAATTCAACTTATTTAATGTTGGAACGAGCGGAAAAGTTCCAAAGAGTTTTCGAGATGTTGAATGTGATGGGAAAATCCGAGAACAAGGAGAGAAGATCGCAGAGAGATTGCAAGAAAAAATAGAGGAGACACACGAATTTACCCAGGTTCACCCTTGAGATTAGGGCTACGTCCTGCAAAGAAGTTTCACTATATCGTTTAGGTTTTCAGCCGCCGCACAAAATTACATCAGAAATTAGGCTATTAATAGCCTCTCCAAACCGGGTTTAAAACTCAAACAAACAAAAAAAAACCTAATCTGAACCACACGGGCCGGCTAAACAAAAGCCCAAAACCCGTCTAGGTTTCGGGGGCGCTGCCTCCGAACCCCCGCCCGCTCACCGGTGAGCGGGACCACCGTCGGGGGGCGGGGCCCCCCGAACCCCCTTTCGTTCGTACGCCAGCAATACTGTTAATTGGGTAATACTCAGATTCCCCTAAGCTCACATGGGCGAACCCGGTGTGAGAAACAAGGGGCCCTGAAGTATTCACCAACTCTAACAGAATGAAGAAGACGATGGATACAAGTTATATTTCAAAGAGAACAACTTTGTGCCGCCTTCAGATGAAGATTGGGATAATGCTAGGAATTTTGTGTTGTTTTTGAAAATTTTTTATAGTGCAACTTGCAATTTATCTAGTTCAACATATGTCACATCTTCTACATATTTTTATGAGATTGTATCTGTTCAATCCCAGATTACAAAATGGAGCAATAGTCATGACATATGGTTGGACTCTATAGAACATACATCTTAAGAAGTTGACATACATCTTAAACAATTTCTCTAGTCTAAGAACTCTATGTATAAATTCATTGTCCTTTTAAAAAATCTTATTGATTTATTTTCTTCTTTCTACTTGCAGGTCAAATGATCATATGAAGTTTATCTTATTTTTGCAAATTGCAATGATTCTGTTGGACAATGATTTTGTGAAACATGAATTTTCTATTATAGTTTATGATATGAATCTGTGACAATGATTCTATCATCTGTTAACATGAATTTTCTATTATGATAGCTGTGAATCATCAATATTTTTGTACTTATGTTATGTGGTGTGTGTGGGTGCTTGGCTGCTTGCATATCAGTAATCAGTATATAATGTTGTTATTCATTCTTGCATGATTTAGATTTACTCTAATGATCTTTTAAAATAATTTTGATTTAGTAAGAAGTAACTTACTTATTTTTATCATAGAGTTTTTCTACTTGTGTAGAAATTTGGTATGGCATAATATCATGGAGTTATTCATTCAAGTTTTTCTACTTGAATAATATCAATTCTGACGAGCAATCTTGATATGGCATATCACTTTTGTGCAATGACTCGTGGATTAGTCACATATATATGCATAGAAACATAAAATAACAAGAGTTCACAGGTGTTCAACTCTGCTCATGGTTCACTTTGTTTCTTTTTTTCATAAAATTCCCGATTTGCTTCCCGGATTTATTCCCGGTTTTTGGATTTGTCCCGGTTCCGATAGATCGGGACCGGGACCGGGATCGGGCCTAAAATTTTGATACCCGGCTATAACCGGGTCGGGACCGAGTCCGGTCAGACCCGGTCCCGAACCCGATTCTGCTCTCCCCTAGAAAGAAGGGAAAAGAGGAGAAGAAGTTAGAGGGTTAAGGGTCATTAAGCAAGGTATGTTTGAGGGGATTCAATCTCTCTAATAATCTCTTAATGATATTTTAAAGTAATGATACTTGAATTAAAGGATTGTATGACCAAACTAGGTCTTATAGATGCATAATTAGGGAAAGTTCATGTTTGCATTAAGATGCTTCTTATTTTGGTAAGATTGATACTCTATTACTAAACATTTTAGAACTAGGATGTGCTTTGTTATTTATGTAGCTCAAAATGAAAGTGCTTAACACTTATGTGCTTATATAAATGTGATTAGCGTGACTAGATGTCTTTATGTGAAAACTCTTTTTACTTCATTGTTAGGATGCTAAGAATGTTGAGAAATGTTTCATATGATGTTTGAAAACCAATATGTGCTCAACATGTCAAGATATGCATGTTTGGAAAGAAGGAATGTAAAAATCATGTGTCTGTCGTTCTAGAACGACGTCCGATGCATTATCGGTCGACCGTCCTGAAGACAAAATGGTCTCGAACTCTGTCCAACGGTTGACCGATACCCCAACAGTCGTTCGATTTGAAAGAGATGTTGCTTCTGTGATTAACGGTCGATCCAACGTCCAGTTTGGGTCATCCGAAAATCATGTAATGGTCGATCGGTACCTCAACGGTAGTCCGATTTGGAGTGTAGTTGCTCACTGTGATTAACGGACGACCCAACGCTCAGTTTCGATCGTCCGAACACTCGATAACGATCGACTGATATCCTATCGGTCGTCCGATGTAGAGCAGTCTTGCTCTGATTAATGATCAAACCGACACCCAGCTCTGTCGCCCGAAAGGAACATATCGATCGACCGATAATTCGACCGGTCACCCGATTCCTAATCCAACGGTCGACCGAAAATAGAAACGGTCGTCCATTCTGGGCTGATGATTGGTTATGATTGAATGTCCAAACTTAGCATAATTTGAAGTTTGTATGATCTTAAATAGGACTAAAATATGAAACATGTATGGAATGATTGTATGTATTGATGAACATGACTAAAAGACGTATTAATGAATGTATGATATTTTCTTTTGGGACCAATCGGTATCCTACTTATGGCTCTACCGACGGGTGAGGAAAGATCTCATTGACGAATGAGGGTTAAGATCTCGCCTACGAGAGAGGGTTAAGACGTCATATAAAGATGAGGGTTAAGACATCATCTACGGGTGAGTGTTATGACTTATGAGTCATCACTCTTCTCAATCAACAATATAAGAAATTATCTAAGTAAAGATGAAAGATGAATGATGAATGACTTGTGACATAAAGGCAAAGATGATAAAGATGAAGAAAGCACTTATGAGGATGCAATACGAATGTTCACTTGTCACATCATATTATGACATGAATAAAGATGACAAAGTAAAATAAGATAAGATCATGATATGCATTAGCATAGTGATAAATATGATGATGAGCTATGATATGCTTGAGCATAGTATGAAATATTATATGTTTTCTTATTTTGTCATAATGATATTGCTCACATGTTATATACTGTGCATGAGTAGCTCATAGCATGCATATAAGTTATGTTTTATTAATGATGCAATGCATATGTCATGACATATAGAAATCAGGTTATAAGATTATAGCATGTATGAGCCTCAACATACTCTAATGGGAGAAATCATCTGCACCCATGAATTCGTACAGGTATGGACGAGACTTAGGTTCTACGGCAAGAGCCTCATGACGGAGATATTGCACATGGATGGGTCGGACTACGGCGCAAATTATCTTAGCGTATGTTATGTTATTATGATGAACTCTTATAAGAGTTAAGTATCTATGGCTTATAGGCCTCTTTGGAGTCATGTACTTTTACTTGAACTCACTATGTTTTATGAACATTTGTTGGGTATCTAGAGCCTATTAGGTCTACGGGCTAGTTTATTATCTTGAAATTTTATTTATATTGAAGTCTTCCGCTATTTATAATATTATTATTTTATGTATTATATTATATTTTTCACTGCAATATTTTTATGAAATTAGGTCATGAAAAATAACGTCGGTCAGGGTTCGATGATTAAATTAGGGTCGAATTTTGAAAACGTTACACAAATAAACGAATTATTTAATTAACTATGAACTATAAAAAAAGGAAAAAAATGAAGGTGTCTCATCTTTAAATGAGGGATATCGTGTCCCATGTTTCTATCAATTGGAATAAAATTTTATGAATCATATTTAATTTATTTCTATTTAAAATTTTAAATCTGATTCATAAATTTTTAATCTGATGAATAAAAAGAAGAGAAATATCGTTTTCCTTATTTAAAGGAGGGGCACACACATTAAATTCCTACCCCAGGAAAATGCCATGAAGAAAAATAAATTTATTTCTAACAAGTGTTAAAGTCAAAGGACGAAAACGACCGTGATCGATCGTTTGTGTGTGTGAATTTTTTCTGTAAAAATAAAAAAAAGGAGGTGGATTAACTTTATGTACTTTTCTATATGGTCGACTGACTTGATTTTGACTTGTAGAGAAGCGAGAATGGGCGGGTTAACGTATGGGCCGTGCAGCCATCCCTAGGCCACGAACCCGTTGGCGGCCTCGGTGAGATGGATGTCCCAGCTGACGTGGGCCGTTGGGTCGGAGCAGACGGTGGAGCCCTTCATGTCGCACTTGACGCTCGAGTTGTAGTTGTAGTTCCCGATCCCCGGCGCTCCGCAGCACGTCCTCAGAGCACCTGCGCTAAATCCTGTTCATGTACCACAAATTAAATTATTATTACGGATAAGAAAAATAGACCCCCAAAAGAAATAAATATCGATGTAAAATTTTAAGTAATTGCAGATGGATCTGTAGCTCCATTTGAATATAAAAGAAAATTGGTCCATTTGGTTTCGGAAAGAGCACTGTAAATAAAATCTTTTTTTTTCACAAAATATTATTTTTTTACTATTGTGAACCCCACATCAATTATTACGAGAATATGTGTTCATACTCTTAGCTCCTCCTATGAATTAAAAGTGTTAAAATATTATTTTCGATCAAGATAGTCAAGATCCGGATTTTACGTAAGATCGAAAATTATAAGATCGGATCGGAGATCCTAAGATCTAACTTATATATTAAAATAATAGTTTAATAAATAAAATTAGGTAAAAAATATTTTTTAAAATAAATTTGTAATATTTTACATTATAAATAATGTTATCTTGAGTATTATTCTATTGAAACTTGTTACAAATGCATATGGATACTATCTATATAATAATAATTTAATATAAATTGACAAAAATGACAATAATATGATGAATATGAAATAGCATTATATAATAACTTTTAATATACATCTATAATGAAGTTATTTTGTGCAAAAATATTTTTAAAATTTTAATTATAACCAATAATCTTTTTCTTAATTTTATTTCTAAAAAAATCATGTTGCACTTGGTTAAAATTTAAAAAATAAAACAAAAATTAAAAAAAAAAATTGGATCAATAGAATTAATAGGATCTTACGATCTTGTTATTAAGATCCTACTTCTACAAAATGATTTCAAAAGTTGAGATGAAGATCGTGATTTTAATAACCTTGTTCTGGATCAACTTCTCCTTCATACGAGAATTAAAAAAAGTAGAGCCAAATTTTCGACCTTAGGTGCATATTTGAATATAAAAAGGTCTTTCTATTTTTAATAGATCTTCTAGACAAATAGGCACATTATATAATTATCGATTTGGGGGGAACTCTAGACCCGAGGCACGACAAGGCGGCATCCATAATTATGTGCACAATAAGAGGCCAATTATGTCGGCAATGAACTCTACTCGAAATGATGAAACGCCAATGATTACGGGTACGACATAGCCCGAGAGCAAGTAGCCATGCATCATGTACTACGACGGGGCAGGTGTTTGTTAGATGCAGCAAATTGAAGCAAATGTGGGTGGGGCCATTCTAAATCCATATTTACGGCATGCCGTAATGATAGATAGATATGTAGCCTACATATGCGGCCATGCATGGCCACCTTCAACTTCATCATATGAAACTGTGCTCTCTTTTGGTGACCATTGATCATCTCTTTTTTTTCATTACTTAATTAACTACCTCTTGGTCCAAAAAAAAAAAAAAGAATTGTTCTTTTCAGGCTGTATATAATACATATCATCCCATCCCCCCACCGCCACCCATACAAAAAAGTAGGGAAAAAACTTGATCATGCGAGAAGATATTAAACAGTCAACAATGGTGAAAGAAATAAGCTATTAAAATCACACCATTAATATTATCATTCTCACTTTAAACATTAATCCAATTGTATGCATTATAACCTCTCACACATCTGAACGACGAAATCCGTATGTTCTCCGGACCTTGGGAGCGTAGTCCCGAGACCCAAACAAGAGTAAAATATTCGTCACGATTCTTTTATTTGTCTGATGTCCGCTATAATATTTGGCAAAAGTTGTTGGTTTAATGTATTGTTTTATGCAGTGCGTAACTTGGTACACATGCAGATCTTTATTCTATACAACATGTGGATGCCTAATTAATTACTACTTCAACTAAGTGTGCGAGTATCAGCTACTTAATCAGATCACTAATTTCAATGTATGCTCGTCTGTATCATGACAAGCTCTGATGCCCTGCACGTTCTTGTCGAAGCGATCGATTGCAATATGTTTGGTCATCGACTACGCCCATTCTTCAAATGAAATTAAATTGATTGCATATTATAAGATGACATTGGCAAAAATTATAAGTCACTCCATCAGTTGGCATTTGATATTTCTCTGTCATAAAATCGATCGTCCATCTTAAATTTTACTGTGATCTACACTTGGAATCTACATCTTACCTTTTTCTTTTATATGAATGTCTTACAAATTAACTGATTAATTATAAACGTACGTCTTCTTTTATCTCCCAAGGCCAAGATTAGTGTTATTGAATGTTAATAACTATTAGGTTCTCATTGATTCAAAATAATGAAACAAGTTAAAAAGTTCGCGAAATGATTGGAGAAGTTATTTCGCGTCGCTAATCGCCGGTTTTTTTGTAGTGTTCAAAAATTAAACTTTAGTATTAACTCTGATCAAGCTTTGTGTGCTATTCTAAGTCAACTAACTTGATTTATATTATAGTCTCTCTCTAATATACATAATTCACATTTGGCAAGCAATAAACAAATTTAACACTAATGTTAATATTTCTTACACCTAGCTAGGTGTAAAAGTAATTTTGAGGCCCATATTTCTATATATTATTCGCCGTGTAACAAGGGGTGATAGGAAATTCTAATGGGACAGGTCACATGTACATAATTCCCATTGTCTGCTCTTGTTCTCTCTAACTATCTGAAGTCTGAACAGCTAACAAGAACAGTTTTTCTCGTTTCCAATGTGTCAAGATATATATATATATATATATATATATATATATATATATAGGAAATTCTAATGGGACCGGTCACATGTACAAGTAATTCCCATTGTCTGCTCTTGTTCTCTCTAATTATCTGAAGTCTGAACAGCTAACAAGAACAGCTTTTCTCGTTTCCAATGTGTCAAGATATATATATATATATATATATATATAAAACAATGTTTGCATGCTAAGGTTGTCTACTTGAATAAAATGCAACATGCACCGTCTAACCGTAATGATGAAGACGGTACCTGAACCTTGCAAAATAAATTAAAGCACCAATCTACTTGCACCACCTATATAAGTTTACATGATAGCAACATGAAGGCCACTTAGCACTGCCATAAACTATTGCATGCTTTGAACACGCTTAAAGTTGGAGGTAATTATGATGACTTATGTTAGGCCAATTAACTAATCTTGTTCTTCGTAAAGGCAGAGCAAACAGATTGTTAATTGTAATGCATTAATTTCAATTAATTTTTACTCCTCTCAACACACCATTAATTGTCGTAAACTCAAGAACAAGATTGAATTAAGTAGATATGCTGATAGAATTAACTGACCGTATTTTGATGGGTTGCTAGCGAAATCAATGATCTGGGCGTAGTAATCTGCATATCGAACGGACACCCCCGGGTGCTTGTGCTGGAGCTTGTCCAGGTGCCGACGAAACAACGTATTGTGGTACCACGACAGGAGGTTAAAGCTCTTGAGGCAGCCGGTTTTGGGCCCGTACTCCTCCGGCGTATATGCGTAAAATGAGAGGTACAACGGGAAACATCCCGCCGGAAGCACTCCCGGCACGACAAGATCGACGGCGCCGAGTGCGATCAACCTCTGCATGTGTATATGCATGCGTGCAAGCATGTGAAAATATAAGAATTAGATCATTTCAAATGCTAACTATACTTATATATATGTATCAAATAAACACTAATAACCTCGATGCCGTCCGACAGGCTCTTGGTCACGTCTGGCGCCAAGCTGCGCACTTTGTCGATGCCCCATCCGCCGAAGATGCCGGTGCTGTAATCATTTCCGCCGAATTCTCCGACGATGAAGAGAGACTTCTTGAAGAACTCCTTGCAGTCTTGCAACCGAAAATATCAATAATTCATGATAAGTAAAAGAACGAAACACTTGGAGAGAGAAAAAAAAAACATAATAAAATCACCATGAGGCGTGCTGCAGATGGATGGAAAGAGCTGCTCAAATTGATCGATTTGGTGGTGTAGGGACGCATTCACAAATATGGCCTTCCCGAGGCCCCTCTGGTCGTAGAACTCGTAGGGGAGAGTCGTGGCCGCAATGACCGCGAAGTTTGCACCCCGATGAAAGCTCTCGTTCTTCGCTGAGTTTGGCTGAAGCAATGGCAAATCAAGTCCCTGAGCTGCACGAGTGCAGTGGACATGATAATTAATTGTTTATTGCAACTATATATGTTCTTGTCGATATGATCATAAGAAATGAAGTCAGAAGCAAATATATTTTGTGCATATGTACCAATGAAGTCGATGACAAGGCGGCCGTTGGAACACCGGCCAGTCGGGTGGCCGAAGTAGGTCATGCCGTAGGGGAGGCCGGCGAGGACTACATTGCCGGTGTCGGAAAGTGAATCGCCGAAATTGAATAGTGCGTTATACAGCTGCGAGGATGACAGGCATGGCCAGCACAGAAGGATGAGGAGGAATGCCGAAGCACTATAGGAGAAGGAGAAGACCCTCATGGCAGATGGCTCAGAGCAGAAACGAGGAATTAGGAAGACGGATGGCGCAAACAAGCAGAACAAAGCGATGCTCCTATCCTTATCCCGAAGTCTTACTTTTTTGCCATTTCTTTTTCCATTAGTTTCTTAATTCATATTCTCATGTCCACCGTATTCTTTTCATTTAACTGACCTCTTCTCTCTCTCAGGTCGGAATGAGCCTGTCTATATACTCGGATCTCGAATGTCCACTTCAATTGTTAATCCACATGGACGACTCCAAACATGTAACGTGATATCTAAAGAGGTGTTCAAGAAATCTTTGGGTAAACAGCCAAATTTCAACTATAATAAGATCATCCAACTTTGCTCTGCACGATCATCGAACTATAGAAACACACGTGCTCATCGCGACCGGTTACCGCCAGTCAACTGGTGGACTACCGACGTCAATGCTTATGTGGTGCCACGTTGACATTTCTCTCTCAGTTCTCCATGTTAGATTACCAAAATAATAAATAATGTCATGTTAATATTTTTCTGTTTTGTCCAAACTTAATTTTATATTTACATGATCATCCAATTTTTCAAATTTTTAATCGCGGTCATAATTAAATGCTTAAAAGAAAATTCATAAAAAATAAAAAAATAAAAAATTGAAGGCTTAGACTGACTGGGCGCATTTTTTAATACGACACACTCATATCGAGCCGACCAATTTTTTAATGTGTATTAAATATATAATATTATGATAGTTAATAATTTTTAGTTTAGAAATAAAAAATTAAATAATAACATACCAATTATTTTTTTGCCCTAAAATTTAAAATAATAAATATATATAATAAATATATTTTTTCGTGTGATATTTTATCATAAAATTTGAAATAAAAATATTTATTATTTTAACTTTTAGATCAAAAAAATATAATCGGTATGATATTATTCTAATTTTTTATTTTCTTAACTAAAAATTATTAATTATCATAATGTTATATATTTAATACACATTAAAATTTTGGTCGACTCGATTTGAGTGTGTCGTGCTAAAAAATCTACCGAGCCAGTATAAGTGCCTTTAATTCTTTTATTTTTTTTATTTTTATTTTAAGTTTTTAATGATCTCCACGATTGAAAAGTTGAATACCTTGTCTGAAAATTTTGAAAAATTGGATGATCATACAAAATTAAGTTTGGACAGAACAAACAGAAAATGCTGATGTGTTATTTTTTATTATTTTCGTAATTTGACGTTGAGGACTACCCCTAAGTTGAATGATCATAACAAATGGTTACTATGCACTGCAATCCTTGGGTGGTAATAGTTCAAGTTCGATTTGTAGAGATTATTTTGGTCATGATTTAATCATATCAATCTGGATTTATTCACATCAGTGAGTTTCACCGAAAAAAATAAATCTATGTGTAATTTTACCTGTGATCTTACGGACAATAGACAGACGAGGAGGCCGGCGTTCTTGTACACTCGGTCGTATACGTATTGGAGCATCCACTGCTAAAACCTTGTGAGCATTGCTGTTTCATCCGGCCGTACGAAGAAGGAGGCCGCACCCGCAGGCCAGAAACAAAACGAGCAGATGCACAATGCGAGGAGGAGGATGTGGGACGAGGAGGACAACCCTGCAAACTTTTAGTGGAGAACGAAAATGCAGGAGGGTAATGGAGTGCGTTATAAGAGGCTTATAAAGCAATCATGATGGGGTCGCAACTACTGTTATTATAGTCATGGGTACCCAGTAATGCATATATATATATATATTATGTATATACACTAAATATAGTCTATATATTTTCTTATCGAAAAAATATATAATCAAACTGCAAGCTTATTTTATATGCATGAACTTTCCTTTATACGACGATTCCGACAACACAAGGAAATTACCCGCCATGCGATGAGAAAAACAAAATGTGCTGTTCTGTTCTCACATGCATGCTGCTGCTGCTGCTGTGGATAAATTAAGGACCCCTTGTTGGGAAAGTGGCATAGGAAGAACCGAACAAATTCCACCTCTATGCTCACGAGTTCACGATGTTGCTCGGCTGCCAAGGTGGTGCAGTTGCAGACAACTGACTGTTACCAAAGCCTTGGATCTTTTAGCCCACAACTGACTGTTACCAAAGCACTTGATCAGCATGGCCAGGTCACTATGTGATGGATCCAACACGCAGCGAGTTTACACGGTACGCGGCGCGGTTGAAAAGGAATCCACAGCCATCACAGTCACAAAGTTACAGCAATTGCATGCATCAACCTTTGATGGATGCATGAGATGTCACAATTTGCAAGGTGGCGAGGTGGCCACTCGTCATGGAAGGTGACGGAGGGGCCAGTAGAAAAGAAACTAAAGAAAAAGGTCCAAGTCATGAACTGACCTCACCATTCGCTGTATCCATAATCTTGCGGGTGTGGCGACCCCGTCGCAAGAAAGAACCGTCAGGAAACAAAATAAAAAGAAAGAAGAAAAAAAAAAGAAGAAAAGTTGAATCCGACCGACGGGCATCTCCCGTTGATTGATTGGTGGCGTCCAGAGCTCTCCGCTATCAGTGCCTTCCGCCATATCTCATCAGCAATGCATCCTTTTTCATCTTCTATTTTGTGTGCGGTTTCCTCCACCTCGTTAGTGTGACAGTGTGATGATAATTTGCGCGTGCACTGCAAACCCACATGTGCCCCCACATATATAATCTCAGTTTTCCTTTTTAATCCTAGAGTTATTAGTCTCACTTTAATTGTCGAAACAATATTTATTCTCTTTTTTTATAACCCACATATAGAATTTGGTTTTCATGGCACAGTATCAATAATTTTATGTTTACATACTTTTTAATACAACTCATATATTATTTCTTTCGGTTATCGGTCCAAAAAAAAATTTGTTCTTTTCAGGCTGTATACATCATCCCCTATACCACCCATAACAAGTAGGAAAAATAACTTGATGCGAGAAGGTATTAACAGTAAAAAAATTATGAAAAAAGTGTTGATAATATTTTGAATTTGAACGATGTCAACCCCTATATAATTAGGTGCTCAATAGGTATTCCTACGAGATCTCGTTGTCCGAGTTTATGTTGATAATACTTAGACGGTTTTAGGATTTTTATTTCTTATTTTGTATTGGAGTTTCTTATATAAACTCTAATGGTTAGGTTATTTCATGTCCTCATGATGTAGGATAGATATGATAGAAGATAAATATTATTAGTTAGAATTTTTATCTAGATATTGTTTTTATTTTATCTTTATAGATTTTATATTCTTTTAGTTTGATTGTAAATGCATATAAATAGGCATAACCTCTTCCATTATTAGATAGTTCAATTATTATCCCATTATTCTAATAAACCTGTGTGATTTTCTTTCTCAGTGAATTTTGAGCCTCGATGGATTCCGAGTTTATCAAACTATTGATGATGCTTTGAACCGTCAATATCTTTCGGGATTCATCCCAAAGTTATAATCTCCTCACTTTACGATACCGCTACGGATTTACCTCTTCGCCCCAGTGCTCATCTTCATTTTCATTATCCATTTATTATCTTATTTTATTATTCTTCCTAACCAAAATGTCTTCATTATTTTTGTTATCTTTATTTTCTTATTTGCCTACCTCTTTATTATTTTTCTTTCTCTTTCTTTTCTCTCTCATCATTTGTTAAATACATTATTTTTATCTTGTTTCCTTTTTCTTTCTTTCTTTTAATTTTAATTAACTAATTATATGAGGATAGATTCACCTTCATTTAATGGGTATTTTTATATCAATGAATTTTTGTATTGAATTTCTAAGGTGATTATTTCTTTGATTATTGGAATGTTCCTAAATCTCAACAAGCCAAATTAGTTACCAACAAATTTACAGGGAGAGCACTTTCTTGGTGAAAGGAAAATAAACAATTACAAACAACCTATTCGGACATGGAAAAAAATATAAAAACTACTCGTCGAATATTTTTTGCCTTCATCATATCATTATCTTGTTTTTTAGCAATCAAACAAATATCAACAAGAGAGACAAAATTTATTGCAAGAAGTGCAAGTTCATTTGAAGAACATCAAGAATTCAATTGACAAAGTTCAACAACAGTAAAATGCTCGAGGATCTTTCAAAATATGTGCAATCTTGTGAATATCAATTGCCTTTGGAAGTAATATCTGCCCCAATTGAAGAATTACAAGAAACTACTAAAGATATCAAAATCTATCAAAATACTGAAGAGTTGGTTATTTTTTATTTTCTTTCAGAATCTGTGCAATCTTATGAAGATCATGTCTGCTCCAATTGAAGAATTACAAAAGCTGTTAGAATCTATCCAAATATTTAAGCGTTGCTTATTTTGGATTTCTTTTTTGAAAGAAAAGAAGATAAATTTATTTAGGAGGTGGATGAAAAGTTGGAACTAAATTTGTCGACTAACAAAAGGGATCTACTCCAAATGCTTCAAGTTGATCATAGATGCATGAAAGTTTTCATCAAGGTCTAATATTTTAATTTTCTATGGATTATATTTTTAAGTCAAGATTTAAGCACAATACATTATTATTTGATACTGTTATACAATATGCTTGGTTTAAATGATTTATCTGATGAGTTGAGAAAGAAGAGTAGACTACTGCAGGATATCAAGCGTGAACCTCCAAATTCAATATTCAGAGTTCGAGGTCGATCTCATTTGAAGAAAGGGAGACTGATGTAGGATAGATATGATAGAAGATAAGTATTGTTAGTTGGAATTTTTTTTATCTTTATAGACTTTAGATTCTTTTACATTTGATTGTAAATGCCTATAAATAGGCACAACCTCTTCCATTATTAAATAGTTCAATTATTATCAAATTATTCATTAAATCTGTGTGGTTTTATTTTCTCGGTGGATTTCGAGTTTATTAAGCTATTAATGGTGCTTTAAACCGTCAACCTCTTTCGGAATTCGTCCCAAAGTTGTAATATCCTCACTTTACGATCCTCCGCTGTGTCATCTTATAATCATCATTATTCCATAACAAAGAGAGCCGCTGCCGCCCAAGGACGAAGTCCGATTTTGGATGAACCTCATAAATCTCTGTATTTTTTATGTTCATGTGATCTCTCTAGAAAACATAGTTTCTGTGACGAAATAATCTTGTCACAATATTTGATAGATTTGTGAGAAATTTATGACCGATACAAATTTGACATTTTAGTGACGGATATATGTCGATAATATTTGTCATAAATCGTCCATCAGAAGTCATAGTTTTGTGACTCTTTTGTGATCACTCTTTAATTAAAATATTTAGTGACTTAAAAGTGATAAATATAAAAGTGTCACAATATATTTGTCACATTACGGTCACATTTATTTATTTATCTTATCTTTAGTCACAACATTATCACAAATTTATTTTTACTTTAATCCATTAAATATTTTTATTGTTATACAAAAGATATAAAAGAACCCTATACATTCTAGGGCAAAGAAGACCACGTTTTCATTTTCTTCAATTTCTTTTTTTCTTCTCTCATCTCACGGCCGACGGCTGCTCGTTGCAGTAGCAGCCCTGCGCGCCTGACGCAGGGGTAAGCGTAGGTCTGCAAATGCTACCGCCAGAGTTATCACGTATTCATGATGTCTTTCATGTCAAATACTTAATTTGAATGTATATTTTCAGGAGAAGAATTTAGACTTTCGTATTATTCCGACACAGGTTCGTATTACTTCTTCTTTTTATTTAATTATAGTAATTTTTTACTTGAATGATAAATCATCTGTTAATTATTATTTTTTAAATTTTATTTGAGAATTGTACAAATCTTTTGAAATGTAAGACATTATATTATTGTGTTGTGAAGGAGGAAATGCAATAATAATCATTTGTTATTATATATGTTTTATTTATTTAATAACTTTTTCCATGTTATATTACTTTATATTTTTAAGTAATGTGGTGATGCTAGTATATATTTCATGTTTATATCATTGTTCAAAAATTACATGCTAACATATGCAATTATGCATTTTTGTTTTTATTTTGGACAATTGTGACGATATATATGAAATAAATATTTGAATTGCTTTATTTGGATTAATGATGCATTGCTATGGAACATCAATATTTTCAGTTTTACATGTGCATTTAATGATTTAATTTTTTATTGTATCATGTAGTTTCATTCCTAATTTGATTATTCGAACTATTGGTATGATTGTGAAAGGTTTTATGCAAACTGCCTATATATGTTGGATAAAAGTGCCGCAAGAAACTCATGAATGGATGTGGAATGCGTTTAAGGTATTATTTAATAATCAAGGTCAATAATGTGATTTGTATGCAAGAAAATTTTATAATGTTTTAACATTAATTTGATTATTTTTAGGCAAGATATATGTGGGAGCAATTAGACATTCTCATTAAGGAAATATTTATTAAGAAGTGTGGTGATCTCTACTCCCACACTATCGTGCAAGATGTCATATGATGAAAAAGACATAATAAGATGCATATAAGTGAAACCAAAGGTTTTGGACCATCATGAATGAGAGGAAATTTTTGGAATGGCATGATTGATTTGTGGATGGAAGACGAGTGACAACAAAAATAGGAGGCTACAAAACAAAATAGGCTCACTGAGAAAGAGAGTGGAATGACAAAGTATACTACTATTTCTATATCTATGACAGAGCATCAGATAGACTTGTATATTAACTACACTATTTGAATATTTATTTTTTTCAAGTTGTGCACTATTTGCTAGTCATGTGTTTTATTTTCTTTTTGTAGGCACAAAAATTAGACAGACAACCAACTGACTATGAAGTTTTTTAGCATTATCATAAGCGTGGAGGCAAAGAAAAAATTGGTGAATATGTTCATGAAAAATAAAAAAAAGTTTAAGTTTTTGTACAAAAAATTATTTATTCACCCACCTTATATATTCTTTTACTTTTTTTAACATATTATATTTGTGCTAAATTCAGGAATATTACAATGCATATATTAACACTAAATATGATTCAAATGTTAGCTCTCAACTAGAATTTGGTGCTGCTACGGTAGGAACTCCAACAAAAGGAAGAGTATATGGATTTGGTGCTGGAACATATGCTCAATCACTAGTAATTTAGTTATGGTATATCAAAGTACATGGGCGACTCTTTTTCAAATGTTGCTACTGAGGATGATTTGCAATGTATAAGAGAAGAAGTGCGTGAAGAAGTGCGATAAGAATTAGATGATCGCATTAAAAAAGTGAACGCTGAAATAGAAGAATGTGTTCGTGCACTTGTATTACAAATTACTCAATAAGAAAGTAGTCAATCACCTTTTGAAGATTTTGTTCCATATTAGTAAGGTAATTTATATTATTTATATATCACTATCTTATGATGCTTCGTTATTTTAATATTTCCCTATTTAAATAATCAGATCTTAATATTTTATGTATATGTTTGATTACAGGTTTCAACTTTTTATATGGAGAAGTTGATCACAAATCATCAAGAAAAAAAATGAATATGTCGTGCGGCTACAATTTTCTTAAAGTTTCATTATTAAATTTGGATAATCAAAACTTATGTAGTGAATTTAATATTTTAATTACAAATGTTTGAACTATATAATCTTTGGTATGTTAGAAATGAATATCTTGTATTGTATTATTTTTATTGTTTATAATCATTTATGTGTGGTAGTATATTTGGAAAATAAATTGTCACACAATTGTCATATTGATTCATTAAAAATTCTATAAATTTATAATACTAGTTAATTACATAAAATTCCGTCACAACTTCATCAAAATAATTAATAGCGAATCATCATAATTTTTTCAAAACGTTGATATAAAGTTTGTCACAAGTTTATCACAATCATAATCGTCACAAAATGATCACAACTAATTATCATAAATGTGTCATAAAAATCATCACAACATATATCCATCACAAGTTAATAGTCAGTAATCCGTTAAAAAATCATCATATTTGTGACTGAATAATCATTTTACTAATTATTTAATAAACTTTTGTGATAAAAACTTTTTAATCTTGTCACGATCTTACCCGTACAATTATCTTTGTGATGAAAATACTCCGTCACAACACAATTTATGGGTCAAAACTTAGTGATGGATGTAAATCGTCACAAGTCCATCACTGTTGACAGGATACACTTATGTTGTGACAGAATTATCCGTCACAATACATTGTTTTCTTGTAGTGATCTCCCTCTTTACGTAACAAAAGGTATTACAATTACACCATTAATGTTAGCATATTCTTACTTCATATTTCAATTAAATTATATGAGGGTATCCCCTAATTTAAATGGGGGAATTGTCTCCCATAATGCACCAGCCGTCGGATTCACATCCAACGACTGGTGCAGATCAGTGAGATCTGGAGTGATCCGACCAGGACGAACTTTCGGTTCGGGATTCAATATGTCGCGGTTCGCACAGACCGATTTCAAGAGGTATAAAAAGATGAAAACCCTTCATTTTCTTCTCTCCTCTCTCTCCTCTTCATTTCTCCTCCATGCCGCCTCCTCTCTCTCCCCTCTCCGTGCGCGGCTGCCTGACGCCGATGAGCCTCCAACTCCTCTCTCTTCCTCTTCAATGCTTCACTTCCACGGTGACCTCGTTCGACGCCTCTCACGACAGATCTCCCCACTGTCGACCCCCGCATTTCACCTCCGCGCGGTGACCTCCTCTGACGCCCGTCGCCGACCCCTGCTCTCCTCTCCTCTGCTCTCTCTCTCTGTGCACAGAAAATGGATGTAGAGATGGCTGTTCTCTCCTCGTGCAATGCGACGGACGGTTGCCCCATGCACAGCGGCGACCTCCGTGACAACCTCAAGCACCGAATCTCGCCCTTCGCCGACAACTGACTAGATTTGCGCGTGAAGAGGGCTCGATCTAACCGTCGGCGTCAGATCCGCGCGGTCCTGACATCGAGCACCCCACCTCGATCCCTCCTAGCGCCGCCGACCTCCTATCACCTCCGTCATGATGCTGTCGACCTCCGTGACGACCACCCGCGACCCCACACACCGAGCGCTGCCGCACGCCACCACCCCCTCACGCCGTGAGCATGCCGAGCGCCGCCCAATCGCCGCCGAGTTCGATCGCCCCTCCGCTGACCCCACATGCCGCAACCCCACCTCCACTGCCGCCATCGAGCTCACTTGCCCCGCGCCGTCGTGTTTGTGTATCGCCACTGCTGCCATCGAGCTCGTCTTCCCCGCCACTGTTGAGCTCGCCTTCTCTGCCGTCGCCAAGTTGTTGTTAATCCATGTTGTAAATCCGTTAATTCTTCGTGTTGTAAATTAATCCATTATGTAATCGTGTGATTAGTAACAATTTTGTAAATTTTTTATTGATAATTTATGTTGTAAATTAGTGTGATTTATCAAAATGTTCTTATTAGGTTATTTTCTCATAACGATGAGCATGAGATTTTCCTAGAGATTGACCTTTTATGTTAGAATTAAATAAGTTCAACTAAATTGTTGTGGAAGAGCTTGCGGAGCTCGACAGAAGGCCAGATAGATAATGTCCGAAAGTGAAGAATGTGGAGAGAATATGTGAGGAAGTTCTATTCGATGTTGGCGACGAGAAAGAACACACCACTGTGATGTTGTCAATCGCATACAAGCAAGAACCAATGCGATGTTGTCAATAGCATACAAGCAAGAGAATTTTACGGTATGGATTAAAATTTGTAACAAATCCAAGCATGGATTAACAAAAATTTAATTAGTTTACAACATAGGTTAACACAAAAAATTTAAAGCATGAAGAATTAATGTGGATTAACATGGATTAAGTGCGCGAGCTTGACGGCGACGGACGAGCTCGACAACGGGGGGTGGGGGGGAGCTCGGCGGCGGTGGCGGGCTCGACGATCGTGTGTGAGAGGTAGAGCCGCGACATGCTCGAATTGGTGGACGATGGTGCGCAAGAGCAGATCTGGAACCGATGCGCTCCCGGAGGTCGCAGATGTCGATGACGGTGGTCGCCGAGGCTTAGATCTAGTATGAGGTCTCCGAGGACCTAATCCGGTCGGCGTCCATCAGATCTGATGGACTAGGTCATCGAGGACCAAATTTGGTCGGCATCCGTCAGATCTGATCGACGTCCTATCTGGTCGGACGTGGTCGGGGATGCAGAGATCTCGCCGACGATCGCACTCACGCAGATATGAGATGGTCGGACGCAGTCATCGATGTTGAGATCTCACCGGCGGTCGTACTCATACAGATCTGGATACGGAGATCTCGTCGGCGATCGTGGTGCTGAGAGCGAGAGAGCGAGAGAGTTGAAAGAGAGAACTAGAGCAAGCAAAAGGTGTCAAATTTTTTTACCCCGAGTTTTTGTACTCGCCCTCCATGGCTGAACGGGGATCCACAACCGACCGATTTTTTTAGCCATGAATCGAGCGATCTGGTTCATCTTGAAAAAATTCATTTTTGATCGGCGTCGATCCGATCCGCATCAGACGGGCGCCTTGAAATGAGGGGACACTCCCCCATTTGAGATGGGGGACACCCATTATATCCTATGAATTATAACCTCTCACACATCTGGACGACAAAATCGTATGTTCTCTGGACCTCAGGAGCATGGTTCCGAGACCCATACAATTGTGAGATTTATGTCTCTATTTTCGTATTAAAAGTAAAATATTTGGCATCTTTGAAATATCTGTTTTAGTTCAGTTCGATTCTTTTATTTGTCTGATGTCTACTCAAAGGGAGAAAAGGCTTTTAAAAGTTGTTGGTTGGGTGTAAGAAAAAACCTATCCATTCGAAAAATTTAATCAAATAAAAAAAACGTTTCGAAAAAATTGCAAATTTATACTTCAATTAAAAATTAGATTAGTTTTTTAGAATAATTAAAATCACCATTAAATTAGGGCTCTAACTAAAAAAATTAAAAGGATTTGACCCGAACCAAATATATATTTTATAAAATATTATAATTAAAATATTATTATAATTTTCAAATAATAAGTTTTACATTTTTTACTCGTATTTATTGATTAAGTATATTATTGATTTATTATGTTATAGTTAAATTTGAATATCATCAAGTTATTAATATATTTTAATAAAATTTGTATAAAATTGATTATAATATTTTAAATTATAATGTGATAATATGATAGTTTAATTTCTTTACGAATTTAAAGTTAAATATTAATTTTTAAAACATAATTTGCTATGTACATGTCTATTACTTTTTTTTTAAAAAAAAATCTATTTTAAATAGGTCCCCGATTTGAAAAAACTGAGACCGTTAATTTTTTTCTCAAAAAAATTAGGATGATCTTTTACGTTTTAAAAAATCACTCAAAATTTAAAAGTCATTTTTTTTACATAAAAATCAACCAACCCAAACCACTTTCACTCCTAGTAACTTGGTAAAAATTAATGTAGATCTTTATTCTAATTAATTACCCGTTCAATTAAGTGTGTGAGGATCAACTACTTAATCAGATCACTAATCTGAATGAAGATTCGTCTGCATCATGCCAAGCTCTGATGTCCTGCACGTTCTTGTCGAAGCGATTGGAATATGTTTGATGATCGGCTACATCCATTAATTCTTTGAATGAAATTATATTTGATTGCATATCGTAATATGAGATTGGGAAGTAAACTATAAATCATTACAGTTTGCAATTCATATATCTCTGTCATAAATTTGATCGTCCATCTTAAATTTTACCGTGGATATACACTTGGAATCTACATCTTCCGTTTTTTTTTCTTTTAAATATATCTTACAAATTAACTAAGTAGTTATAGGACTTATTTTTTCCCTCCAAGGCCAAGGTCATTATTAATAAATATTAATAATCATTAGGATCTAATTAATTCAAAATAATAAAAATATAATATAAACTTTGATCGCTAAAAAAATTAAAAATTGAACTTAAAACTATTAACTCCTATCAACCTTTATTTTCTGTTTAATATTATATTTATATAAAGTTGAGCATCCATTGACAGTTTCAAATTTCTCTCAACTCATCATTCATATTTATCTATCTTTTTTCTCATCATTTGTTATTTCCTCTCATTTTTCCGTCTTGTAACTGAAGCATTTAATTAGACAATTCAAACTTAAATACATTGTGAGAAAATTATGAAAGTAATTTAGATAAACTAATTTGGTTTATCAAGTATCTCTCTAATGTACATAATTAACATTTGGAAATCAATAGGCAAGCTTAACATTAATGTTAATATTTCTTACACCTAGCTGTAAAAGTAATCTTGAGGCCCATATTTCTATGTACTATTCACCGAGCAACAAGGAGTGATAGAAAATTCTAATGGGACCGCTCACATCTACAACAAATTCCCTTTGACTGCTCTTTGTTCTCTCTAGCTATCTCAACAGCTACCAGCACAACATTTGTTGTTTTTGTTTCCAAAATGTGTCAAAAGGATAACTAGATATATATAACAATGTTTGCATGCTAAGGTTGTCTACTAGAAAATAGAATGTTAGATATATATATATATATATATATATATATATATATATATATATATATATGATCATATGATTAGGAGTGTTCAGCGGGTCGGATCGACCCGCGAACCCGGTGACCCGACCCGACCCAAACCAATTTAGGTCGGGTCGGATCGGTGGTCGTGTCGGGTACGGGTTAGAATTTTCCAACCCGAGTTGATTCGACCCGACCTGATTAACCCGATATTTTATTTTTTTCTTTTATTATTTAAACTTAAAGCTTATATTTGATTTAAAAATTTTAAAAAAAATTAAAAAAATATTATAAGTGCAGAAATAACATTAAATTGTTTAAAACTTTATTTTATGATTTAAAATAAATATTAAATAATATTTTTATATTAAATAATATAAAAATAATAATAATAATTAAAAAAAAAGAAAATTGGGTGGTCGGGTAACTTGACCACCCGACCCGAACCGGGTCGGGTTGGGTTGGATTTACGCCCCCAAATTCTCTGGACCCGATCTGACCAAATTTGATCGAATTGGGTCAGATTTATTCACGGGTCCGTGAACACTCCTATATATGATAGCAACATGAAGGCCACTTAACACTGCTATAAACTATTGCATACGTTTTTGAGTTCGATTACTTAAAACCACGCGCAAAGTTGAAGATAATGATGACTTAATCTTGTGTTAAGTAAAGTAGGCTTAACTTTAATTAATTTTTACCCTTCTTAAGAAAACATTTATTGTCATAAGCTTAAGAAAAAAAATTGAATGAAGGGGATACGTTCATCGAATTAAGTGGCCATAGGTTGATGGGTCGCTGGCGAAATCAATGACCTTGACGCAGTAATCCGCATACCGAATGGACACTGCAGGTGCTTGTGCCGGAGCTTGTCCAGGCGCCCACGAAGCAAATACCATCACATGAGGTTAAAGCTCTTGAGGCCGGATTGCAAGGCCGGCTCAGGAAATTAGGAGGCCTAAAGTTAAAGTGCAATTTGTTTAGACATAAATAAAAATATTATATTTAATTTATTTTTAAACTTTTTTGTTATAAAAGCTTATAATTATATATTAAAAACAATTAATTTATGAAGATAATAAATAAGAACTATTTTTAAGTGTGGCTCTTCAATGCAAAAGAATAAAAATGTTGTTATTCATGAACAAGAGTAACGATAATATTAATGAAAAAACTAATTGAAGTATTATTGATTTTTGAGAAAAAAAATCAAATATGAATTTATTGCATAAATTAAATTTTAAAGATAAGAAGATATTTAATTGTGATGAATAATTATGATTTAGGAAGTGAAGGTAAATGATATTAAACAAGAAGATAATATATATATTGATTTTAAATTAATAAAGATATTAAATTAATAAATATATTAAATTATAAAATCTTGATAATAATTTAATATTATTAAAATTAAGAATTAATTCTTTAAATCTCTTCTAAACTATATTAATTTTTCATATGTGTCCTTAATATATGAACTTATTGTATGCCCCCTTAAATTATGTCGTGATTTCCATTTTGATTCATTCGTCGTATTCTGTTAAATTTTTCATTATTTTTTACTTTTTTATTTATTAAATGATCAAATTACTCTTCTACGGTTTGAAATAAATGTCATTTTTTCCTTTGTGGAGGGTAGTTTTTAGTAATTTAATAAATAAAAAATAAAAATAATGGAAAAAATAGAATATGATGGATGGACTAAAATATAAATCACAACATAATTTAGGAGGCTGCTACGATAAATTTATATATTAAGAACAAATGAGAAAAATCATGATTCAAAAAATTAATCCTAAAATTAAAACGTAATACATAATTAGGAGGTCTTCCATTGGTGAGTCTTCAAGCAACTATTTGAGTGGGCACCCGACGGGCAACACCCCTGGCACGACAACGTCCACCACGCCTAGCTCGAACTATAATTACTTGTTTAACCTCAGCATGTCAGACCAGTGACAAGGCGCTATACAATTTTATACCTTATTTTTTATTTTAATTAATCAACATACAACTTTACAACAAATATATATATATATGAAAAATAAATTATATAATATTAACTTACATGAGTATCTTAGTCTTTCTTTAATATCAAATATTAAATTCTTATTGATGCTCATGTTAATATGAAAGTAATTAATCGTAGAAACCATAATCAACCTCATCTCCACAATCAGGAGCACAAGTGTTTTTTATTTGTAAAAGAAATGATATATATATATATATATATATATATATATATATATTATTTAATATCATCATGTATATCTTCAATCCCAATGGAGTGTTAAGTTAACACAAGAGAATCCTTTTTTTTTTTCTTAACGAAGATTCCAGGCTACGTATAAATGTATATCAACAAGAAAAAAGAATTCGTAATGTGTCAATTTAATTAATTAGGAATAGGTCCAATCACCGTTCCTGAAGTGACAAATCAACAAATGAACGAATTATTTAATTAACTATGAACTATATCTAAATACAACCATAGCCCCACCCCCGAAAAAAATAAAGGAAAACAAATTTATTTCTAGCAAGTGTTAAAAGTCAAAGAATGAGAACGACCGTGATCCATCGATTGTGTGAAATTTTCTCTGTGAAAATAAAAAGTTAAGAGAGGTGGGTCAACTCATGTGCTTTTTTGTATGATCGACTAACTTGGTTTGGGCTTGTGGAGGAGCGAGAATGGGCGGGTTGACGTATGGGCCGCGCAGCCAGCCCTGGGCTACGAAGCCGTTGGCGGCCTCGGTGAGGTGGATGCCGTCCCAGCTGACGTGGGCCGTTGGGTCGGAGCAGACGGTGGAGCCCTTCATGTCGCACTTGACGCTCGAGTTGTAGTTGTAGTTCCCGATCCCCGGCGCTCCGCAGCACGTCCTCAGAGCACCTGCGCTAAATCCTGTTTACATATCACAAATTATTATTACGGATAAGAAAAATAGACCCCAAAAAAGAAATAAATATCGATGTAAAATTTAAGTAATTGCAGATGGACCTGTGGCTCCATTTGATATGAAAGAAAATTTGGCCCATTTCGTTTCGGAAAGAACACTGTAAAATAATTTTTTTTTCACAATTTTTTTTTTACTTTTGTGAACCCCACATCAATTATTACGAGAATATATGTTCATACTTTTAGCTCCTCCTACTGAATTAACAGTGTTAAAATATTATTTGGATCAACTTCCCTTAATACAAGAATTTTTAAAAAAAAAGTAGAGCCAAAATTTCGTCCTTAGGCGCATATTTTAATACTGTTTTTAACATATCTTCTAAACAAATAGACACATTATATAATTATCGATTTGGGGGGAATTCTAGACCCGAGGCACGACAAGGCGGCATCCATAATTATGTGCACAATAAGAGGCCAATTATGTCGGCAATGAACTCTACTTGAAATGATGAAACGCCAATGATTACGGGTACGACATAGCCCGAGAGCAAGTAGCCATGCATCATGTACGACGACGGGGCAGGTGTTTGTTAGATGCAGCAAATTGAAGCAAATGTGGGTGGGGCCATTCTAAATCCATATTTACGGCATGCCGTAATGATACCGGCCATGCATGGCTACCTTCAACTTGATCACATGAAACCATGCTCGCTTTTGGCGACCATCATCGCTTTTTTCATTATTTACTAATTAAGTACCTCTGCTCCAAAAAAAAAATTTGTTCTTTTCAGTCTGTATATATCATCCCATACCCCCCCCCCCCCCACCCCCCAATAAAAAAAAGTAGGGGAAAAACTTGATGCTAGAAGATATTAAAAAGTCAGCAAGGGTGGAAGAAATAAGGTATTAAAATCACACCATTAATCTTATCATCCATACCTTAAACATTAATAAAATTGTATGCATGATAACCTCTCACACATCAGAAGGACAACATCCGTTTGTTCTCTGGACCTTGGGAGCGTAGTCCCGAGACCCAAACATTTACGAGATCTATGTTTCTGTTTCATACTAAGAGTAAAATATTTGGCACGATTCTTTTATTTCTAAGCCTTGCCAAAGAAGAAAAAAAAGGCTTTTGGCAGGAAGATATGTCTGGTCGGCAAAAGTTGTCGGTTTAATGTATTGTTATTTGCAGTGCGTAACTTGGTACACATGATCTTTATTCTATACAACATGTGGATGCCTAATTAATTACTACTTCAACTAATTAAGTGTGCGAGTATCAGCTACTTAATCAGATCACTAATTTCAATGAAGACTGGTCTGGGTCATGCCAAGCTCTGATGCCTGCACGTTCTTGTCGAAGCGATCGATTACATTATATGTTTGGTCATCGGCTTCGTCCATTCTTCAAATGAAATTAAATTGATTGCATATTATATGATGAGATTGGCAAAACTTATAAGTCGTTCCAGTTGGCATTTGATATTTCTCTGTCATAAACTTGATCGTCCATCTTAAATTTTACTTTGGATCTACACTTGGAATCTACATGTTATCGTTTTCTTTTATGTAAATGTGTTTATAAATTAACTGATTAATTATAAGACGTACGTCTTCTTTTATCTTCCAAGGCCAAGGTCAGTATTATTGAATGCTCATAATTATTAGCTTTGATTCAAAATAACGAAACAAGTTAAAAAAATAAACTTAAGACTATTAAGTCCATGGTTATTAAAACCGGACCGAACCGACCGGTTCAACCATGAATTGGCAACTGGTTCGGTCCGGATTTATTGTAAAATTAGAAATGAACTACTTCAATCGGTAAAAATCGGTTTAACCATTGAACCAAAGAAACCCGGTTCAATATTTAAAGTGAAAAAATTAGAAAAAAAGTTAAAATAGGAAATAAAAAGATAGAAAGGAATGTAAAAAATGGAAAAGTATTTGAATTGAGAATTGGTATAAATTAAAACAGAAATAAATGTGAAAAATTAATTGGATGGAGGAATTCATGGAAATAAAAAAGGAAATAGTAATAACTTTTAAAATGTAAATTAATACTCTTTCCTTTTTATGAGTAGGAGAGAGAAAATAGTCATAAAATTAATAATTTAAAGTTTTTTATATGAATATAATTTTTTAAATATTTGTGTATTATAAAAAGGAAAGTAATATGGAAATTGATAGGGAGAGATGAATTAATGGAAATAGAAAATAAAATTATTAAACTGAAAGTAAAGAAAAAAATAAACATGAGAGTGATATATGTCAAAATAAAAATACTCTTGAACAAAAAATAAAAGAATTAATATGATATATCAATAATAATTCAAACTCTTTTTTATGGATATTAAATTTTATTAATGAATTATAAGTTAGAACTATCTTTTTATGCATTATATAATATAGATTATGTATATATCTATAAAGTTATTATAAATAATATTAATTTAATAAAATCCGGTTGAACCCGATTGAATCCTATCAAATCGATCCAACCACGACCCAGTTGATCGTCCAATCCGATGGACGATCCGGTTATTATAACAAGTTTTTTTTTTTTGTCGAGACCCACCGGTATTTAGAGTTCAGAATTACTAACACTTGACTAATCCGGTGTTCAAGCCGAGAGCGGTAAGAGGATAAGCCTTGGCCAAACTCCGATCAAGCTTTGTGTGCTATTATTCTAAGTCAACTAACTTGATTTATATGGTCTCTATCTAATATACATAATTCACATTTGGAAAGCAATAAACAAGCTTAACTCCATTATTGATATCTCTTCAACTTAGCTGTAAAAGTAATTCTGAGGACAATGTTTCTAAATAATATTCTTCGCCGAGTAATAAGGGGTGATAGGAAATTCTAATGGGACCAGTCACATCTATATAACCAATTCCCATTGGCCACTCTTGTGCTCTCTGGCTATCTGATCGAATAGCTACCAGCACAATATTATTTTTTTCAAATGTGTCCAGAGAGAATATATTAGCTATATATAACGATGTTCTCATGTTAAGGTTGTCTACTAAAATAAAATGTAACACCATCTGGCCATAATGATGAAGACTGTATCTGAACATTGCAGAATAAATTAAAAGCACCAATCTACTTGCACCACCTATATATGAAATATATGATAACAACATGAAGGCCACTTAGCACTCCTATAAACTATTGCATATATACGTTACGAGTTCGATTACTTAAGACCACGCCTAAAGTTGCAGGTAATGATGACTTAAACCTTGTGTCACGTAAAGTAGTCCAATTAACTAAATTTTGTACTCCACAAAGGCAGGGCAAACAGTATGTTAATTGCAACGCGTTTACTTTAATTAATTGTTACGCCTCTCAAGAAAACATTATCGTAAGCTAAAAAAACAGCATTGAATTAAGTAGATAAGTTGATCGAATTAACTGACCGTATTTTGATGGATTGCTGGCGAAATCAATGATCTGGGCGTAGTAATCCGCATACCGAATGGACACCGCCGGGTGCTTGTGCCGGAGCTTGTCTAGGCGCCGGCGAAGCAGCGTGTTGTGGTACCACGACATGAGGTTAAAGCTCTTGAGGCAGCCGGTCTTGGGCCCGTACTCCTCCGGCGTGAACGCGTAGAACGATAGGTACAGCGGGAAGCACCCCGCCGGAAGCACTCCCGGCACGATGAGGTCCACGGCGCCGAGTCCGGTCAATCTCTGCATGCGTATATGCATGCAAGAATGCGGAAACATACGAATCCGATCATTTGAAATGCTAACTAGTACACTCGTATATATTGATGGAATTAATAAACTCTAATTACCTCTATGCCGTCCGACAGTCCCTTGGTCACGTCCGGCGCCAAGCTGCGCACCTTGTCGACGCCCCATCCGCCGAAGATGCCGGTGCTGTAATCGTTTCCCCCGAATTCTCCGACGATGAACAGGGACTTCTTGAAGAACTCCTTGCAGTCTTGCCACCGAACGTGTCAATCATTCATGACCAGTTAACGAACGGCACACCGGGAAAGAAAAGAACACAGTAAGATGATTGGCGCCGGACGTTGTGCACCTTGAGGCGTGCCGCAGATGGAAGGAAACAGCTGCTCGAACTGATCGATTTGGTGGTGTAGGGACGCATTAACAAATATGGCCTTCCCGAGGCCCCTCTGGTCGTAGAAGTCGTAGGGGAGCGTCGTGGCCGCAATGACCGCGAAGTTTACACCCCGATGGAAGCTCTCGTTCTTCGCCGAGTTCGGCGGAAGCAATGGTAAATCAAGTCCCTGAGCTGCTCGAGTGCAGTGAACATGATGAGTAATTGTTACTGCAACTACATGTATTTTTTCCGATCTGATAAGAATAGAAGGCTGAAAGGATACGCAGAAATATATTTTGTATATGTATACCAATGAAGTCGATGACGAGACGGCCGTTGGAGCACCGGCCAGTCGGGCGGTCAAAGTAAGTCATGCCGTAGGGGAGGCCGGCGAGGACTACATTGCCGGTGTCAGAAAGTGAGTCGCCGAAATTGAACAGCGCGTTGTACCGCTGCGAGGATGACAGCCGTGGCCAGCACAAGAGGAGGAGGAGTGCGAAGGCCCTGCAGGAGAAGGAGAAGTGCCTCATGGAAGATGGCTTGGAGCAGATACAAGGAAGGAATTAGGAAGACGGATGGCGCAAGCAAGCAAGCGGAACAAAGCCATGCTGCTATTCTTATCCCCGAGTCTTGTCTTACTTTTTGGCCATTTCCTTTTCCATTAGTTTCTTAATCAATATTCTCATGTCCACCATGTTCTTTTCGTTTAACTGATGTCGTCTTCTTCTTCTTTTCCTCTCTCTCTCTCTCTCTCATCTGATGTAGAAAAAAACAGGTCCAAATAGGGCCTGTTTGTACTCGGATGTCCACTTCAATTTATTATCAGATATGGTGCTCACCCATATGGAAGACTCCAAACATAATGACGCGGTATCCAAAGTGGTGCCCAAGAAATCTGTGTTTAGTTTTACCTGTGAGATCTTACAGATAATAGACAGACGAGTCGTGGGGGCCAAGTGGTTATCCATTCCAAATATAGAGATCGCCCATAGCTGTGTTAGAAAGCATTATTTATATATATACATTGCTTAGGAGCTAATTAAATTAATGGGCTTTACCTTTCGCCAGTTTTCTATTCTTCCGGCGTGACTAGATGCACCTTTTGAGGCTTGGCATGAGCCTGAAGTAACATGTGAGAATCTCAGTTTTAGTGGAGTCATATTTTTGTTTTTCGGACTCTCCATTTTATGCATGCATATGCAAGTAACCTAGGAAAAAAAATCCTAACAAAATGTTATCCTAATTATTCTACATACGATTCGTTTCACTGTTTTTTTTGGCAATTAGCTTTCTTATCTTCTCCGTGCTCTCTGCATCGTTCTTGTTCAATGCATTTATGAGCCACTTTGGTTTTTGACTGTTTCTGCAAGCTGATGATGGGGCACCGATCAGAGTTGCCCTTTGTGGATTGATGAGTTTGTCCATATGTACTGTTGAGATTCTTATCCTGTGGGCATTCTGCATTCCCAGGAGGAAAAAACTTCCCATGCGTGTAAAATGGTAATAGACATTTTGTTATCAGATGCATATAACAACACCTTGAACAGGTGCCACTCGGTGCGAGCTCGGTACTTATCCGCTATGAATAGTGCTTCCCATGCACAATTTTCTAACGCCTAGTCAGATGGCAAACATGGTCGGACACTATTTTATTAATCAGTGCATGTCGACCGAGTATTAGCAATTTAGCATTATTCAGATCAACTTAAGAAGAACACTTTCTTTTTCCTCAAAAGAGAATGGCTATATGTCCAAGTATCAGTTGCAAATTAATTCAGGTGTGTAGGCCATGCGAAGCAACCTCCAAGTACAACCAGCAAGGGAATGTCGTATTGTTGCTGAGATGAATTCTGAACAGTACTGTTTCAACAGCACGTACACGTACTTGGATGGCATCTTCATTAAGAGACAGGAAGAAAAGAAAAGATTTAGGCAAAGATTAATTTGTTTCACTTTCATGATATTTTCTCATCCCAGAGGCAGACAAAAAACAAAAACAGGTGGGCATTTGAAGGTAGGATTTGGGCTTTTTGTTTGGATTTGCACAAGCCCCCTGCCCCAGAAACCAGAGAGAGAGAGAGAGAGAGAGAGAGAGAGAGAGAGAGAGAGAGAGAGAGAGAGAGAGAGAGAGAGAGAGAGAGAGAGAGAGAGAGAGAGAGAGAGAGAGAGAGAGAGAGAGAGAGAGAGAGAGAGAGAGAGAGAGAGAGAGAGAGAGAGAGAGACATTGTCTGAAGCAGATAAGTCCAGTTCAGAAATCAAGAGCACTCTGGAAGCAAAGCTTGCATGACAGCCAGTTTTTGGATTTGGCACGCACACACTTGTGGCTCTAGCAAAATTAAGGCTATTGTCTTAACCATCTTAATGAGATAGCACCCACTTCCAAGATCAGGAATGGGACCTGCCATTCTCTGCAATCATACATTGCGTCTTATTCAAATTGCAAGCATATCCTTTCTTATCTTCTTTATTTCTTTCAGAAAAACTCAAGGTTGAAGCTTCAAAGCCATGACGGTGTTCACTACAAGAAAATTGCTCGTTAGAGAAGGGAAATCTGGTCGTTAAAAATCAAAATCTGGTCGTTATTGATCATTAGCGACCAGCACTTTCCGTCATCACCGGTCGTTATAGATGCTGCCGTTAAAAGTCAATAACGACGACGTAAAGGTGTCGGCCGTTAAACATCATCAACGACCGAAAAAATTCGGTCGTTAAATCAATATAAGGATCATTTAGTTGGTCGTTGAATATATTAATGGCGAGAAATATCTTTGTCGTTGATAATCTGCAGTGGCTACTAATCCCGTCGTTAAAAGTCATCAATGACCAGAAAAAATCCGGCCGTTAAATCGATATAAGGACCATTTAGTTGGTCGCCGAATACATTAATGACGAAAAATATCTTTGTCGCTAATAATCTTTTGCGGCTAGTAATCCCGTCGTTAAAAGTCATCCATAGCCAGAAAAAGTCTGACTGTTAAATCCATATAAGGACCATTTAGTGCGGCTAGTAATCCCGTCGTTAAAAGTCATCCATGATCAGAGAAAATCTGATCGTTAAATCCATATAAGGATCATTTAGTTGGTCGTCGAATACATTAATGACGAAAAATATCTTTGTTGTTGATAATATTTTCAGCGGCTACTAATTCCGTCGTTAAATGTCATAAAAAAAGTCATCAATAACGGTCTTTAAAGTTATATAATGACCATGAACTTTATCAAAACATGATCTACAACGCACTTTTTCAACAATAATTCAATTAAAAACAAACTCACAAACTATAATACAGAAGTTAAATTCATTTACTAAAATGGATTGTTCATATAACTTCAAAAAAGAATATTTATCCATGCCAACAAATGTTCATAGTAGTCAAGATCAATAACATTTAGCATTCAAATTTTTTAACCCATCAATTTTCTTCATTCCCTCCAAAAAATGCTTACACTATCCTAAAAGCAAAATAACTTGTTTGAATTTTGAATTGCATCTCTTTCCTTCCATATCTTCAAAATCTGTAAAATTCACAAAATACATAAAAAATTTAATAAATGTCCAATGAATATTAAGTTAACAATAAAATGAAAAATAATAACTTACAAATAAATAAGGGAATTTAAGAGAATCCTAAAGTTGAGTGCGTGAACGGCTTTTCTTTCTGCAGCAGCCAGTAAATCAACTCGGCCTTCAAGCTCCTTAGCCTTTACTTTTGCAATTTCTTTGGCCTGAAATTATAGGCGAAAACATAATTTATATGTGACAGCTAGATACATTCTCTGTTGTCAATAACATGACATTCCACTATTTGTTTAAAAAATGTCATTCCAATACACACCTCATTCTCGGAAAAAAATAGCACTAACTATAATTGCTCATTTATTGAAGGACAAGCATGTTCTTCAGAAGGGCAAGTCCACCACAAATGAAACTCAAGCCAGAGCGTCGGAGCTAAAGCTACAGCTGGAGGCAACAACGGCCCAGTGTATTTTAGCGGATCAAAGAAGACATTGCAGTGGACACTAGAGCCACCATCAGCAGCACGTAAATGAGATAAGTACATCCATATGCATCCACTAGCCTCTGGAATGCCATTTTGTTGTCTTTCCTTGTCACTAATTCACATTTCCAAGAGTATGAGAAAAAGGGGGTCATAAGAATCAATGTCAATAATAATATATCAGTAGATATATAATCCCTAAACAAAGATAATCCATCCGAGGCAAATTTATAATAGTTTTATTAAAAAAATATACGTACTAAATACATGCAAGCATTTTATCAACATACTAATAGCTCACATTGATAACATGAATTGGACTGATTAATAGCATAACATCGATAATTATATCTCGATAGAGTAGACTCAGGATCAAATAAGAAAGCACAACTGAAGGTAAAGGATCAAATGTCATGGTGGAAAACGCTCATTGCATGGTTCGGTGCATGACAACACATTACGAAATAACACCAGTGCGTTGTAATTGAAAACGCACAACTAGGACACAACATTATGCATCACACCTCAGATGGAATGAGCAGACAAAACAACATAGCTGAGAATTCTGACATCCAGAAATACTCAACTCAATGTTTGAATAGACACACGGCAGGATGATTCCTCTAGTATCTCCTCCTAGGTGGGCTCCTTGATTGACGTGGTGATCTGTGAAAGATTAAGGAACATCCAATAAAATGTGATAAGTTAACCAAACCGATTTTATTCAAACTTCTCAAGAGAATATTAGTGTCATAAAACCGAGCATATAATCAGTCAAAAATCTGGCTACTTCGAGAACACCATCTCATATGGCTACACATACATGACAGATGACATCGGGCACCCTTAATAACAAGGATCTTTTAATACTTGAGCCATCATAAGACATGCTTAAAACAAAATCTTCGGAGAAGGAAGTACATGAAAATAGCATCAAGGACAAAAACAACAGAATAGGCAAATAGGCACTCCGTCAACAAAGAAAAGCCATATCACTTTGTTAAGTTAACAACCAACTTGAGTGAATACTGTTTGTTACAACTAATAAATTTAACATGTGAAGACTAAGATCGAATGAAATACGCAAAGGATGTGTTTAATAATTTACCCAGATGGGTACAAGTAATAATTTGGTTAAGAGAGATATAAAAAAAGCTAAAATCATGATAGGTCAGTAAACCCTAGCACTAACCTTTCGAGGATATTTGATATAGTTCATAATTTCCATCAAGTATCTCCTAGCTGGTGAAAAGTAAGCAACAACATAGGCATAGCCCGACATGGCCTTTCAAAGAAAAAAAAAAATCAAAAGGCATAAAATGAAAGCAAAGGTGATTCCAGTATAAGTTTTTTTCAGGAATCTCATCTAGATATTTTAAGTAAATAAATTAGGATACCAATTATTAATTAAGTTGTAGTTCCGATGTGTTGGTAGATAAGGTTGCTCAAATGCAGAACAAGTAAAACACAACGATAATTGGTGCCAGGTTATGTACCTCCTTGCATTTCTACATTTGAAAGGACCCTTGCCCAATCAATGTAAACAGTTGGAGTCAGAAGACCAGCTCCATTCAGTGACTTGATTACAGTAAGTGCTTCTTCATAGTTTTTTTAGAAGAGCTTCTTCATAGTTTTCATATTCAATTAATGCGTATCCTTGTATTATCCATATGAAAACTTAATAGATGAAAATTATTCTTTACTAAAAACACAAAATTAGAACTTCTTATATGAAAAAATGTATATGAAAACTTAAAGATGACTGCTCATCTTGAATCCTTGTTAAGTGAGTTATTGTTTTTAGGAACATATTCAAAATGTTTTAAAGCTGGATACATTAACCAGGCATTGATCTAAAGTAGCATGGACAGTTTTCAATTGTCCATTGGGTTTGCTTTGCTATATTTAGGGAAGAAGAACAGAAAGAACTGCAGCGTATTAAAGAAATTTGTTAGGAAGAAAGGGGGACTGATTATTATTAGTCATCTACATCTTACTAACAAAATGAAAAATATATCATATGTTGAGGCATCTACAAGTTTTCCGCAAAAGTACTAATGAATTAAGGTAAACTACATCCATGTTACAGAGAAAAATGATAATGTCAAGATACAAACGTTAAACTGACTACCTGAATCTAAGCTGTAATCTTAAAGAAAAAACATAGTACCCAAACCAAAGAAAAATTCTTGTGCTATTAAAAGAAAGCAAAATTAACATATTTTTAGGATATTGAGAATTATTGTAAGAGTGGATTTTGAGATATTAATTAGCCTTCATAAACTTTTGGACAAGTTACATGAAAAAAAACTTAGAACTCATAAAACAATTTTGCACTAGTTACATGAAGAAAAAGATAAGTACTTGTAAAATAGTATTTGCCTGGAAGATAAAAAAAAGGTTTCATGAGAAGTGCTAGCAGCGGATGGATAATGGCTTGCAATAATTCCCAATCGAAACAAGAATATGCTAAAGAGCAAAGGATAATGTTACAACGAATGATCGTTAACCTCCAGTCCGTTGCTTTCTATGATCGAAACATGGCTGCGACCATCTGGAGATAAGATGAAAATTAACACTTCAACAGGCGAATAATTGAATTAGCAAGTTTACCTTCACAAACCCAGTGCCTTGATCCAGATTTAAATGTAAATTCTTTATCTGTCCATATTCACCAAAAGCATTAAGCAGGTCTTCTTCCTGAGCTTCCTCATGAACTCCAGTAACCAATACGATCCATCCCTCAATAGCTACAAAAAATAAAAAACATAACAGGTAAAAAGACTTGGAAAAAATCTAGACGAATAGGAGGATCACTATATTAAACATAATTATGTATGGAGACGATTCACAAATGTGTGAAAACTGGAAGGCACATCCGATGAGCTGGAAGGAGATTCCTCCTGGTCACATGACGAGAAGGGCAACCAGATACAAGCGAGGAAGGCGATTCTACCTAGATGCCGATGTCGCACTTAGGGGGGTGTGGGTGTTGGACATGGCAACGACAAAGCACAAATGAAAAACAGGGGAGTGGGGGAAAGGACGCTGGTGCGTCCACCGACGACGGAGGAGAAGGGGGACTGGCGCGCCGGTGGGGGGGGGGATGGGGTTGGGGTGGCGCTGTCCGGCGGTGGCGGGGAGGCGGAGGACGGTTGGTGCGTCCGTGTCTGGCGGGGGAGGATGGCTGGCGTACGGGGGAGAGGAGGACGCTGGTGCGCGCGGGGGGGGGGGGGGGGTGGGCGCGGCTGTCCGGCGGCGGCGGGAGGGGGGCGACTGCTTCCGGCGGCGGGAGGGGGGGACGACTGCTTCCGGCGGCGGGGAAGGGGGACTAGAGGCGAGGATTCATTCGGATCGACATGAGGGTCCAACTCCATTGCATTGCCAGAATCCATGTTTTTTAAGAGAATAATTCGGAGTTCTTGCAGAGTGGAACCATGCAGTCAATTATTAAGTAAGAAAAAAAATTCAAACTGTTTTAATCCATGGACCGACCCCATCGTCTCCACCCCGTAGGAAGGGAGGCGATGAAGCTTCGATCGCTACGAGACGTACATTGCAGATTGTGAGGAGGAGGAAGTAGAATTAGGGTTTTTCTATTAAATTTTGGGAAAGATTATATTATATTTTATAAATTAATTTATGTTGCCTTAAAAATTAATGGAGGGAAATGTGTAATTTTCGCCAAATAAAATATTAATTGTACACTTACGTGATCTTAATTTATAAATAATTAATGATGATAAAATTAAATGATCATTAATAATCACTTTAACGTCCAGAATTTACTTTTTTAAGATGAACAATTTTTTCTTTCGTTAATAATGTGTTTAATAATGTTCATATTTTTTTCCTGTCACTATTGACTATTTTTAATGACCATTTTTTTATCTCGACGTTAATAATTGGTCGTTAAAGATCTCTTTTCTTATAGTGGTTAGACAAATTGTGAAGTACAAATAACATTCGACGAATCTAACAACACAAAGAAATTGACCGCCATGCGATGAGCAAACAAAAATGTTCTGTTCCGTTCTCACATGCATTGCTGCTGGTGGTGTTGTGGATAAAGAACCGCTTGGGAAAGCGGCGTAGGAGCAACCGAACAAGAGTCCACATCTATCTGCAGAGTTTCACCATGTTACTCTGCTATGCGGGCGGTGCAGTTGCAGAGTGCTGACAACTGGTTGGAACCAAAGCCTTGGATCTTTTATCTCGCAGCTCGACGCATAAGCACCTGATCAGCATGGCCAGATCACCATGTGATGGATCCAACACGCAGCGAGTTATATGGTACGCGGCGCGGTTGAAAAGAATCCACAGCAATCACAAACTTAACAGCACTTGCGTGCATCAACCTTTGATTGACGAGATGTCACAATTGCAAAGGTGGCGAAGTGGCCACTCCCCATGGAAGGTGACGGAGGGGCCAGTAGAAAAGAAATTAAAGAAAAGGTCCAAGTGAACTGACCTCACTATTCGGTGTATGCCAGCGAAACGTTCCTTTCTTGCAAATTTTGCCCAAGGCAAGGATCCTTTTGTCAAGGTGTGTTCCATCCACAAGATAGCAAATCAATCCTCCCTCCATTGATGGAGCCTTATGAGTTATGACAACTCTCTCTCTCTCTCTCTCTCTCTCTCTCTCTCGGATCCTTTTTTTTCTCTCAGTAGGAAGAACAATGCTAAAATGAAGATTGAATCAATCACCACTAGCTAACATAAACGCTAATGCCCATTTTTCATATAATATATTAGATAAATTTGGATGTGAATTTTGGTATCTAAAACGTGAACATGTTAGAATACCTTCTCTTTTGATAATAAACCTTTTCTTTCTTTTTTTTTCAGAATCTAGTACTTTAAGTTTTTTATAGGAGTTTAAGTCATTCAATCACTTAATTTATGCTTGGTGAATAATTCATGTTTCTGACAAATGGGAAGGAATTTAATCTTCAGGCTATATTTCTTGCGTGTTGAGATTGCAATAGGATAAAGAAGAGCATATAACGCAAATGTACAAAATGTTAAAATATATTATCCAAACAATATGTTTATTTACACTCTTATAATAATTTCACTCGTACAATACAAAATTGAATTCAAATATCAGTGATCAGACTCATCAACAAAAGTTACCTTGAGTCTCTAATCATGATGGAGAAAGTAGAAACTGCACGAAGTTTTCCATGGCCAGCAAGGTCGAAAAGAAAGTATCATCCGCGATATTTACTCAAAACATTTGTGTGAATTATTGATATATGGCAAAATTTATTACAATAAATGGAGTTTTACATGCAACTTTTCATATAATAATATTGTTTTTTATCTAAAATTCCTAACTCAGACGTCACATGATTCGTTCGTGTTTCTAACAGCATGATTTCTATCAAAATTTGTATACTCGATAATTATTTTTGTAACTTATATACGCAGGCAAGACATGTCCCTTAGGATACGTTTGATTGAAGATATCTAATATTACTTAGAATGTAAAGATGCCAATGAATGTAATTTAAGGAATTATATTCCAAACAAAATTTGAACTTCTATGTTTATTTTAGTTTAATAAAAAAATCATATTTCCCTTTTCTTTCTCTTTCTTTCTTTTTCTCCTAAGTTATTGAAATACGAGAAAGACATCATTTATAGTGGTAATAAAATTATAACATTTCATAGGAATGTCATTCCAACTGAAATGTCACATTCCTATTTACATACATAATCAAACATTAAAATCCATCATTCCTATTAAAATGTCTAGAAATGTAAAAAAAATAAAATGAACCAAACACATCCTTAATTACATCCTCAATGTTCTCGCTAGGAAATGAAGAGTATAATTAAATTAGTTAAACCAGACAATTGGACTGAAACATTATAAAATAATATATAATAATTAACATAGATAATAAATAATAGTACAACTCAATGCATTTTTTTAAATATCTAGTCAACGAGCAATTATCCAAATCAAATATAATTTCATATAAAAATATTACGTATACTTTTCGTTTTTACTACATGTATAATTTTAATAATATAATAATTCATGCTAACATCGTACTTGACATTATAAATACAGTAAAATTTCTTTCAGGTGATTGATAATACAAATGATAATATTTTTTATTATCATTAATTTTAATTGTGTATATAAATATCATATCTTAATTTTTTTTTAAAAATGTTTGTGATAATAATAATAAGATAACTTATGAAAGTCTCATTATTGAAATGATAATAGTATAATATTATGAGTTTTTTTGGACAATGAAAATGTTGGGTGAGTAAAGTATGAAACTGAAAGTTACAAGCTGACAAACTTTTTTAACTTATTTCGAATTAGACGTCGTTTTGAGATTTGCCTGTGCGATTTTGATTAAAATTAAGCTTCGCTTGATTAATTAAATAATAAGTGATTTGCGTAAATATCAAAATGCAATAAAATTATAAAAAAATGAGAAAAAAGAAAGAAAGATGATAATTTGTAATGTCAATAAAATGTTCATGAGAATATAAAATATTCCTAATCACTTAAACTTTTAGAAAAATTGATTAGCACATCAAATTACTTCATGCAAGCTTCATGCAAGTTAAGGAGATTTGTGTTAAGACTCCTGTAACATCAAATACTATTTACAGCGTATGGAAGACTTCTAAGTTGTACCTATTAAATTTGAAGTGCTAATCATTTTTTTTAAAAGTTTAAGCTGTTAGAAAGAGCATCTGATTTTATATTCTCAACAGACGTGAAATCCAAGATCAGGCTCAAGGGTGAGTGGCACTTATGTATTAAATATTAATTTTAATAATATTAAACTATTATCAAGTCTTATAATTTAAGATCTTTATTAATTTAAAATCATTAAATATATATCTTATCTTCACTTTTAATATCATTTACCTTCACTGCCTAAATAATAATTAATTCATCATAATTAAATATCTTCTTATCTTTCAAAATTTCTTCCATTTTTTTTCATGTTTATTTTTTTTCTAAAAAATCATGATACTTCAATTAATTTTGTAATTTTTATTTATTTATTGTTATTATTTTATTAAGAACACTTTTGCATTATAATTAAAGAACTACACTTTAAAAATAGTTCTTATTATAATCTTCATAAATTAATTGCTTTTGAATATATTTTTATAAATTTTATATATCAAAATTTTAAATAAATTAAATGTAATAATATTTTATTGATGTAAAAAAAAATCTCACCGACTCCCAATTTAGTGAGCCGGAGATCCGCCTCTTTCTTGCGGGGCAGCGGTTACGGGAAATTTACGATGCAGCTGAGGCGGCGCGCCGCCCCGCCGACCCCTCACGCCGCCCCCACGCGACCAGAAACAACGTAAAAAGAAGAAGAAGAAAAGTTGGCGAGATCTCTCTGTGGAAATCAATCGAACACCATGCGGGCGGTGTTGGCCGGGAGGCGATGCTGATCCAGAACTTTGCGGGTGTGGCGTGGGCGGACCGCAAAACCCCGTCGCAAGAAAGAACCATCAGGAAACAACGAAAAAGAAAAGTTGAATCCGAGCGACGGGCATCTCCCATTGATTGATTGATAGATTGATTGATTGGTGGCTTGATTGCTGGTGCCGTCGAGAGCTCTCCGTGATCAATGGCTTCAGCCATACCCTATCATTATCAACATCCATCCTTTTTCTTTTGCTTTGTTTCCTCCCTCCCTCGTCTCGCTAGTGTCATGTTACTTTGCGACGTGCAATGCAAAGCAACCCCCACATGTGACATGATACCAGATACCCCCACAAAATACACAGTTTGGAATTTCTCGGAGTTTTCTCCTTTTTTTTTCAATTTATTACTCACACTTTAATTATCGAATCTATATATAATTGACAAATATAATTTGATATTCATGGTACAGTATCATTTTTTTTGTGTTTACGTTCTTTTAATATAAAAAATTTCTCTAACGGAAGTAAAATTCGATAATTAACTTAACTGATAAAAAAATTACTAGTAAATTATGTTATTTTAAAGTGTGGTAACATTAAAAGAATAATATAAGAGTTAGAGACGTTGAAAATTAGGAAAACGATTCTATTATATTTATTTAAAGAATTTGGGGCGAATATTAAAACATTTTTTGATACAAAATCACACAAGTTATTTTCTGTAAAAAAACTAAAAGGAATAATTATATAATTATTCAGACACAGCCCGTAAGATTAAATTTTTCATCTCGTTTAATTGGGAACGTATTTTCTTCAGGTTTGCACGCAACTTTTTGTTTAACTGTTGACCAATCAGAATTTCCAAGACCAGTAGTGGAAGTGCTATGCATCGAATAACTTTTCCAAATTCCCAACGAAGAAAAAATTACTTTTTAAAATATTTAATATTTTCTTCGGTTGATTTTTATGGCTCTATTTTAATTTATTTTTTATGTCCACGATAATATAGAATATTCAATTCATAAGTCGATAAGAATCACCTCTCGACTCTTGTATCTCATATACTGTTAATAAGAAAGATATCACCATTTTGAGCTCGTATATAGTTTTCTTTTTGTTAATTCATATTTACACGATTTATCTGCTAATTGCATAATAGTAATTATTCAACTAATATATTTGATTTTGAACTCTGTTTTTTTTTAAAAAAGAAAATTTTAAAGACAGTCTAAAACACTTCAAAAAATCTTTTTTTTTCGGATCAGTATTTTAAATTTTATTATTATTGTTTTTTTTTTACATACGAAAGCCAAGTTGAGCTGCTGGCAATTTTTTTACGATGAAAATAGTCTCATATTTTTCAAAAGTACATTTGGGGGCACAATCGAAAGTAAATGGGCGTTTTAAGAGAAAACAACGGGAAGGCCCAATGGGAGTCGTTTCGATCACCTAATTAGGCCCAGAATGAATCCGATGTTTAAAAATCTTTTCTAATTTAATCATCTGCTTTCAAAGCATTCTCCAAATTTTATCTGTCCGATTGGGTTGTTAACATAGTCAATTTCATTATTTCTTCACATCATATAAAAAGGGGTACATCGAAAAATATTTATAATATTTTTTAGAGTTTTTTTTCCTCTGTCCTCCTCTGAACTATAAATTTTTTTTCACTCTATCAACAATTTTTGTATTTTTCCCAGACCTCCTCTAAACTAGTCGTTTTTTTCACTTAGGTACATTCGTCAATTTCTATTAACTTTTTCATTAATTTATTAGAGTTTTTTTCCTCTGTCCTCCTCTGAATTATAAAATTTTTTCGCTCTATCAACAATTTTTGTATTTTTCCTAGACCTCCTCTAAACTAGTCGCTTTTTTCACTTAGGTACATTCGTCAATTTCTATTAACTTGTTCATTAATTTATTATTATTTTAATTTATGAAATGATCTAATTGTCCTCTCACATCTAGGTTGTCAAAGAAAAGGGGAAGCTCACTTATCTTAACAGTGCGAGAGTAATTTGACCATTTCGTAAATCAAATAATGAGAATTGATGGAAAAAATTAATGAAGATTAACGGATGAATTTAAGTGAAAAAAGTGGCATAGTTTAGGAGCGTTTTGCAAAAAAAATACGAAAGTAGATGCAAAAAAAGTTAATAGTTCAAATGATGTGATAGAAAAAAAATTTTTTATCAGATTTTACCGTTTGACCTGGGACGTAGATTGGGACAACTTGGCTCATCTCGGTCCGGACGTACTGAACTCAGTTTTTTAAAAAAACCATTTATGTCTATAATAAGATATATTAAATTGATTTTTATAAAAAAATATTTTCACATGTAACCCTAAGAATTGTATGATATCATATTATATGCTAACGCTTCATTATACATCAAGGTTGATTAATAATATACATCTAAGACCACGAATACAGTGCTAGTTAGGACCATGTGAGGACCATCCAACCCAGATGAGCCCATGTACAAATACACATCAAAGGTTTGGGACTTGGGGACTACTCGACCGACTAATTAATTAATCACTTAATTACTTGCACTTTTGATAATATTCTTGCCGTCTAATTTTCTCCAAAGAAGCTAGTAATGGAGATAGATGATGAGTCGTTTTTCAAACTAGTTCGAGCAATAACAACGTACGATAAATATAGCTATTAATCAGTATAAATGCTATTAACTACTATAGGTCATTAGTACTTTATGTTTGCATTCAAATACATCAACAATATATATATATATATATATATATATATATATATACTTTATTATGACGTGCATTATCTTTTATTACGATTTATGTTTATATCTTAATACGTTTTTAAACGATACAGAAATATATTGAAATTTATCGTGATAAAAATAGCGATAAAAGAAAAGACGGACCAGAAAGACAAAACAAATAAGAATATAAGAAAAAGAGTGTCAGGTAAACAAGTCAAAGGAGAGAAAATAATTGGTTATATGAAGGGTGTGATGGGGGATGACATGGTCATTGATTCGTAGATATTAAAATTTTTTATATGATGCGAGCCGCCATTTGCTACTATTTTAGAATAAAAAGATATTATATAAAATTTGTTATTTTCAAAGAATAAGAGCCACTATTCTATTAATTTTATATATACTTTTATAGTTTTTTGTAGCATTGTTCTAAAGTTTATTTACTAGAATATGAAGTAATGTAATTTTATTCTACATAGATCTTGCTCTTCGATCACAATTTTATGCACGGGAAATACGTAAGGCGGTGTTGAAATTGATATCGATCTTAATGGAAAATGGCATACTTATCGCCTTAGTTACAGTAGTTGTGATTATGTGTACACATATATTTTTTGGTTTTATGTTCCTGTCCACGGATTGTTACGTAATGGTATTAGTGTTACTATACATGGCTGGATGTGTAGCAACACCATATAAAAACTTTTTGGAAGGATGAGTGAAAAAACAATTAAGGGAAATAGAAGAAATCAGAATCAAGGGTTTCTTTCTCAAAATCCTATTTTCTCTTCCTACTCCACAGGGTGATTTAGGTCGTTGGTCACCTTACCAACATGGTATCAGAGCTGTACCACGGATAATTCAGATCGATTGAAGCAGTGCCTGGTGAGATTAAATCTCCTTACATTACTGAGTTCACAACTTTTGGTATGGACGTCTTTCTGTGTTTTTTGCGATTGAGTTCTAGTCTACGACGGTCATGTCTATTTCAGACTCTGGTTCCTCTTTTGTGACTACGCCGAATCCATCTAGCCCATTGTTTTTAAGTGCATCGGACTCTCCTGGATTAATCTTGATCCCTAAAATATTAATTGGGTCAAAAAACTATCCTGATTGGAGCTATCAAATGTTCAATGCATTGCTAGCAAAGAACAAACATGTATTTGTTGATGGGTCCTATACAATCGACAAAGTAGAAGAACCTTTGCAATTCCAATGGAGAAGATGCAAAGTAGAAGAACCTTTGCAATTCCAATGGATCAGAAGTATTGCAACAAAGGGTTTAATTAGCAAGACATCATTCTCACAGGGAGCACATGTGGTTTGGGCCGATCTCAAAGAACGATTTGAGAAACACAATGCCATGAAAATATATACCGTTCAAAATGAAATTTATACTCTTGTTCAAGGGTCTATGTCTATCTCTGATTATTATACAAAGCTAAGAAACCTTTGAGAAGAACTTAGAAGTATGGTACCTGAACTACCTGTTACAGATACTTCAAAAGACTATCATGAATACTTAGCTCAACAAAACATGTATAAATTCCTGATGGGCCTTAATGATGAGTTCAATCAAGCTCGCACTCAGATCCTCCTAATGTTCCCCTTGCCCACAATTAATCAAGCATATTCCCTTCTTATTTAAGAAGAACAGAGGCATAGGAAACTTGTGATGCAGAACACTACTGATGAGCATATGGCATTTCAGAATTCTAAATCTCGACCTATATTTGGGAAACAAAAAAGAGATTATAGTATTGTGTGCAAATACTGTAAGAAAGCTGGTCATAATAAATCACAATGCTATAAGATTATTGGGTATCCTCCCAATTCCAAGTTCAACAGATACAGAAATCAAAATACTTCAAACAACCCGCAAGCTTTGAACGTTACAGTTCAGCAGACAAAATCAGTTGACAATGCAGGAGATTTGAAGAAAGCCCCACTAATAACTGAAGATCAATACAACAAACTTCTTCAACTTTTAGGAAATGTCCAGGTCTCAGAAAATTCAAAAAATATTACAAACATGACAGGTATGGAAAATACACTCACTGAGACTAATAGTAGGTCAGATTGGATTCTAGACACATGTGCCTCAAACCACATGACATCTCAAGTGGAGTGGCTCTCTGATTTAAGAAAATTATCTCATAATAGCCAAGTCTCACTGCCAAATGGGAGCAGTTCTGCAGTCACACATGTTGGCAATTATATCCTTAGTAATGGTGGATGTTTATATAATGTTCTTTATGTATCAGAATTCAAGTTCAACTTAATTTCAGTGGCTCAGTTAGTTACAGATCTTAATTGCATAATTTCATTCAATCCTAAGTCATGTTTCATTCAGGGATCACACAATGGATGAGTGAGCTAGATTGGTGAGAAGCAAGGAAGTCTCTACTATCTAAAAAAAGGAACTCCAAAAAGAGCCTACAAGGAATACAAGTAGCATTGCAAATGCAGCGATACAATGTGAAGATCTGGCATTTTCAACTTGGTCATATGTTTATAGATAGGTTTCGATATATTACTTCCATTAGATCTGCACAAAAGAGTTCCATGCCATTATAATTCCCAACTCAAGCAAAAGTGTAGTTGTAGTGCAACTTTTCATCTGTTGCTAGCAAAAAAAACAGCCAGTGAACCTAATTATCGTAACTCCACTGTACAAAATCTAGAAGCATTCCTAATTAAGCCAGAATAAAAATGGAATGCCTCATCAGAGTTTTTTTTCTCACTTCTTTAGCTTTTTGTGGCGCGAACTTTGAAACAAATAGATTGAGAAATGGAATGTCTTAATCCTAAAGTGAGAATAAAGTTGCACCAGTAAAATGCAAAAAAAATTGGCATCTCAATCTGTCCTTAAGCCACATCAACTTTCTCTCTCAAACTGGGTTGTGTGATGTATAAGGTGCAACTTGCAACGTCAATAGATAAGGTCACCGAAGTGGTTGAACGTGGCTTTCCAACTACGTCCTTATCTTATTGACTATTGGGAGACCATATACAATATAATTGTACATATTTGTATAGTGGTGTCACAAGTCATTGTCTCAAAAAAATTAAAAAACAATTTACAAGCTTCACAGGGAGCTCTCTCGAACTTTTCATAAATTGAGAATTATTCCCAAAAAAGTTAGCTCGTAATTTAGTCTACTCGGTCATTTCCTAATCTTGAAATAGTCGTCTATATACAACTTTCTTTTCTTTTCAGGAAAATTGCAACACAATTGCTAAAAGTATTCCATCCATTGCACCTAAACTTTCTTTTTTTTTTCTGTGACGACTGGCGGCAACTTGGAGATGTGACCCACGACCGATAGCACATGCACTAATAAAAGTAGGAGAATAAATAATAAAACATTCAGGGCGTATTAAATTTGAAGCCCTTTGATATACTTCATATTTTTATCTTAAATTTGGACTTTCAATTTATTGCATGCAACTGATAAATCATATATTTCCAAGGCCTAATTGAAACCAAACGAATTATGCTTAATTCAACGAATAGGATCTATTAATATTACTTATTATACTTTTTATAAAGTGAAGTTAATAGAAAAATTAAAATACTTGCATAGTATTTGAAAATAAAGTAAAAAGCTAAATTAGTTGCACCAAAAAGAGAAGAAACATCCATCATGCACGTACTATTGTGAGCCAATAATACATTGCGTGCAAATTTGGTGCGTCGCATGGATAGTGAAGGCTTCTCGGGGACATGACTACCGAAAAGTAGGCCACTCCCCCGAACAAATAACTAATTAAATGTGCCACGTTTCTCGCAAATAATTATATAGGACGTGCATGATTGCCACAAGATCTTGATCATGAAACTCCCAAATGGACTGCACAGGTCGATCGAGAAGAAGCAGTCACAATTATTATATTGGGTCAAGAATCCTCATCGCTAGAATTTTATCTTCACACAAAGATTTGGGTGATATATGCACTGTTAATAATGTCTTGAATCTGAACCCAGTTGACCCCCCTATATAGTCAAGGAAATTTATTTAGAGTCTCAGTCCGTATGTAATTCCTATCATCTATCAAAGGAGTGCTTATATAAACTCATTAGGGATCTAGACCAAGATCTATCCTTGTAATCATCATTATTCCATAACAAAGAGCCGCCGCCGTTTTTTCTCTTCGTGTTCTTTTGTATTTCGTGCGATCCATCTCTCCCTCTTTTCGTAACAAACTAGTATCAGAGCTTTAGGGTTTGTCAACGATTCTCGATCAGCAGAGAGATGGCGTCGCACAACGTGAGCGTGGAGAAGTTCAACGGCAGAAACAGTTTCGGGTTGTGGCAGATCAAGACGAGGGCATTTTTGAAGCAACAAGGAGTCTGGGCGCCGCTCTCAAACGTGTCGAAGAACAAGCCAAATGAGGAAGACTCGAAAGGCAAAGAAAAGGAGATCGACCTCGCAACTTTGGCGGCACAGGAGGAGAAGGCGCACTCGATGATCCTGTTGTGTCTGACGGATGAGGTGATAATCGAGGTCGCAGATGAAGAAAAAGCGGCCGGTCTGTGGTTGAGACTCGAGAGTCTATATATGACGAAGTCTCTCACCAACAAGTTGTTGTTGAAGCAACGTCTGTTCTCTCTCCGCATGCAGGAAGGTACCCCTCTGAAGGAACATCTTGATCAGTTAAATTCTTTATTGATGGAACTCAGATATATCGATGTTAAGATCGATGATGGAGATGCTGTCCTAATTCTGTTAGTTTCGTTTACTCCATCATATGAAAATTTCGTTCAGTCTATGATTATCGGGAAGGAAATTATAAGTCTGGAAGAAGTAAGATCGAGTCTCCATACTCGTGAACTTCGGCATAGGGCATCTGGAAATTCTGCAGAGACTCAGGCCGCGGGTTTGATATCAACCGCAGAGAAGGGACAATCCTCGAATTCAAAGAAATCCAAGTCGAAGAAGAAGAAAATCACTGCGAAAGACATATGTAATTACTGCAAGGAACTAGGTCATTGGAAAAAGGATTGTCCGAAGAAGAAGAAGGCCCCTGTCGCTGCGGTGGCACATGAAATAGGAAATTCCGAAGATGATTTGGTTCTGACTGCTTCTGATCAAGGATGTCTGACGGATAGTTGGGTTCTGGATTCGGGGTGTTCCTATCATATGACTCCGAATAAAGAGTGGTTCTCAACTTATCAGAAGATTGATGGTGGAAACGTCATCATGGGCAACGATGCAGCCTGTCAGATAGTTGGGATCGGTTCTGTGCAGATCAGGACTCATGACAATCTTGTGAGGACGCTGACAGATGTCCGCCATGTTCCGCAACTGAAAAAGAATTTGATATCACTTGGAGTCCTCGACTCTAAAGGGTGTCAAATCAATGCTGCTGGAGGCATCCTCACGGTCATGAAAGGTGATGCTACGGTTCTGAAGGGAGTCAGACAGAAGTCCTTGTATGTATTACAAGGCAAGACAGTCTCTGGCGTTGCTGCAGTGGCTAGTTCATCCGAATCAGATAGGTCCAGGCTGTGGCACATGCGGCTTGGGCATATGAGTCAGAACGGGATGAATATCCTCAGCAAACGAGGTCTTCTAGGGGAGAAGAAGATATCTGAAATAAACTTCTGCAAGCACTACGTATTCGGCAAACAGCGAAGGTCTCAGTTTGGCAAGGCAGTTCACAGGACGAAGGCGACATTTGACTACATCCACGCCGATTGTTGGGGTCCCTCTCGTGTTCCATCATTAGGAGGTGCGAGGTACTTCCTATCTGTGATTGATGACTACTCGAGGATGATTTGGGTATTCATGATGAAACACAAGAGTTAGTCCTTCAAGGCCTTCAAGCAGTGGAAGGTTCTGGTGGAAAATCAGACGTCGAAAAAGTGCAGCGTCTTCACACTAACAATGGTTTGGAGTTCTGTTCTGCTGAATTTGACCAGTTCTGCAAAGATGAAGGCATTGCCAGACATCGCACAGTCAGGGATACTTCACAACAGAATGGAGTTGCAGAACGAATGAACAGGACACTTCTGGAGAGGGCAAGGTGCATGCTCTCTAACGCTGGTCTGAATAGGACATTCTGGGCTGAAGCTGTTAACACAGCTTGTTACTTGGTGAATCGAAGTCCGACGACTGCAATTGATCTCAAGACTCCAACTGAGGAATGATCAGGAAATCCTGCTGATTATACTTGTATGAAAGTTTTTGGTTGTCCACGATACTATCACGTCAGTGAAGGGAAGTTGGAGCCAAATGCCAAAGAAGGGGTGTTCATGGGATATGGTACAGGAGTGAAGGACTACAGAATTTGGTCTCCTTCAGAACATAAAGTCATCCACAACAGAAGCGTGACCTTTGATGAAGCATCAATGCTTCAGTTGAAGATGGAGACTGAAGAGAGTGTCAGTGAACAGGTGGAAGTTGAAATCACTCCAACTGAGGATGATGCTGAAGGATCACATCAAGAAGCAGAACCAGAAGGTGAAGAATCTGAGGAGCAACCTGAAGAGGAGTCAATTGCTGCTAGACGTCCTCGTAGAGAAGTGGGTCCTCCTAAGCGATATGGTTTCGAGGACATGGTTGCTTATGCACTACAGGTAGCTGAAGAGGTGGAGTCCCTGGAGCCGTCCTCTTATAGGGATGCCATCACATGTGCCGAATCTGAACAGTGGATCGCTGCTATGGGTGAGGAGATGGAATCTCTTCACAAGAATCAGACGTGGGAGCTGGTCAAGTTGCCTAAAGGCAGGAAGGCTGTTGACTGTAAATGGATCTTCAAGAAGAAAGCAGGAATTCCAGGAGTTGAAGGCACGAGATACAAAGCACGACTGGTTGCTAAAGGTTATAGTCAGAAAGAAGGTGTGGACTACAATGAGATATTCTCACCTGTTGTCAGACATACTTCTATCAGGGTGCTACTTGCTCTTGTAGCACATCAGAATCTAGAGCTCGAGCAACTAGATGTGAAGACTGCTTTCCTCCATGGAGAACTTGAAGAAGATATTCTTATGAGCCAACTAGAAGGATTCTCCATTCCTGAAAAGGAGAATCAAGTTTGCAGACTGAAGAAATCTCTGTATGGCTTGAAGCAGTCTCCCAGACAATGGTATAAGAGGTTCGACAACTTCATGATCAGTAAGGGATTCAGTCGAAGTCCCTATGATTGCTGTGTATATCACAAGAAGGTGAAGGACGGTTCCATCATCTATCTGCTCTTGTATGTTGATGATATGCTTATTGCTGCCAGAGACATGGCAGACATTCAAAATCTGAAGAAGCTCCTCAGTGTAGAATTCGACATGAAAGATCTTGGTGCAGCACAGAAGATTCTGGTGATGGAAATTCTAAGGGATCGCGCACAGGGTAAACGCTTCTTATCTCAGAAAAGTTATATTGAGAAGATTTTATTCAGATTTGGAATGTCTGGAGCGAAGCCTTTGAATACTCCATCAGCTGCAAATGTTCATCTTTCTGTTGCCTTCGCACCAAAGTCAGATGCAGAAAAGGAGTACATGTCTCGGGTTCCATATGCTAGTGCAGTTGGAAGTCTGATGTATGCCATGGTTTGCACAAGACCAGACATTGCTCATGCAGTCAGTGTTGTCAGCAGGTTCATGAGCGATCCAGGAAAGGAGCACTGGCAAGCAGTGAAGCGAATTTTTCGGTATCTGAGAGGAACATCTGATATTGGCCTCATCTACAGAAGTGATAAAGAGTGTTTGGTTGCAGGGTACTCAGATTCAGATTATGCTGGAGATGTTGATGGAAGACGATCTATGACAGGCTATGTCTTCATTTTGGACAGTTCAGTTATTAGTTGGAAGGCTACACTTCAGCCATCAGTTACATTGTCCACCACAGAGGCTGAATACATGGCACTGACGGAAGCTGCCAAGGAAGGCATCTGGTTAAAAGACTTAGTTGGAGATCTCGGATTACATCAGGAGCAGACTATAGTGTATTGTGACAGTCTGAGTACAATATGTTTAGCCAAGAATCAAGTACATCATGAAAGAACCAAACACATTGATGTCAGATATCACTTCATCCGCACTGAGAAGAGGATCAAGGTGACGAAGATTGGCACTGAAGACGATCCAGCTGATATGTTCACCAAATCTGTTCCTTATGGCAAGTTCCAACATTGTTTGGACTTGCTTAACATAAATACTTGGTAATAGCTTCAAGATGGGACTGGCGGCGGCGTGGCGTGCTTTTGTGCTCTGAAGATGATTCAAGTCAAGGTGGAGATTTGTTAATAATGCCTTGAATCTGAACTCAGTTGATCCCCTATATAGTCAAGGGGATTTATTTAGAGTCCCAGTCCGTATGTAATTCCTATCATCTGTCAAAGGAGTGCCTATATAAACTCCCTAGGGGTCTAGACCGAGACCTATCCTTGTAATCATCATTATTTCATAACAAAGAGCCGCCACCGTTTTTCCTCTTCGTGTTCTTTTATATTTCGTGCGATCCCTCTCTCCCTCTTTTCGTAATATGCACTTTGTTAGGTTTTCTTCGTTGGTAATTGAAATAACAAATTATATCTTCTAATAATAAAACGTGCACTAGCCCTATTTGGTTGCGGGATAAGGAGAGTGGATTACGTGATTTTAATCCGACGATAGGGAGGCTACCTTTAAGCGAGGCGGCCATATTCCACCTGCTGTTTGGTTGACATCTTCCAATGTTGGTAATCCTAATCATCATCATGTTTGGATGTAAAGGTAGAATATTTATTTAAAATGACGACTTCACCCTCGTCTCCTTCGATTAAGATGAAGACGCCCTTTTTTGTGTAATTTTTTTAACAGTGAAATGACTATTGTGCCATCGACGGATTATCTCTATTCTGTCGAAATTGACGAATACAATAACCCAAAAAATAATGTGCCAACAAGATTAAACATACATCGTGACCTGTGCACACGTTGTCTCCCACTATTCTTAATTGATCGCATGTTTGGCTGTATTCCAAAGATTACGTCGTTAATCCAGCTGATAACCCGCAACCAAACGGGCCGAAGAGATTACCATAATTATGTATATTTATACATATGCCTTAATTATATGTCATTCGAAGAGATGCTAGAGATTAAAATCTTAATGGTTTGATAATATTTAACAAACTAATGAAAATATTGATAAATCAAAATAACTTACATCCAACGATTAACTATCTAAACAAAATGTTTGACTCAATATCCATTCTGTCCTTTTAATCCCTGCCACGGCCAATCCCTCCATCTGCCCTCAGAAGTAATAAACCCAACCAAGTGATGAAACAATACATAATTTGTAATTTGTACAATCTTTAAAATAATATCTAAAGAAGACTATGCTCCCCCCCCCCCCCCCCCCCCCCCCCCCCCCCCTCCCTCTTTCTTTCTCTCACACATGTGGTGCTTATGATCGTAACTTTTGGTATTTTACCAAAAGCCGCCGAACGAAGTTTATTCTTCAGCTGTAGGAGGTGCGTGCACGTTCGGGTGACAAATTTGTCGAAGTCGGATGCCAACATAAAAAAGTTCAGGTGTCGCTGGACCTCAAAATGGGGGGGTTGACGTAGGGACCATGGAGCCAACCCTCGGCGACGTACCGGTTGGCCGCCTCGGTCATGTGGATGCCGTCCCAGCTGACGTGGGTCGCAGGGTTGTCGCACACCGTGTGCCCCTCCATGTCGCACTTGGCGCTCGAGTTGTAGTTGTAGTTGCCCAGTCCCGGCGCCCCGCAGCACGTCCTCAGAGCGCCCGCCGTGAACCCTGCACACTTTCCAGTTCTCGTTCAAGGCACATATTATATAATTGGCACAAGACTGCCATGCATGCAATAAACATTCAGGAACAGAAAAAACTCCATCCATAGAATAGTTTAGCTTTTGGGACGTTTTACATTCATACACGAAGCCTATATACACCCAGCAATAGACTCGTTTTTTGTATGGATTTGGAAGGAAACTTCTTTTCGTTCTTTCGGGTCAGATGTCCATCTCAAAGGCAAATGGCGCCCTACGACCGGTGCATGGGACCCCATGCGCGAGAGGGCGGCTGTTGCACGTGGATGCATGCACTGATGCACAGGTGGCCTAAGTATCGAATATGTCTTGCCTATTGACTATTGATCGATACTAGGAGCTTTGAACTTAGATTTTTTTGCATCGATACAACCCAACAAATGCATATTAGGATGGAGGGAGGGAGGGGGGAGTACGTTTAAAAAGAAAGTCGAATATTAATGATCATAGAGATGATGCAGATGAGTGCAAAATTTGCGTGCGCGTGTGAAACTCGATAGGTTCCAATTATGTGCCTCGAGTGATTCATGCATGTCAGGCGTTCAGGGAAGACTCGAAACTCACCATATTTTAACGGGTTGCCGGCGAAGTCAACGACCTGGGCGTAGTAGTCGGCGTACCGAATGGACACGGCGGGATACTTGAGGCGCAGCCTGTCCAGGTGCCGGCGCAGCTGCGAGTTGTGGTACCACGACAGGAGATTGAAGCGCTTCAGGCACCCGGTCCTGTGCCCGTACTGGTCCGGCTTGTACATGTAGAACGACAGGAACAACGGGAAGCACCCCACTGGCAACACCCCCGGCACCACCACGTCCACCACCCCCAGCCCGAATAGTCTCTGCATTAAGCATGCGTGCATTTATTCGAAGTTAGATCTTCCATCTTTATATGTATGTCCCTATTCGCGCTTTTGTCGGAGAGATCAATCACCTCGAGGCCGTCAGCAAGGTCCTGCGTCACGTCCGGCACCAGGGTTCGCGCGTCCTCGATGCTCCAGCCACTAAAGATGGCGGTGGCGTAGTCGTTCCCTCCGAACTCCCCGACTATCACGAGGGATTTGCTCAGGAAGTCCTTGCAGTCTGCCGTGATAGTTAGATCAGAAATAGAGCAGTTTAATTTCGTAATAGAACGCGTCCACGTTGCACCAGAAAAGGCAAACCTTGAGGCCCCCCGCAGATGTAAGGCAGCTTTTCCTCGAACAGTCCGATTTGGTGCGGCAGCGACGCGTTGACAAAGATGGCTTTGCCGAGGCCCCTCTGGTGATAGAAGTCGAAGGGTCGCACCGTCGCCGCTATGTGCGCGAAGTTTGCACCCTGGTGGAAGGTGTGGTTCGCCGCCGTGCATGGCGGAAGCAGTGGCAGGCCGAGTCCTTGCGCTGTGATTAATTAACAAGTGCTCCAATTAGTATAACTACACCGTTTCATGACGTCCATCGATCAATCGCCACGATGTTCTTACTGTGTGTATAAAAGTACCTATGAAGTCGATGACCAGACGGCCATCGGAGCACCGGCCAGTGGGGTGGCCGAAGTACGTCATGCCGTAGGGGAGCTTGGAGAGGTTGATGTTGCCGGTGTCGGAGAGCGAGTCGCCGAAGTTGAACAAGGCATTATATCCCTGGGCGGAAGAAAACTGGAAGAAATGGCAGGGAAAGAGAAGGAGGGAGAGGAGGAAGAAGGAGATGGTCCTCATGGCTTCGGCGTGGAAGGCGAGCGCTAAAGTGCCATGCCATCCTGCAGTTCTTATACAAATAACTATCATCCACTTCACTGTTTCCCCCTTCGTTAAGTCTTTCTATTTCTTGTAATTAATAATATGCAGTATTAAGACTCGAATCTTGGACTTATTGTTAGAATATTTAATTACTATTCTAACGTATGGCCTGATTAGTATGTTTCAAATGAATTTAACCTTACAATACTAAGATTAAATACATCAACATATAGCGTGGAATTTAATTCTTTAAGTTATGAATTGAATTACGTTATCAAACTTAATAGAAAGGTTAATCTTAATCATTGACTTGGTATTTGATGGACATATCAGATTAAAGTAAATGTATTATAAATTGATCATCTCTCTGCCCACTAAAGACACGGATAAATCTTCCATCATACCTTGTGTTAGAAAGAAAAGGGTCAATAAAGAGAAATCAATTTATTAAATACTATGGCTTTGTCTTCCGCTTCAGGTATAATTATTCGTAAAATTTTATTTATTCAAGATTCTGGATCAATGTGATTAATCTAAATTCAATTCCTTAATTCTTGATAATGTATAAGATCTATTCAAAGATCTTACATGTGGTATCAGAGCTTGAGTTTTGAACAAATAATTTCTTCATTAAATTTATAATTTCAATAAAAGATTTTGATTTTATTGCATGAATATAAAAGTTCATGATTAAGTATGACCGTCTTATGAAGTTTTGTTCTCTTGTACCTAAATCTAATTTTATGATGAGTTATTTATGAGTTTAATTAATACTCACAATATTAATTTTGTGTTTTAACGTGTGGAATTAAAATATTCTTGAAGACTTTATGATGGTTATTTAAAATTTAATGATGTACTATGTAACATAAATGTTAGATAGGTTATGCGTATACGATATATATGTTTCATATCGTAGGTTATGTAATAATAACATTATGTTTTTGCCATCATCTTTTGTGAATTTAATGTTTATGGTGTTTCACTTATGATTTATTAAATTCATACATTTACATGATATATTAGGATGTTTCAAGATTAAAAATATGAAAACTTACATGAATTTAAGTTACATAGTTTGTCCACCAAAGTGGCCAAACTAAAATGATGATAAATATGATGCATGTAATTATACATGAAATTTATGAAATGTCATTAATATATATATATATATATATATATATATAGAAAATTATATTCACGCTTATGGGATGCTAGTTACCCAAAGGTAGATCTATTATCTTATAAATGGTGGACTTAATGGAGGTAAAATAATACTTTCATCAAATACATAGGTATATCCAAAGATAACATATGTATTTGGTAGAAAATATTTACCTTATCAAATTATGACATTTATTTCAAGGTAATATATTATGGTATCTACCCAAAGGAGAACTATGATATATTATAATAGCTAGCATCCAGTCAAATATGCATTTTTATTTGATTATTGTTTATATTTTATATGCAGCCGTTTCACTTCATTCACATGCTTCGTCTGTTACCATGTTCAACGGATTAAATTTTTCTGAATGGCGTGAACAAATCAATTTCGACTTAGGTATATTGGATCTTGACTTAGCGCTCTTAGAAGATACGCCCACTACTATAACAGATTCAAGCAGTGAGGATGCAAAATTTTATCACAAAACATGGACACGGTCTAACAGATTAAGTCTTATGTTTATGCGAATGACTATTGCCAACAACATTAAGTCTACTATTCCACAAACTGAAAGTGCTAAAGAATATCTTAAGTTTGTGGAAGAAAGATTTCGTTCTACTGATAAGTCACTTGCTGGTACTTTAATGGCAGAACTCACGATCATGAAGTTTACTGGGTTGCGAAGTATGCAAGATCATATCATCGATATGACTAACATCGCAGCAAGACTCAAGACTTTGGGCATGGCTGTTGAGGACTCCTTTTTGGTGCAATTTGTCCTTAACTCATTGCCTCCTGAGTACGGACCATTCCAAATTAATTATAATATTATTAAGGATAAATGAAATATTAGTGAATTGTCCAGTATGCTTACTCAAGAGGAAGCGAGATTAAAGAAACAAGGAGTTCATTCAGTCAACCTCTTAGGCCATGAAGCTAATAAAAGACTTAAGGTAAAAGTCAACAAATTCAAGAAAAAGAAAATTCCTGCTAAGGCATTGCAAGTTGAACGAAAGGAACGAAAGCCAGATACTTGTCATTTCTGTAAAAAGGAAGGACATTATCAAAAGGATTGCCTGAAACGAAAGGCTTGGTTCGAAAAGAAAGGTAAACAATGTCTTTTTGTTTGTTTCGAATCAAATTTGATTGAAGTTCCTAATAATACTTGGTGGCTTGATTCTGGTGCTACTACTCATGTATCCAATATGATGCAGGGATTCCTTACGATCCAAACCATAAATCCAAATGAGAACTTTTTGTTCATGGGAAACTGAATGAAAGCCTCGATTGAAGGAGTAGGGACTTATCGTTTAATTCTGAATACTGGTCATCACCTAGACCTATTTCAGACTCTCTATGTACCTTCAGTTTCTAGAAATTTGATTTCTTTATCTAAACTCGATGTTTCTGGTTATAGTGTCAAATTTGGATGTGGAGGTTTTAATTTGTTTAAGAATACTTGTCTTGTTGGATCAAGTATTCTTAGCAATGATTTATACAAATTAAAACTTGATAATGTCTTTGTTGAATCTCTATTTACTGTAGATCATAATGTTGGAACTAAACGTAGTATTCAGAATGAAAATTCTGCTTACTTGTGGCATAAACGCCTAGGACATATTTCAAAAGAACGATTACAAAGATTAGTAAAGAATGAAATCCTTCCCATTATGAATTTTACTGATTTTGATCTTTGTATAGAATGCATCAAGGGTAAGCAAACCAAACATAACAAGAAAGGAGCCACAAGGAGTACTCAGCTTCTTGAAATTGTACACACTGATATATGTGGACCTTTTGATACTCCATCTTTTGGTGGAGAAAGATATTTTATCACATTTATTGATGATTTTTCACGTTATGGATATATCTATTTGAGTAATGACAAATCTCAAGCAGTTAATTCTCTTGAGATTTATGTCAATGAAGTTGAAAGACAATTAGATAAAAAGGTAAAAATCATGAGATCTGATAGAGGTGAATACTATAGAAAATATAATGAATTCGGACAATGTCCTGGTCCATTTGCAAAGTTCCTCGAGAAACATGGCATATGTGCACAATATATTATGCCAGGAATACCTCAACAAAATGGTATTGCTGAAAGGCGTAATAGAACATTAATGGATATGGTTAGGAGTATGATGAGTAATTCCTCATTACCCAAATCACTGTGGATGCATGCACTTAGAACTGCAGTATATTTGCTAAATAAGGTTCCTAGTAAGGCTGTTCCAAAAACTCCTTTTGAACTGTGTACTGGAAGGAAGCCTAGTTTAAAACATCTTCATATTTGGGGATGTCCTGCAGAAGCTCGTATTTACAATCCACAAGAAAAGAAATTGAATTCTCGAACAATTAGTGATTACTTTATTGGTTACCCAGAGAAATCCAAAGGCTATCGATTTTATTGTCCTAATCATAGTCCAAGAATTGTTGAAACTGGTAATGCAAGATTCATTGAAAATGGTGAAATTAGTGGGAGCAATAAAGAACAAAATGTGGATATTAATGAAACAAGGGTAACCACACCCATGTCTATAAATGTTCCTTTATCCACAAGTAATGAAATTATTGTTCCAATCAATGAACAACATTTGAGTGATGAGTTTCTGCATGAAGAAACTAACTCACAATCATCTCATGTAAATGAATCACAAGGAATTGCTTTAAGAAAATCACAAAGAGAAAGAAGATCAGCTATTCTGATCGATTATATGGTTTATTTACTTGAATCAGATTTTGACATTGGTGTCAATAAAGATCCAGTATCATTTTCACAAGCTATTAAGAGTAATGAGTCTGAAAATTGGATCATTGTCATGAAAGAGGAGTTAAGATCCATGGAACAATTAAAAGTTTGGGATCTCATCGAATTGCCAATAAACTGCAAACGAGTGGGGTGTAGATGGGTCTTTAAGACCAAACTCAACTCAAATGGCAATATCGAACGATATAAAGCTAGACTTGTTGCCAAAGAATATACTCAGAAAAAAGGCATAGATTACAAGGAAACTTTTTCACCAACTTCAAGAAAAGACTCATTAAGAATTATAATGGCTTTGGTAGCTCAATATGACTTAGAGTTACATCAGATGGATGTAAAAATAGCCTTTCTTAATGGAGATCTAGAGGAAGAAGTTTATATGGATCAACCTGAAGGTTTCTCGAAAAAAGGGAGTGAGCATATGGTGTGTAAACTTAATAAGTCAATATATGGACTTAAGCAAGCTTCTCGACAATGGTACATTAAGTTTGATAGTACGATAACATCTTTTGGTTTTGAAGAAAATATAGTAGATCGATGTATATACCGAAAGATTAGTGGGAGCAAGTTTATATTTTTGGTTCTGTATGTTGATGACATACTACTTGCTACTAATGATTTTAGTATGCTTCGTGAGATTAAAGATTTTCTCTTTATGAATTTTGAAATGAAAGATATGAGAGAGGCATCCTTTGTGATAGGAATAGAAATATTCCGTGATAGACCACAAGAATTGTTAGGATTGTCTCAGAAAGCTTATATTGAAAGAATTCTAAAGAGATATAATATGGATAAATGTTCAGCTGGAATAGTTCCAATTCAGAAAGGAGACAAATTTAGTCTCATGCAATGTCCAAATAATAATGTGGAACGTAAGGCAATGGAACATATTCCATATGCATCTGTTGTTGGCAGCTTAAAGTATGCACAAACTTATACGAGGCCAGATATCAATTTTGCTGTAGGAATGTTAGGGCGATATCAAAATAATCCTGGCATTGATCATTGGAAAGCTGCAAAGAAAGTGTTAAGATATTTACAAGGTACAAAAGACTATATGCTTATGTACAGAAAGTCCAATCCGCTAGAAGTGATCGGATACTCAGACTCATATTTTGCTGGATGTCTTGACAATCGAAAGTCCACATTTGGTTACCTGTTTCTATTATGTGGAGGAGCAGTGTCGTGGAAAAGTGCAAAACAAACTGTCGTCGCTACGTCAACTATGGAAGCAGAATTTGTGGGATGCTATGAAGCCACAATTCGTGCTGATTGGCTGCGAAATTTTATTTCAGGGTTGGGGGTTGTCGACACCATTAGTCAGCCGCTGAAAATTTATTGTGATAATACGACAGTTGTTTCCTTCTCCAAAAAGGATAAATACTCAAAAGGTGCCATGCCCATGGAAGTTAAGTTTTTCGCTGTGAAGGAGGAAGTTAAGAAACAAAGAGTGTCAATTCAAAATATCAGAACTGATCAAATGATAGCAGATCCCTTGACGAAGGGTTTGCCACCAAAGACATTTAAGATGCATCTGCAAAGTATGGGTCTTGGTCAAAATCATGATGAATGACTCTAATGCTATATTGACACTTTGAGCTCAATAATATGTTTCTTATTTATATTTATTTTCTGTTAATGATGATTGTGTACACTCTATATTTTTATAACAAAAAATTTTAAAGTGGACCATAATAGATTTATATAACTTAAAGACCTATTTTGATAAATTACAAATGTCGTAGTATATGGAAGGAAGTATGCTGGGTTAGCAGTGTATAACCGCCATAACTCACATTTGCAAAGTATCAATGTTGGTAATCATGATGAATTTAATCTTATGCGCATCTTATGTTATGCTATTAAGTATAAATATTTTCACATCATGCCAAGTGAGAGAATGTTAGAATATTTAATTACTATTCTAACGTATGGCCTGATTAGTATGTTTCAAATGAATTTAACCTTACAATACTAAGATTAAATACATCAACATATAGCGTGAAATTTAATTCTTTAAGTTATGAATTGAATTACGTTATCAAACTTAATATCTTAATCATTGACTTGGTATTTGATGGACGTACCAGATTAAAGTAAATGTATTATAAATTGGTCCTCTCTCTGCTCACTAAAGACACGGATAAATCTTTCATCATACCTTGTGTTAGAAAGAAAAGGGTCAATAGAGAAAAATTAATTTATTAAATACTATGGCTTTGTCTTCCGCTTCAGGTATAATTATTCGTAAGATTTTATTTGTTCAAGATTCTGAATATTAATCTAAATTCAATTCGTTAATTCTTGATAATGTATAAGATCTATTCAAAGATCTTACACTTATCACTAAATTGATGCCAAGTGACAACCACCAGGTATTTACCTAGTCTGATCAAGATATTTCTTTATTTCTTTTATAGATTACATGTGATTTAAATAATATGTGTTGCTATTCGTGCTGTCTCTATTGCCATTGATCAAATTGTTCTCTCTTTTCTTTTCTATTGTTCCTTTCCTTCCTTGGCATAACAACTGGCCAAAAGGAACCTGCAGCTAAATAGAAGAAAAGAGGATAAATTAAGGTGCATGCATATACAACTATATGTGGCATTTAATTATATCCAACTTTTTTTCTTGAGATGAACAGTGGGTGGGTGTTTGAGTTCTTAATTAGATACGCAACAAGTCTTAGATGCAGTCATAGACATGGCATCTGTCCAAGAGATGATCACCTAATAAACCATGAAGCTTACAGGTAATAGACAGAGAAGCAGCACTCAACAGGTATAAAATTAATTATCTGAACATGGCACAGGCTTATGAACTTCATTAGAGAAATAATATCGTATTAAGTAGGTATGGGGGTTATGTCATTAAATGCTTTGTATATACGTAATAAATTATATATGTGTGTGTACATACGTATTTCTGTGTCTGTCTCTGTTTGGAAGTTGAGATTGTTGTACCGAACCACGTGAAAGAATCTTATGGTCTTTGTAATCACTCGCCAAGGCAGCTCTCTCTCTCTCTCTCTCTCTCTCTCTCCTTATGTACATGTGTGTGGGGTTTTCGAAAGTATGCATGCATTACATGTGCATGTGGTGAAGTTGCAACCTAGGAAAAGAGTACAATAATTTTTCCATAGTTTAAAATCATTTCGCTTTTGTTTTTCCATAGTTTAAAATCATTTCGCTTTTGTTGTTCTCCAATTTTCTTTTCATGCATGCTCGATCTCTCCAAACTTGAGCGGTTCGTTGTTTCTTGTTCATCTATATATGAATTTTTATATACATATATTTGATCTGCTGAAAATCCCCACTACTCGATTAATTATGTAAGAAAATTCTAAATATAAATAATTATGTCCTAGAAAAAGGGAAAACATTTACTCGGAAATAAAATAAAGAAATTAAATTACCAATCAATGGTGGTTGGTTCCATGGATAAGTGCATCAAAAAGTTTTTTCCTCTTAATGTCATCATTGTGAAAAAAATAATTTCAATCCTTCATGTGGTAATAGTATCTAAATTGCTAAAATACAGGAAAACTGGAAAAATGATTGCCTAAAAAGATGAAACAAATACATAAACACACAAATCAGAGAACATGTATAGGAGTTAATAGTGGCGTAAATCGTATAAATTAAAGTTTTTAAATAAGATGTTACGAAGTGAAAATATAGAACGTAACTTCCATGAAAAAACTAAGATCTGCTTTTTTTTTTTTTTGACGAGTCACGGAATATGTTACTGTGCCGTCATTGTTGCAGTGTAATTAAATATGATCTTGTCCCTTACAGTTCTGCTAAAGGTTGATGGGGTAGGGGCAGAGGCAAAATTAAGGTCTCCTACCTTGGTATTTTGGCATGTAACAAAGGTAGCTCTAAGCATCAGGGAATGCCAACAAATTCTCTAACTTGGCTTCAATTGTTGTTGTAAACATTTTATAAGCCTGGAGAAATGCACTTCTACTGTTGATAGAGAGGATGCATAGTTGCATACACATTTCAGATGCTCTCTGTCTCCCTCCATCGTACTCGTAGCAAGAGGTGATTTACCGGAATGATTACCACTAACTATTAGTTTAATGCTACGCAATTATATATATATATACATATATACATATATATATATACATATATACATATATACATATATAACTATTGGAACTTTCTTATATCGTTCGCTCATGTAGTGGCTTCAAAATTTCCGTCATTTTACGTACGTAGTCAATCTTTTTCATAATGGATTTATGGATCTTTTATGACGGATACTTTGGCACTTTCTGTGATTTTGTACTGAATATATATATATATATATATATATATATTCCTTTAACCCGTCTTATAATATAATTTATTTTCGCAATTAATCTTGCTCAGGTAATCGTTCCATGAGAGTTTTATATTAAACTGATTTTTTAAAAAAATGACTCTTATATTCCCCTTACTATATCTATTAAGCACATTTGATTTTTATAATATATTAACTTAGTAATTGAACAAAAAATCGAAATTAAAATATGAAGGGTGGCTACTCCTCCTTGTTTTCTCTGTTTCTTTTTTTTCGTACTAAATTATTAAGTTTATATATAATATAAATCAATATTAACATATGTATTTTAATTATGCGTATATTATGTTTTGAAATGAATTAATGACACGAGAAAACACTCAATAATCAAACTCGAAGCTATATATATATATATATATATATATATATATATATATATATATATATATATATATATACTTAAGATGACATATGTATCGCGAGAGATTGTGGAATAAACGAAAAGGAAAAATGAAATGGCATGGCCTCCATCCAAGATTGGAATGGATAGGAACAGACAGGATGGAATTGGGTGGTGGGCGAACAGTTGTGATCACATCAAAAAAGGGTACGTTGGGATATCAATTCCATCAGCTGGTGGGATATATATCAAATAATAAGCTGATAAATATGCACAACATGCAAGAGGTTGCAACTTGCAAGCGATGGTAGTGAGGCTCAATCGGGCCAATGCATGTTAACGACTTGGCGACCTCGCCGTATTCAATTATTTTATTTTTATTGCACTAAAACAATATATATATATATATATATATATTATAAGTTTAATTAATAAGATATATATATATACATAATATTATATATAAGCCACTTAAAAAGGTAAAGCCAAGAATATTTTAACTGATCAAAATAAATTTGTCTGTGTTGGAAAAAAAGGTTGAACTGATAATTACGAAATTATTTTCTTTTTTTTTAATGTGCACAATAATAATGTGATGATGACAATAATATAACGGAATCAAATTAGACCAAAGACGTAAAGAATTGACGGGAAAAATCCCTCAACCTAAGAGGAAAAATCAGGGGAGCAAGAAAATCTTCCATAATAGTAGGTTACAAAAAATCTTTTCTGAACTACGCAGATGATTACAATAATAATCTCAAGAATTAATCTTAGATGTCACAGAATAAATGTCTCTCGAAACTGAGGATAGAAGTCAGAACGATCTCACCGGAATATGAAAAATAAATGAGAAGGTTACTAAGAAGTAATGCCTGAAGTTTCATCAAAAACGAATAATAACTCGTTCTCGAAACGAACTCCGAAGTTCTCTTCTCTTTTCTCTCTCTAGATGGTGGCTGTACGTCCTGCGCCCTCTTCAATTGCCCACGGCACTAGTGCTTTTATAGCCTCGTGACTAAACAACCTTGAATAGGATTTGTTTCTTTCTTCAATTCGGATGTCTTCAACTATTCGGATTGAAGTTTTGACAACAATTGATTTTTCTTTTCTTTGTCGGACTCGCATAGACAAAAGTCCAACAAACTCTCCCTTCTTGTTTATGCGAAGGAATCCACCAAGTCTGCATGCTCCCGGAAGAACTCGGCCTTCTCTCTCGATAGAGGTTTCATCATTATATCTGACGTATTCTTGTCAGTATGGATCTTTCGAAAAAAGAATTTCTTTTTCTTCTTCTCGTCACGAATCCAATGATATCGGACATCAATGTGCTTGGACTTAGAGTGGAAACTAGAATGCTTACTCAGATGTATCGCATTCTGATTATCGCAGTGGATAATGTACTTCTCCTGCGTCAAACCTAAGTCCTTCATAAACTGTCTCATTCACAGAATTTCCTTGCCTGCTTCAGTAGCTGCGATATATTCTGCTTCAGTCATTGATAGTGCAACACACTTCTGTAACTTGGATTGTCATGAGATTGCTGCTCCTACGAATGTCATCAAGTAACCAAAAGTTGACTTTCGACTATCAATGTCTCCTGCTATGTCAGAGTCAGTAAATTCTTTTAACACTGGCTCAACATTTCCAAAACATAAGCATATTTTAGATGTGCCTCGAAGATATTTGAGAATCAACTTGACTGCATCCTAATGCTCTCTACCAGGATTTGATAGGAATCGACTCACCACACCAACTGCATATGCTATGTCTGGCCTTGTGCAAACCATTGCATACATCAGACTACCAACTGTAGATGCGTATGGGACGTTCTTCATCTTCTGCTTCTCGATTTTGTTCCTCGGACACTGTCTAGAACTCAACTTGAAGTGACATGTAAGTGGCGATGTAACTGTCTTTGCGTTCTTCATGTTGAACCTCTCCAAGACTTTATCGATGTATGTTTCTTGAGATAACCATAGCTTGCGCTGCTCTCGGTCACGGGTGATTCTCATGCCGAGGATATTCTTTGTTGCGCCTAGGTCTTTCATGGAAAAGCATTGACTCAGTTCCTGCTTTAACCTGTCAATCTTGCTTTTATCCCGACCTACAATAAGCATGTCATCAACATATAACAACAAGATAATAAAGTCATCATGTGAAAAATATTTCACGAAAACACAATGATCTGATCTGGTTTTATTGTATCATTGCTGCGTTATGAACGACTCAAACTTTTTGTACCACTGACGAGGTGCCTGTTTGAGTCCATATAAGCTTTTATGCAATTTACACACTAGTTTTTCTTTCCCTTTCTCTTTGAAACTCTCTAGCTATTCCATGTAAATCTCTTCTTCCAAGTCACTATGGAGAAAAGTTGTCTTGATGTCTAACTGTTGAATTTTCAAGTCCTTGGTAGTAGCTAATCCAAGAACCACTCGAATTGATGATATTTTGACTACTGGTGAGAATATCTCGTCAAAATCAATTCCTTTCTTCTGACTGAACCACTTGACAACTAATCTTGCCTTGTATCTTGGGTGTGGATTATTCTCTTTACTCTTCAGTCGAAACATCCACTTATTCTTGAGTGTCATCTTCCCTTTAAGAAGCTTCATCAGTTTGTAAGTATTGTTCTCATGCAGAGATTGCATCTCGTCCTGCATGGCTTTCATCCATTCATCCATCTGCTCATGTGACAAGACTTCTTGATAACATACTGGTTCTTCCCCTTCAGTTAATAACACGTACTCTGTCATGGAGTACCGCTTTGACTCTTGTCTTTGTCTCTTCAATCTTCTCAACTGAGGCTCTTGTTCTGGTGCATCATGTTCGATATGTGGCTCATCATCACTGTCTTGACTATCCAAAGGTATATCTGACTTGTATGAGCTTCTCTCGCTGCTACTGTCATCTTGATCAGCTTCTGAAACAATGTCATCTTCTGTCGGTGTGTCAACTGAACTCGGTTCAACTAGATAATCAGTGAAGTTAGTTGGCTCTTTGTCCTTCGACAGATCTTCAATTTTTTGATGTTCCATGAACACAACATCCCTGCTTCTAATAACCTTCCTGTTAACAGGATCCCAGAGTCTGTAGCCAAATTCTTCACCTCCATATTAGAGAAAGATGCATTCTTTCAATTTGCTGTCAAGTTTTGACCGCTCATCACTTGGGATGTGAACAAAGGCTCTACAACCGAACACTCTGAGATTTTTGTATGAAACATCCTTCCCTGATCAGACTTTTAGAGGTATATCACCATCTAGAGATACTGATGGTGAGTGGTTGATCAGTTCAACTGCAATCATCATTGCTTCATCCCAAAATCCCTTCGATAGCTTGGCATATAGAAGAATACATCTGACACGTTCCTCGATTGTTCTGTTCATCCTCTCAACAACACCATTTTGCTGAGGAGTCTTGAGAACTATCTTTTCAAGCTTGATGCCATAGGTGTTGCAGTATTCTTCAAAAGGACATCTGTATTCGCCTCCATTATCTGCTCGAATATACTTGAGCTTCTTGCTAGTTTCTCTTTCGACTTTGGCATGAAACTTCTTGAACTCTGTCAACACCTGATTTTTATGTGCCATAGGAAAAGTCCAGACTCTTCTAGAATGGTCATCAATAAATATAACAAAATAAAAAGCACAACATAGAATTTTATCCTTCACATAGCAGACATCAGTATGCACCAAATCAAGTACGTGCGAACTTTTAGATGAATAAGTGCTATTAAATGTAACTCTAGTCTGCTTATCAGTCAAACAGTGAACACATACGTCAAGTGAAGTTTCTTTCACACTAGGTAGCAGATTTCGTTGAGTTAATATCTGAAATCCTTTCTCACATATGTGACCAAGCCGCTTGTGCCATAACTCAGAGGATGACATCTCTTGAGTTATGTTTATCTCCTCGGTGCAATGTTGTGCTTCAGTCTTGTAGAGTGTACAATCTTAGTTTCCTTTCGCCAGTAGGAGTGAACCTCACTTGAGTTTCCACACTCCCCCTTTGAAGTTGCTCTCATAGCCGTCGTCATCTAATTTTTCAACTAAAATTAGGTTGAGATGGATCTTTGGTACATGCCTCACATCTTTGAGCACAATCTTGCTTCATGTGCTGGTCTTCAACTAAATGTCTCCAACGCCAGAATTTGGGACTCTGACTTGTTCCCCATCTTTATTGACCCGAATGCTCCCTCTTTGTATGTTGAGAATACATCTCTGCGAGGGGTAACATGGAATGAAGCTGTAGTATCTAAGATCCACACTGAATCTTGACTCACAACATTGACACCATCTTCTTCCTCTTCTTGAGTAAGAAAGTATACATCATCTGATGTAACCACCGCAACGTTGTTTCCACCACTGCCCTTCTTTTCTTTTTCAGCATCTTCAGATTCGTCATGTGATTGATCACGCTTTAATTTTTTACACTCCTTCTTGAAGTGTCCTGGCTTGCCACAATGATAACAAGTGACTTCTTTCCTGAACTTCGACTTGCCTCTTGATCTTGATCTATTGTAGCTGTGAGAGTTTCTCTGTTTATTTCTCCCACGATCTTCCACGATGAATGCCTCTGATTTATTGTTGAGATTCTGCTCTTGCCTTCTCGTTTTTTCATTGAACAAACTATCCTTGATAGTTTCTAAAGATAGTTATCCACCTGGAGCAGAGTTGTTCAGAGAGATAACGAGCGTTTCTCAACTATCAGGTAATGAGCTCAGTAGTAGTAGTGCTTGGATCTCATCTTCAAACACAATCTTTACTGAGGACAACTTATTAATCAATTTTTGAAAACTGTCAAGATGTTCTGCAACAGAATGACCATTCTTGTACTTCAAGTTAACAAGTTTCTTCATCAATAGTATCTTATTCTGTGGTGATTTGCGCTCATGCATTTCTTGCAATTTTTTCCACACTTCGTCGGGTTCATCAATATTTGCGATATGATGAAACACCTTATCGTCGATCCATTGTCGGATTTGTGCGACTGTCTTGATCTTAATCCTTCCCCATTTTTTATCATCTATGTCCTCGGCTTTGCAGCATCACCTTCGATTGGATCATAAAGGTCTTTGCAATTTAAGTAATCTTTCATCCGAGGCTTCCAGATAAAATAATTTGTTCCTGTGAGCACATGCATCCGACTGGGGCATTATTGTCTTCCATTATAATGTGCACTTTCTGATCAGTCTCTGATACCATTGTTGGGAAAAAAGACTGAATTGATAATTGCGAAATTATCTTCTTTTTCTCTTTTTAATGCGCACAATAATAATGAGATTATGACAATAATATAGCGGAATTAAATCAGACTAAAGACGTAGAGAATTAACGTGAAAAATCTCTCAACATGAGAGAAAAAACCACGGGAGCAAGAAAATCTTCCACTATAAAATAATAGTAAGTTATAAAATATCTTCTCTGAACTACGTAGATGATTACAATAATAATCTCAAGAATTAATTTTGAATGCCACAAAATAAATGTCTCTCAAAATTGAGGATATAAGTCAGAACGATCTCACCGGAATATGAGAAATAAATGAGAAAGTTACTGAAAAGTAATACCTGAAATTTCGTCGAGAACGAATAATAACTCGTTCTCGAAACGAACCCAAAGTTCTCTTCTCTTTCTCTGTCTCCAGATGGTGGCGGTACGTCCTGCGCCCTCTTCAATTGCCCACGGCACTGGTGCTTTTATAGCCTCGTGACTAAACAACCTTGAATAGGATTTGTTTCCTTGTTCAATTCGGATGTCTTCAACGATTCGGATTGAAGTTTTGACATCAATTGGTTTTTTCTTTCCTTTGTCGGACTCGCATAGACAAAAGTCCAACAGTCTGATCATTTGTGCATGTGTGATAGATAAAGAGAAATGAATTATATTGAAACTAACAACAATTAGTTTCACGAAAACCATAAAGTTATAGTGACCAGGGGGAAAATAGAATAGGAGTTAAATACTGTATTCAACGGCAAGATGACATTAAAATTGACTACGGGAATAAAAGTACGAATTAATTGGAGCAATCTCCTTCAATGATTTGCGAGTGGATTGATCAAATTGAAGTTGCTATTCCAAAAGGCTGCCATGTGCACTGATCCAAGAAAGCCTTACACATAATCGCAGAACCAAAACTTGTGTGCCTGAATTTGACGACAATGAATTCAAAAGTTGAAGGTTATGAGTTAAGGAAATATAGACCAAAAAAAATCTTAATTAATGCTAAGATGCCATATTAATTAAACATGAAAGTGTTCGATCTAATTAGGATTAAACTAAGCCCTTAAATAACAAAAGATAAATAAAACCTTAATTCTCTCTCTGTATATGGGTGTGTATTATGCAAATCTTATTACTGCGATTACTTATTATAAATGCTAAAAATTTGGATGTTAATACCAAATATGAGAATCCTTTATTAGCCACTTGAGGACCTTGATCATTTTGTTGTGAAGTGGCATGTGAGCTTACTTTTGTCAGATGGTCCAACTCATTCTTGGTCACTGAAATGGCACGACAATGTGGCAGATGAGAGCTCTTTTTCTTCTTTCACTTGCTTTTTTTTCACTTTTTTTTGCATTTGTATGTTATAAAATAAAGTAGACCAGTGGGTCTTTCAAGTCTTTAACCCAACCACTTCTTGTGACAGGTTGATCAGTGATCATTTGATCAAGTCAGTAGCTGGTGTTTAATCATCCATGAATCATTCTTGGAAATAAACTGAGATTAAAAGTCAGACCGGACAAGTAATTGGTATTCCAAATAGGTTTGTTACAGAGGACTGTATTTCAATGGGATCAAAATAATTCTACAAATAATATCATTTATAAATTAGTAAGAAAATTCAATCGAGGGAATCAAAATATTCAAGAATTATAATTATTCCAATATAGTAATTTAAAATTATATATTATTCTTATTTTTTTAGGGTAAAGTTTACTTTTAGGGAAACATATTACTACATTATAAGAGTTTTTTTTTCACTTGTTATATCTTTTAGGTTTTTATTTCCTTTTGTCCTCTTTCTTTCCAATCTTTTTCACGAACTTTTTTTTTTAGTTTCTTCCATTTTCCTCTCGAAGTATTTTATCCGAGTTTTTTGCTTCTTCAATTAGATATGATTGTTTTTCTTTTTTGTTTTCCTCCATTTTTTTTTAAATGATCAACTATAAAGTTCTTATTGAACTACTTCATCTGGTTCACCATTTTCTACTAGTTCAATTTGATTACTGTTTTTGTTCTCACTTCGGTATTCGAGATTGGATCATCAGATTCTTTGTTCTAATCAATGTCTAAAAATCGGACCATTCTGCTAATGGGCATCACCATTAATTGCATGCACGTTGTAATAAACATCAACTTAATGGATTTTTGCCCCATTCCATAATTACTCCAAAGGACCGAAATTAAACAAATTTAAGCGCATAAAAAAGATTATTAGAGTTGATTAATAAAAAAAACTTGTTCCAATGTCCTCGATCAATTTGCAGTTTCAGTTTGGTAGGAGGTATTTTTCCTTAGGTTCTTATTTTAGTTCCCTCTCTAATAAACATAAAGTAATCGATGCGCCCAATGCAACTTTATTTGATCTTGGCATGCAAAGGGAAAGCTGGTACGTGACAAGACGTAGTTAATTAAAAGGTGACCAACGACGCTGCGTTCGTGATGTTCTAACTAACACTATTATGAGTTATGACCATGCAGCCTTTCCTTTCCTTCGTTATAGTGTCCGTTTCAAATTAGATTATGATATAATATATTATTCTTTAGCTTACAAAGGCTACTCTCTCGAGATTTCTTTGGTTGCATCATTATTACGATCTATGGCTTCCCAGCTGAGCAATCTTATTAAAATCGGATCGAACCGATTAGTTCAACCAATTTTTTTGGGATTTGCGACTTATGCATTTAGTAACTTTGGCACTGAATATTTTCAAAATGAATCAAGTCAGGTGAATCAAAGAATAGACGTAGCATTCTTGCCTTCCTTCTCCTTTATTTGAATTGAAGAATGTGAAAGTATCTGAACTCAATGAAAATATATTTTCCTTGAAGATGAAAAATTCATCCACCAAATTTTATCAATTTACAAATTCTTCCTCAGTTAGTTAAAAGAATGAAATTGACTGATATCATGAAGACCCTCATGGACTTTGGCAATGTTGTTAAGTATAGCTATGCGGTTTTCGATCAATCTGTCTATTCAACAAATAAATGAAAGTTTTATCTATCAATATTTATGGTCTTGGACCATAAATAATGATTTTTCTTTAGAGTTTGGATACTTGAACAGATCCAATTTTATATTAAAATCAATTTTAATATTGAACCGAGCAACCAATTGAAAATAACTAACATAAGAAAGTTAAGAAAGCAATAAAAGAAAGACTAGCGAGAGTGAAAGTGATAGGTAGAAAATTAAATAGCAATGGAAATTAAAGAGGCAAGTATTTAAAATTCAATACATTAAATGAAAATTATCAAAGGTGAAAAAAAGAAATAAAAGGGAAAGTGTTAAAGAGAAAAATAAAAAAAATAAAAGTAAATTTAAGAAAAACATATTAATATAACACATTTATTTCCGAACCTGAGGTTGTGTCAATTTTATAAAATTCAGGTATATTACTTGTGGGTAAAATTGATATTGGTATATTTGGTGGACCAATAAATGCATGAAGCAGAACTACTTTTGTGTGTGGTATAACGAGGGCGAAGAGTCATGAAATAAGGTAGAGCTAACATTAGTTCCAAAACGACCTAAGATTGAATTCTTAGTTGGAACGTTGCGGACTTGTGGAGTGCGTTTGGATGAAACATTTCGTGAGAACATCACGAAATATTTTCAAACGCTATACGTGATGGGAATAAAAAATGTTCTCGTCACGTGATTTCTGCGAGAACATTTGGCGAAATGTTCCCGCGAAAAGTTCTTGCCTTTGGCAAGAACAATTATTTTTTTTCAACGTCGCAATATTTGACTCTTTTTTTTAATTTCATCTATTTTTTAATTATTTTATAATGTATGTGTATATAAGTTATAATATATTAATACATTATTAGGAATATTATAAAATAATTTATTAAATGTTATTAATTAAAAAACTATAAAATAATTAGTTCTAATAATTAATAAATATTTTATTAATTAAACTATTCAATTATTTTTAAAAAATATATATTATATTTGGATCTTAAAATGTATGTAAATTGTAATATTAATAATATTTAAAATATTTAATCAAAATAAATAAAAATAATATTAATAATATAACAATTAACGTAAATTATAATATTAATACCTCATAAAATAATAAATTATATTTTTAGTTCTTACTTTTTATCCAAACACCCACTAAAACTTATTCATCACATCAACTTTTTAAATCTCCATCATTACACTTTTTCATCCAAACACAAACTCAAACTTTTCTATCACATCAATTAGTTCTCGAGAGCAAAAATTCTCTCAATATTCCCCATCCAAAAGCAGCCATGGAGTGGGAGGAGAGAGAGAGAGAATTATGAAGTAAGGTAGAGCTAACATTAGTTGAGGAGCTATTAAGATTGATTTGTTAGTTGGATCGTTGTGGACTTGTGAAGGGTCAGCAAACGGACGTCCACGTGAATAGCTAACCATTGCAGTAGAGACGCACTTATCCTCGTCCCAAGTACTGGTCATTTTTATAGATGATAAATAAAATATTTTGGATCAAGATGCAAAAATTTAGAAGAAACAATTTAAACATTTCCCTTCAAATGTGACAGTCTTGAGAAAAGACTCCTATCATATGAAATTAAATTAAAATTTAAACAAAAGACTTCAAAATTTTATTTCGAGGGAGAGATTCCCTCGGATTCTCCTGAGTCCTCGGCAATGAGATTCTCATTATTAACTGTGAGGGCGTACTCAATTGAGAAGTGTGATATATCACTACAAGAAAAATTATATTTTCTCACGGTTGGGAAAATCGTCACAAACGAGAGTTTTCGAGGATTATTCCGACGAAAGGTAATCGTCGAAAATTACTCATCGCAAATATTTTGCCACGATTTTGTCAGAGCCATGGGAAGTTCTCGCAGTCGAAATTCCACGGCTACGATTCTAACCATGGGAACTTTCCACGTTACAACTATAGAAAAAGGTTCTCACAGCCGTAGCCGTGGGAAGGTTTCCACGGCTTAGGCCGCGCAAAAAACATTCCCATGGCGGCAGCCGTGGCAAAAGCATTCCCATGGCTCCAGCTATTGGAACTTTTCCACGACTGCAGCCGCGAGAAATGCGTTCTCACGGCTCCAGCCATGGGAACGTTCCCATAGCTGCAGCCCTGGGAACAACTTCTCATGATTGTAGCATAGGAAATTGTTCCTATAGCCCCAGCCGTAGGAAGGTTCTTTTTAGTTCTAAAAAAATATCGGCCGTAGTCGGAACGGCCGTCCGCACGGCCGTTTTCGATCAGCAGCGACCATTTTCCGATCACACACGCAGGCGTCCCTTCTCCGGTCGCTGGGGCCAAGCTTGTGAGAGAAGAATTTTTTTTTTTAAACTTAACTATTGCTTGCCGAAGTAGAGATGTATTTTTTTTAACTTAACTATTGCTTGTCATACGAATAACATTCTGGTACAAATAGTAATGTAGGAGCCCAGAGGCTACATCTCAAAAAAAAAGCAACACGTTTGGATGCGTACAAAGAAGGTCAAAAAATTTGCTGCCCTATTTGCATTCATATAGCAATGTTGTAGCGTATAGATCGGAATCCTGCCAAGCTCATGACGGATGTCTAAAATAAGACTTGTCAAATGTTCCACAGACAGCGGACAAGAGAGGAGATAACTTGCACTATGATCAACGAGTGAGAGCAAATGACAACCTCAATAACACCACAATCGACACAACAACAGATCCCAAGCAAGAGCGTCCATGCTTCTAGCTCGAGGGCAGACCCAACCACCAATCAATGCGCACCTACAAAGACAAAATCTCTAATATTAATTCGTAAAAGGTAAGCAACACCTCCTATTGCCTCCGGGCCTACAAAGGAGGTGTCAGAATTTAGGCAAATCCGCATAAGAATAGGAGGCTCCCATCTGGCCCTGTGAGAGCCAATGGGAGGCGGGAGAGAGGTGGAGGAGAGGAGTATGAGGTAGAGGAGGTTACCTCAGGCATATATCAGCATAATCGAAAAAATGCCGCAATCGCCCCAGTCCAAACCATGTCAGCTGTTGTACGGCAAGATCGAAATTGCGTTTCATTCTGTTGGTTCTAGATTCCCCATAGACAATGTGCGATGATGACGAGAAGCTTGATTGTCGATTGTCAATCCAAGTCGAAGCCTTCAAGAGTCTAGGCCCTGGTATTCCACCTGTGAAAATATCAAAAGGAATATTTGAGCTTGCTTTGACAAAAGTGCCAAAGCTGAAGGGAAAATGAGTATTGAAAGAAGAGATGCGAGATTGATTCAGGAGCCTGTTCACATATGCAACCAATTGGGTCAATATTCGAACAAAAATGTGCTATGTAATCCATATTGGGTAGTCAAGAATGCAACAACTTCCACAAGAAAAAATGGATCATCGGCATAACCAGAATATTCCACACTAATGACAAGGTCGGCCATCCGGCCAGCAGCAAACTCAAAACGTGTTGGGTCATGAACCGATATATAGCTTTAGCCGAAGTTTGTCCATGGGTATCTGTCTCCCAAAACCATGCATCATTATCGATGAAGATAAGGACATAAATAAAGTTAATAGCATCATGAAGAGAAGGCCCAAAAAGGTCAACCATCGTTTGCTCTCAGTGTCCATTAGAGCACAAAGATGCAACGTAGGGGTAAGTTGTGATGGTGTTGATGTTGCTGAAGGTAGGTTTCCATATCAGTGGCATGGTAAAAATTCATGGATCATCAAGAATGGAAGTGGCATTTCCATAGTCAATGTATTTCATAAATTCGAAGCAGAGTCTAGGAAGGCCTTCGGTAATGAGCTTCCGCAATGAGGTGAGGTGGCAATTTTCTAAAGATGAAACTGGCCATATTTTCTCAGACTTAGTTGTGCCCATGGTACATGTTTATTCTTCAAAATATCGAGGACACAATTGGCGATGAGGGAGGCGCGGATTGCCTTGTTCATAATGCCAATTCCTCCCATAGATCTGGGTAGCTGGACCGTCTCCCAGTCAATGAGTTGCGATCATCGACGACCCCTGCCTAGGTCCCAAAAAAAGATACGCGATAATTTCTCCGGAGTAAATATTTATAGCACTGAGTGAGTAAACAGGTAGTGTGTTAAGGACATATTTAATTTGGATGGTTCTACCAGCAATTGATAAGGTCATACGGCTTCAACCATTAAGCTTGGCAGAAGCTTTCTGGATAAGATAGTGTTAGATCCTTGAGGGTGCGTTGCTTACAGGAGATGGGAACCCCTAAATACGTGTGGAAGGAGAGGAGCTAGCCCATAAACCAAGAGTGCCAAAGATGGGAGTCCTACGTTGGATGCTAAGGGCGGGTGGAAAGTAAATATTAGATCCATATTTATTCGGATTCATCCAAAAATTAGTTGGTAGAAAAAGAGTTTGAGTGTGAATTTGAGATTTTTGCAAGAAAATTTGGTGGCATTAATGAATAGAAGTAGGTCGTTAGCGTAAAGCATGTGATTACTCGAAAAGTTGGAAATGATCAAATGTCTAATTGCATTAGAAAGCACATGCTGATTGAGCAAGGATGAAAGGACTTGAGTGGTCGAGACAAAGAGGTACGGTGAAAGTTGGTCCCCTATCTAACCCCACAACGGCTACAAAAAGGGAGCGAATCCTGGCCATTGATGACACAAATAAAGATTGACGATCTTACACAAAGCATAATCCAATTAATAAACGTAGTGGGGGTAGTTCATAAGATGGAGAATATGGTCAATAATATCTCAAAAAAGTTGATCAAATACTTTAGCAAGATCTGTCCTGAGCTTCTTTCTACCTTCGATCAAGGAATGCGCTAACTCTTGGGCGATCAAGAGATTATCCTGAATTGAGCGCCCATGAAAGAAAGCAAATTGAGTTAAATCGATAAGTCCATAGAGGATTGATCGGACACGATTAGCGAGAATCTTGGAAACTATTATGTAATTAACATTGTAGAGTGAGATTGGACGATAATCGTTAACACATTGAGGTTGTTCCTTCTTTAGGATGAAAATAATTCTAGTATTTGACCAATAGGTTGGGAACCTATTAGTCACGAAGAAGTCTTGAATAGATGAGGTAATTTTTGGATCAATAATATCCCAATAGTATTGGTAGAAATCAGCGGTGAAACCATCTAGTCCCGGGCCTTTCTCGAGGCCATACTCCAAAGTGCATTCTAAACCTCAATGGAAGAAATGAGAGCAATGAGGTCATTATGTCAGGTATGGCTAAGCAGGGAAGGCCAGTGATATTAAGGAATGCTCGGACCCAAGGTAGGCACCCAAAACTGCTAATAATGGTTAACAAAAGCAGCATGGATATCAGTCTCAGAGGTGAGTTGACTTTGATGAAGGTAATTCTATTTTGGTGTTGTCTGAGTGAGGTGGGGAGATGGATGAAGTGGGAATTTAGGCCACCATGTTTAAGCCAATTAGCATGTGCCTTACTCCACCACTTGAGATTAATTTGGCGGAGTAAGACATCATCGAGATTGTCCAAGTTTGGACTCCGAGAGGGCCCGAGACTCATCCTTGGATTCCCAAAATTGAATGATGGAATTGACGTGTTGGGCGCGCAGCTCCAGGGAACCAAGTGTCCATTCCATTTAAGGGTGTCTCTCTTGGTATTGCTCATGATGCGAGGAATAGGCAAATCAGAAGGCCAATGACGACTTACAATATGTCTCAGTTCATTATACTCAGTCCAAAATGATTCATATTTGAAGGTGAAAGATTTCTGCTTACGGGGTGTCATGGAGAAAAGAAGTGAGGAATGATTAGAGATAGTATGACTAATAACAGAAATGTCCAATTTATGATATTTGGTAATCTAATAATGACTAATAAATTTCGGCAGAATTTTCAAGCGTCATCAACATCGTTAAAAACTTTATGGGTGAGCTCACTCAATATTAGTTTCGATTTGACTATGACAACGTCCATGCTGGTTATTTCTTATTTTATTATACCACAAATCATGTCACACGTCAATGTTACAATTCACATATTTAATTTTAGAACTGCAAGGCTCAAACCATATTTGGTCCATTATCCCTACTTGTTGAGTTTGGATGGCCATCTACTCGAAGCAAAACAAAGTTTTATGTCGTCATAAATTCATTCTTAGTGATACAATGAAAATTCGAAACGTGACGTAGGTTCTGTTTGGCAAAACTAATAATTTTATTAAAAGATAATTATTCAATTAGAAAATAGAGATTAAATTAGCATATTATATAAAATGACGAAAGTATATATAAGATGTAATTTATGTTTAATTTTATATGCATCATATTCATAAAATTAAATTTTAAATATTTTATTCTGAATATTGACATTTTTAAAATATTATTTTAATAAAAATATTGATTACTTCAAAATAAAAATCTTATTTGGGTTGTAAGTAAAATTAAAGATGTGATATATATAAAATAATATATGATATTTAATAATTAAATAATTTTTATTTTAAAAATAAATGTATAATGAAAAAAAATATGAAAACGCTACCTCTATACTCTGTGAGCTAATAGAAGTAGCTTATAACGTTTTGTGTTCAAACCTCTAAATACTACTTAGAAAAAATATTTACTAAATATTTATAGTAGTATTTTAACTTTAACAAAATATTATCCGTTACTAAATACTCTAACAAAACGCTATTCGTTGTTAAACACTCTCAAACAGTGCCTTAGTGCATTTCAATAAATAAAATGATGATATACTTATTTATTTCTTTATCTAGTTATGGTCACCTTGTTTATATATAACCTTACCTCTTAGCCCATAAGGTCAACTTCAATAGTCATCTTTAATATAATAAACATTTTTTTATGCCATATATTTAAATCGCTTCGTTATTTTTATTATGAAATATATTTCTCTAATTTAGTAACGTGTCTTATTTAGCCTAAGAAGACCTAATTTTGTATTTTAACAAATAAGTCAATCTCATGTTTCTTTGGTGATGAGGACGAGCTTGATCACGACATGCCTCAAAAAGTTTTGGTTCAAAACTCGGCTCGTCAGATATCACGATATCCAACCCATTTGACCCAAAAATATTAATATATATTGTTAATTGTTTTATGTTGGGTGACTTAAGCCAACACATGCACTTGTTACTCTTAATTTTTTTTCTCAGTTGCTAGTATTTTTATTGAATAAAATGAAGATGTTTCTTACCTCACATTGTTCCCTATCTTCTTCATCATCATATCTTCATCTAATTATGATAAACTATTTAAGAAATTTAATCATGAACCGTTGGATGGAGATCGTATCATGTAAAAGATAATGAGCAAGATGAGGTAGGGAACACCAAAATTGAACTCATTTTTATTTTGACTTATTTTCATAAATCACCCATAAACTATCACGATTTTTTACATCTAACTCTAAATAACGAACTTATTTTTTTGAATACCTAAACTATCATGTTTTTTCAATTTGATCATTCCGTCCAATTATGTCAACTTCTCGATTATATTTGATTTTTTATATTTGTAAAAAGTCCAGTATACCCATGCTTTAGACACATAATATTCTTAGTATACTTTTACTTAAAATAATATATAATAATAAATACAAAAAATAATTAAAGAAGAAAAAGGCATGGGACGACGCCTCGCCCCGATCACTAGCGATGGCTCACGTGGAGGGGGGTGTGGGGTGCGGGCGACGCCCCACGCTCCGCATTGTCGGAGAGAAAGAGGGGGGGGGAGTGGGTGCAGGAGGCCGACGCCGACGTGCGAGCTCACGGTGGATGTCGGCCACCCTCGTCGATCGCAACAGGGGGCGACCCCCTCCCCCCTTTTTTTCTGTGTGTGTCGGTGCAGGGAAAGCGCCGACAAACGCAGCGGGAAAGCCCCCTGCTAGTCACGGCAGGACGTGACCCCCTCCCCCGTTTTCCTTGTGCACGTCGGCACAAGGGGAAAGGGGGGTCGCCCATCGACGATCGTCCGTCGCAGCAGGGGGCGACCCCCACCCCCCACCCCCTCTCTGCGCACGGTCGTGCGGTCGTCGGAGGAGAAGCAATGCAGTCTATGCGCTCTCCTCCCGCAACGGGGACTTTAACCGAACACCAAGCATAGGTTGCAACACCTTTTGTCTCCGGCTTCAGCCGCCTTCAGTCCTTTGCCACCTTGGGCTTCGACGCCGATAACAAGGAAAGAAGGGGGGAGGGGGGTCGCCCCTCTGCTGCGACCTACGTCCTAGGTCGCAGCAGGGGGGCGACCCCCACCCCCCTCCGTGTGTGCCAGCGACAAGATTGTGGGGCGACGCCCCCCATGATCTCGTCGCCCGCTGCCTTTTTCTTGTTTAAATAGTTTTTATCTTTATTATTATATATTATTAAATGTTAAAGGGTAACTATGACTTTTTACAAATGAAAAAAAATAAAATTAATGAAAATCATGACAGAAGTCGACGGATGATTAAATTAAAAAATCATGATAATTTAAGGACCCAAAAAAAATAAGTTCATAGTTTGATATTAGATGTGAAAAATGATGATAGTTTAAGGGTGATTTACGAAAATAATCATTTTATTTTATTGAACTCTATATTTATTCTCAGACTTATGTTTAAATAGTTTTTATCTTTATTATTATATATTATTAAATATTAAAGGGTAACTACGACTTTTTACAAATGGGAAAAAATGAAATTAACAGAAATCATGACAGAAGTCGACGGATGATTAAATTAAAAAAATCATGATAATTTAACGACCTAAAAGAATAAGTTCATAGTTTGATATTAGATGTGAAAATTGATGATAGTTTAAATATGATTTACGGAAATAATCCTTTTATTTTATTGAACTTTATATTTATTCTCAGACTTATTACAATATCGAAGAAAACTCAGCCCAAATCCAGGTCAAATCTGGAGCCCAATCCAATAATGTCCCTATTCTTATTTCTTAATCCTCAATGGGCCTTTTTCATATTTCATTCACAAGCCTGGTTTGTTCAGTTGTTTGCCGGCCTTTTTTTTGTCATATTCGAAACCAGACATTAATTACGGCCCATGCATTTTTGAGCCCAAATATCATGTATTCCTTTACACCGAGGTTTAGACCGAGAATGATATCAACCCAAATTTTATGGCGAAAGAAATTATTAGTCCCAATTCAGTTACAATCGGAAAAACTGGGAGTTAGACTGGATGTGCCTATTATCCCAATATTTTTTCTTAAAAATTGTTAAATTATATATATTCCTCTTTTTTAAATTCTAACATATAATTAATTTTAATAAATATAAAAATGCATAAAATCAATATTCACATTATCAAATCAAATATACATTTATCAAAACATTTTTACCATGTGCAACACCTTGTGCAAAAATATACATAAATATTTAATACTTGTAGAGAAATATAGCACTTTCAACTCATTGTATCATTATCACACATTAAAAAAAGGCAAATATTAATCCAAATATCAAAATATTCAACAAAGTATGACACCTTATTTAAATTGACCGTCAAAAGAGATTCAATTTCCATTGAAATCAATATAATGCACCTAACCATACAGTTCAACTATTATATTCCAGTGGAAAAAGTTGTCCAAATTTAGGACTACAAACAATATCTTCAACAAATAAGAAAAATAATCAGTAACATAATAAAAAAACATATGAGATAATTTCAAGATAGGTCATAATTCAAAAGCTATTTCAAAAAATGTTAATAACGGATTAGGTCATAATTTCATGATCTAGAAAAGGTAAAACAAAATAAATTTATGAAATGTAAAAAATACACAATCTAAATACTTAATATCGGGATCAATCGGATATTTTGCATGTTAATCCAATTCTTATATTAATTACATGATAATTTTTGGATTTTGATCCGAACTCGACTCGAATGGTAGCCGGGTAGAAAAAAAGATCCTGACAAAAAAGCCGGTCGTCCCTGCCAGTAGGCTCATTTCATTATTTCTTTTCTTTTCTTATTTTTAAAAGATAAAAAAATAGCTCATAAATAAATGCATATTCGTAATTAAAAACAGCCATATATTTACATCATCTTTCATATTCTTCTCGAGGATTCGAACCGGAGGACACATATTAATATCTAAATTATTTTTAATCTGGTCCATCCATAAACATCAATGGAAAAAAAGCGAAACATACAAAAAAAACAAAACATTCTAATTACTAGACTTTAATATCTTTCTTTTTTTTTTCAATCGTCGATATTATATATGAATCCATCACATAGCTGAATTAAATGTAAATTTAGAGTAATTAATTCATTGATTTTATAATATTAGCTTTGGCTGGAGCTGAGGATTGGAGGATTGACGTAGGGCCCGTGGAGCCACCCCTGTGCCACGTGCCGATTGGCTGCCTCGGTGAAGTGGATGCCATCCCAGCTGACGTGGGCATTGATGTCAGCGCACACCGTGGAGCCATTCATTGCACACCTAGCGCCGATGTTAAAGTTGTAGTCCCCCCTTCCGCCAGGCGCCCCACAACATGTTCTTAGGGCTCCAGCAGTAAAACCTGCCATTTTGCATAATGCATATGCATGCAGAAACAAAATTTAATTAGTGTTTTATTTCTTTTCACATAAAAAGTTTATAACATAACAATAACAACCCAAGGGTTCATTTTCTTCAGTACATGTGCATACATATATTTCTATACAAACATATATATATATGGTAGTACATGTGCATCATGTATTTATATACAAAAAAAGAAATATATATAACAGTAATATACACAAACAGTGCATCATGTGCACTAAAACAGAGGAAACAAATTGATGCACACTGCGGTTATTTCGAATTAGATCATTAACATTTATGAGGTCATAAGTAGTTTGAAACTTTCATAAACAAGGTTACCTAATCACAATTTGAAAGGTCTGAACATATTAAACGTATAGATTATATATACACACACAATGACGTACATGGCAAGTAATTGACATCAGAAATAGTGTTCTGCTTCTGTGGACCATGTCAAAGCCAAAAAGTGAGGGCACGCCTTGTGTGACTATTCTCGATCACTAGTTCTGTATTTATATAATTCCAGCTGCAGTGGCTGGCTGGATCAGTCAGAGTCCAATCATGCAGGCAGATCTATTCCAAGTTTTCCAACTACATTTTTTGCAAGGTTGAATAGGAATCATGACTTCAAATAAACTTATATAGTTTAGAAAACGTCATGGAGTTGGTGGAGAAGGAAGCTGAAGGTAATAAATGGTGGCCATGCATGGCAGTGACACTGATCCGAGGTGTACCCTCTCGTGGCTTCTTCAAGCAGAAGCCCACCGCATACTCTTTATATTAATTAACATTACGTCGACTCATCGTTCAACTAAGGAAGGAAAAGAAAAAAAAAGAAACAATTTGAAGGAATAATATTAATTATCTTCCAGTTAAATGATACAAGAAACACGAAGAGAACTGTGATCATGTACTTAGATGGATCATCCTCTTCTATTCCCATCGATCTTTGAACGATTCAAAAGGATCGAGTGGCCTTCTGTGATGTATATCTCGATGACTAAAATTGAAAGTTTGCTGTCGTTGAACTTTCATTTTCATATACTTTTACTTTTGTAAGGCAGGGCCCACCATTAGAGGACATACTGATTTCTTATTAGTTTTTGTACTCACTCGGGCCTCCGATCAAGCGACAATTTCAAGAATCTAAGAACTAATAGCTCTCAAGCTCAACTCTTGTGCCAATCAAACTTGAATATTCGAGCATAAAAGACTTCAAAAAAAAATCAAACTAGGACTATTACTATAAAAATGTTAAAGGCGAAGATGTTAACTCTAAGCTCCATAATTGTGTAAGCAATGGACGCTGAAAGTGACGTGTATGTAGCACTACCCGAGTGCCTTTGCCAAAAAGTAAATAATGCAGCCTCCATGCATCATGCCTTAGGTCAGCCCATGCATGCACCATTCAGCATCAAGTCTAAATCTTCAGGGACGTCATGAATCGTAATACCTATGGCCTTAATCAGATTATATCCAATTCAACTATTTCTTATGGTGATCGTGCATTTCCAGCATTATGGTGTGTTCATTGTTGGCAAAAGAAACTTAAATTTGAACTGGCTGATGTTACTCACCATATTTTAATGGATTGAGGACGAGGTCCATGGTCTGGGTGTAGTAGTCGGCGTATCGTATGGAGACGGCCGGGTGCTTCGGCCGGAGCTTGTCCAGCTCCCGGCGCAGCACCAGGTTGTGGTGCCACGCCAGGGCGTTCTCCATCCTGAGGCATCCGGTCTTGGGGCCGTAGTCCTCCGGGTGGTCGGTGCCGTAGAGGGCGAGGTACAGAGGGAAGCAACCTATGGGCAACACGTTCGGGACTATGATATCTTTAGCGCCCAGACCAATCAATCGCTGCGCCGGCAAAGATTAATTCTCAGTTAAAAGGACGCTGTGATATCTATGCAAAATTGTAGATGGAGCAGCTTATCGAAGCTACGACACGAACAGTTTTACCTCAACTCCTTGCATGATGGCCTGAACGACGTAAGGGACGAAGGTGAGCACTTCTTTGATGCTTCTGCGCTGGAAGAGACCCGTGCTGTAATCGTTCCCTCCGAACTCTCCGAGCACGAAGAGAGACTTTCCCAGGAAGTCGTTGCAGTCTGCCACAAATTGATAAGGATTATTCTCACGAACAAGAAGAAAAAGAATATGATGATGTACGTCGTACGCAGAATTATGTAGTGAAGGAACCTTGCGGGTTGCCGCAGATGGACGGCAGCAGCCTCTCCAGCCGATCGATCTGCTTGTGTATGGAAGAGTTCACCCACAGGCCTCCGCTGAGGTTCCTCTCGTGGAAGAACTCGAACTCCAACGTCGTCGCCGCCGTGACCGCGAAGTTGACGCCCTGGTGGAAGCTCTGGTCCCTCGCCGAGTTCGCCGGAAGGTACGGAAGCCCGATCCCCTCGGCTGCACAGGACAAAAAGAGAACAAAAAACAAGGTAGAAGCGGAAGAGAGGTCAGACATCTCTGCGTGATCATTCAATCAAATGCACGTCCACGCATTGTTTGCTCGCTGACCTACGAAATCGATGACGAGACGGCCGTCGGAGCAGCGGCCGGTGAAGCGGCCGAAGTAGGTCATCCCGTAGGGGAGGTTGGAGATCATGACGTTGCCGGTGTCGGCGAAGGAGTCGCCGAAGTTGAACAGCGCGTTGTAGCGCTGCGCGGAGCAGCCGGAGAAGGCGGCGGCGGCGAGGAGGAGGAGGACATGGAGGAGGGCGGGCGACGTGGCCATCGCTTGCTCGCTCGAGAAGAAAGGGGAGGCGGATGCCTCAAGGCCTTGCGTTGACTTGACCTCGCCACAAGAGAACAAGGGGGCGCTCGACCTCCGGCGTCATATAAGAAAGCTCATGATGTCCTCTTCCTTTTTGCGGGAGATTCTTAAAATGAATTAAACAACTCAGTGCAACTTTAAATTTGGCATCTTACAATAAGATTCCTCAAACTAGTACAGTAGTAATACTGTAGAGAAATTTCATTTTTTTTCTTTAGGTATATCGATAGTATTTTTTTTCTTTTTGCTGGTTTTATAAAAATAATAAAATAATGTCAAACCGATAGTTGATTGATCCAAAGATTGATTTTAAAAATACAGAAGCATCATATTTTGGTTTTTTATACTCTTGTTTCAAATTGAATTAGTCAGAAATTAACAACGAATTAAACGGCAGAATTTATATTTACAAAAATCAGATGATGTCAATAAAATTATATTATACGAAGCGTTGACAAGGTAAATTACTTGGCCACTGTCGCTTTCGGGATGATGAAGAATACCAACCGCAACCACCTCATCTAGTTTATGATCCGGGTTAGGGGTTGTATTGTATGAAATTTAAATATCAATATAACATATTCGGATAAGTATTGGAAATTTGGAGTAGGTAAAAATAATAATATAATATTCTATTGCGAGGAAACTCGGGAGAAAAGATAATTAACATTAATGAATTTGAACAATGTCGTCTTTGTTACTGATAATTGACTCGTAATCTCCATTAACCTTATACCCAATGTCTATAGGAGGATAATTTTTTTTCTTTTCTTTTTGCACATATATGTTTTTTTCTTATGATTAAGCTTGCATATCGCCACATTTTACAGTCTGTCTTCTGATATTTCTACTTCATTTTGATTGTATTAATGCTAGTACCGGTATGTTTAAATGGTGATCGTGTAACACTACAAGAAAATTGCGACGGATTTTTCGACGGTTCCGTTTCCGACGGATTTTTCGACGGTTATGACCGTCGAAAATAATTTATATTATTATTTAATTTTTTGACGATTAGGAACGTCGATATTTCCGACGGATATCCATCCGTCGTAATTTCCGACGACTTTTCTGACGGTTACGACCGTCGGAAATAAAAAATTAAATTATGTATTTTTTATATTATTATTAAATTTTTTCGACGGATTTTCCGACGGTCACGACCGTCGGAAATAAAAAATTTAATTATATAATTTATTATATTATTATTTAATTTTTCAACGATTAGGAACGTCGATATTTCCGACGGATATCCATCCGTCGCAAAATCCGCCGCAATTTCATAAAGGTCGTAACCGTCGGTAAATGTATAATAATATCATATAAAAAGTATTTTATTAATATAACTAGCGACGGTCCAAACCGTCGCAATTACCGACGGTTTTGACCGTCGGTAACGAGTAAAATAAAAAATAATCATTATATATAACTAAATATATTTTCGACAGTCACAATCGTCGGTAATTATAAAACTATTTAATATTTACGTTTTCGACGGTCGAAACCGTCGATAATTAAAATTTCGTTATCCCGCTTTTTTTTCCCTTTTCCCGCTTTCTTTCTAAATTTTTTTTCCTTTATATATATTCCTCCTCCCTCTTCTCTCTCTCTCCCTCCTCCCTCCACTCCTCTCTCTCTCCCTCCTCTCCTCTCTCTCTCTCTCCCGGCCGCGAGCACGCTCTCCCGCGCCGGACGTCGGCGACCCTCCCACGCCGGACGTTCGGATCCGGCCGCCTGACGGCGGATCGGCCGTCGGGCGTTCGGATCCGAGCCGCCTGGCGGCCGATCCGGCCGCCGGGCGTTCGGATCCGGCCGCCTGGCGGCGGATCCGGCCCCAGCGGCCGGAGCTGGTCGCGGCCCGATCCGGCCGCTAATTTTTTTTATATTTAAAAAATTATTTGCGACGGTTGCGACAGTCAAAAGATCGACCGTTGCCCTGCCCGTCCAAAGTTTCGACAGTTGCGACCGTCGAAAAGTTGCGACGGCTCGAACCGCCGGTCTTTTCCGGCGGTTGCAACCGTCGAAAATTTCGACGGTTCGGACCGCCGGCCTTTTTCGGCGGTTGCAACCGTCGGAAATTTCGACGATTCAGACCGTCGGGGACTTTTCCGACGGTTGCAACCGTCGGAAAATTTCGACGAGTCAAACCGTCGGGGACTGTTCCGACGGCCAGAACCGTCAATATTTTCGACGAATTTTTTCAACCGTCGCAAATCCGATTGCAACGAGCGTTTTTTCGACGGATCGATTCCGACTAAAAAACCGTCGGTAATTGCGTTACCGACGTTTTTCGGGCTGATTACCGACGATCTGGACCGTCGGTAATCAGCGTTTTTCTAGTAGTGTAAGTTTCTGTTCCCAGGGAAAGACAATTTACATTTAACCAATCTATTTGGCATTCAAGAATCATATTTTGCTAATTAATTATATTTTATCCAATTAATCAAGGTATTTTCTATCATGAAATGAACGGTGATTAATAAGAGTACGATTGTGCTACCCATAAAAGAAGTAGCACAAACATTAAACCCTTTCTTGAAGGAAAAAATGATTGTAATACCCCTTTTAAGGGTAGCATCATGTTATCCCTATTAATCATCGTCCGTTTCATGATGAATGGTAGATTAAAAAATTGTCCAATTAATCAAGTCACCTTCCATCATGAAATGAACGATGATTAATAGGAGTACGCTGGTGCCACCCCATAAAAGAAGTAGCACAAACATTAAACCCTTTCCTGAAGAAAAAAATGATTGTAATACCCCTTTTAAGGAGTAGCATCATGATACCCCTCATTGTCCGTTTCATGATGGATGATGGATTAAAAATTTGTCCAATTAATCAAGTCATCTTCCATCATGAAATGAACGGTGATTAATAAGGGTATGATGGTGCTACCCCATAAAAGAAGTAGCACAAACATTAAACCCTTTCCTGAAGCCTCATATTAAATCAATTCGAATATACATATTGTGCTACATACGAGCCATATGTTCTTACCATCATATACTATCCACATGCAAATTGACAATCTCTCGGCCAGGTCTCTTGATTTCTCACAATTTGGGGACTCCACAGTGAATAATTGACATGCATCGGATTTAACCAGAACTAGTGGCATTGATTAATACTCTAATGCGTACAAGTAGTCAATTTTTTTGAACCGTGAAGTATGGAAGTCCAACAACGTTTGATTGTTTTTTTTTTTTATTTAGAGAGGAGAGCATTAAATTGTTGTCTCCAGTAATGGCTCCATCTCAAGAGAACTTATTAATGACATGCCAGTATATATAATAGTATAATACAAGGACACTCAATAGACAATTTATGACCTATGAACATCTATTGCAATTGTGGCATAGATCATAATGCAAGTTGTAAATGGAGATCCATATCATACAACCATCGTGCATTCTAACCAGCGAATATATATTTTTAAAAATGTTTCCTTGTCATATTAGCCACATGTAGATGATGCTACATATGTTATGATGTATATCAAGGCCACTTGAGCTTGATGGGATGCAGAATATTATCATCCACAAAAGTTCCTTAGTTTGTGATTACTTGTGGGTGGTGATGAGGAAGTGATCCATTGACCTCATGTTTTTTAAATCAAATATGTATTGTTTTTTCCCCTAATCAAACTCTTGTGAACATTTCGAATACCGTACAGCCAATAGCTCGTCCTCGTTGACTAAGATCAAGGATTCTTTAATAAGATACCCTCGTGTTCTTAGAAAATTCTGTGCATTGTGGTCCACAGGAAACAATTATGAGATCCATGAATTAAATTAACAACTGCGTTAATTGCTCATGTGCCCACGAGCAATATAATTTTTCACCTACCCAAACCAATTGAAACAAATAAAACAGTTTGGGTGAGATGATAATTGAGAAACCGATGCAATGGAAGACTTTGCAACAAGCAACAAAGAAATCAAATAAGAGTTATCAGGACTTAACTATCAGGTGCGAGTACTAAATAAAAAAAAAAGAACAAAAAAATATTTGGAAAAAAATGAAATAGAAAAAAAAACATAGGAATGTGGGAAGAATTAGATTTAAATGGGCAAGCATGTTCAAGGCCAGAAGAATAACTTTGCATGCTGCCAAAGTGAGTAATAGAACTGCAACTCCAATTTGAGAACTTAGATTGAAACTTCATACAAATATGAGCATAAGAAAAATAGAACCTTTTTTTTTGTAAAAATAGAACCAAGTTTGAACCTTGAACTGCAAATTGAGAAAAGAGGGTTGGCTGCAAAGTTGAATTTTTCATCTAATCTAACACTACAATGTATGCAAGAACAACGAACAAGTACTTGTGCACTAGCTCAGTTCTTTCATGCTAAAATAAAATAGCAGCTCTAGTCCTTTTAAACTATTTGCAGAGTCACTGGAACTGGCAGCAGGTTCTTTTAAATTGAGGAAGGTTGAGTTGGCACTATGCCAAGACATCAGATATTCTGCCTTATTTGGCGTCATGAGATACTGTTTCTGGTGTGGACAGATCATACATCAGAGATTCTCATGACATTTCTCAGAACAAAAAAGAAAAACATATACCACATTACAAACACATACCACCAAACTAGAGCAGAATTTATGCCCAATACAGCAAGTGGTGTATGAGTATAATAAATTTTGTCACACACAGATACAAGTAACCTGTCAATCCCCCAAATGGACTCTTTTCCCATGGACACCTTTCTACTCCAATTTCAGTTGATTAGAGTTACATTTATGATTGTGGACTTAATCAAGAAACCAAGATTAGAGTACAACAGCATATTAAAACAATCCCAGGATAGGGATTCCAAAACCAAGGATCAAAACTTTGGGTAGGCATGAATGACAACTGAACCAAGTAAAAGTGCAAATCATGATACTTCAAGGTATGGATGGGAATGCTGCTCTCTTGCAGTGGGACATTTAATAGATCAAAAGAATGAAGGAAACAAAAACATTACCTCCGGTGAAAAAACACAAAACAAAACATTTTCTGAGGATGAAGATGAAAGGACGCCTAATGGATTTTGCTAGACATCCATAACAAAAAGAGGGGGCAAAATACCTTCTCTTATACACTTGGGCAACAAAGTACAGGTTTTCCATTAGCTCTTCTATCTTGAATTCTCTCTTTCCATGGCGATGATGCAAGCTAACCTATCATGTACCTGAAACAGAAATTTCAATCTGTCATATCTACCATCCAGGCTAATAATGCAAACAACACAAGGAAAGTATCTCATAGTTTTACATTTACCTCTGAGAGCTTAATCTTGGACTTGGTCTTAGATGTGGTGTCATACCTGAATCCATAGCAAGTTCTTTATGAGAACTCAACTAAAGCTTAAATCATTCATAGAAACAGAAAACCTACCATTCACGAGGAATCCCAGCTTCATCACGAGCAGGATAGTTGAAAGGGCCCTTCAACTCCACATCATACTCCTCCAACAAATTTATATGGTTGAAAAAGAAATATATATACTTGCTGCAACGATTTCCATCATTACGAACTTAGCATTTACTTACCTTTAAAGGTATCACAAGGAATCCGTCCAAGTTTTTCACAAACTTGGAGGAACCAGTGTACTCCGACTGCAACATGTGCCACTTCTTCCTCAGCAATCTTGCCCACTATATTAGATGTCCTGTGGTCTCCAAAGCCAACTAACTTCTGGACTAATCTTGGTCCTGCATCAAGGCCTCTAGCTTCCTGAACAGCTCCAGCCATAGCAAAAAAGAGCATCAAGGCATGGATGAAAGAATCTCATTAAGAAAGTTTCCAGAAGCATAGAAAAGAAATGCTGAACACAACTATTTGACGTTGTCCATCTATGTGAAAAGACATATTGCCAACCTCAGATAACTTAGAACACCTGAACTAAAGGAATGACCACCAAGCGGGCAGAGACATCTCCAGAGGATTTCGCACACTCTTTCCACAACATATTATGGGCTGGCATGTCACCGTAGCTGTTTACAGAGAGATAAAATGTGGATTAGTTGCTACCTTCATTACAAATTACAACATTGTTCTTGTTAAAAAAATTTACAAAATTGTTTATCCAAAAACATATCATAAAATTGTGGATCTTTTTGTGTATAATCTTCCCATAATATGAGAAATTGTGGCTACTGTATGCATCTTCTTTTTTATGTTACAAGCAGCAAGATGAGAAATAAGGTTGCTCTTGTTCCTGTTCTTGTATCTTTCTGGAAATTCGAACAAGTTTCTACAATAAAATGATCTATGCCCATCCTTGTATTACCATCATTACGAAGTACCATTCCAGGATAAACAAGTTTTTCTGTCCCGACTTGGATATAATCTGCATCAAGACAAGGCCTCATTTAAAAAAAAAAAACTGGCTAAAATTGGGCCATGACTGGATCTACGAAATAAGATCTAGATTTTGTCTCTCAAAAAAAAATCTAGATTTTGTCCTGACCCAATCCTGATTTATGAATTTATACATAAAATAATCTTCATGCATTGTAAAATGTACATATTTGTTATATTTTATGTCGTAATGATTATCTTAGTCTAATGTTCAAACAGGCATATTTTTTTGAAGGAAAAAACAATACCAATATTAAGATAATGATAATTACATATTGTTTTCATTAGGTCAATAATTACTAATATTCAGTAAGTTTACTTGTGTTCAAATTTTATCTTATTTTAGTAGAAGAAGAATAAAATAATATAAAAAACTAGGGCATCTCGCTTTTGTATTCTGTGTCAAATTGGGACAACTTGGTAATGATTTGATTCGGACTGGAATGGATCCCCCCTTCTCTCTAGTAAAGACCAGGTCAAGATAAGGATGAGGCTATCCTAATGTTGAACCCAAATTTGCTCACTCCTAATGCTTCTTATGGAATTGGTCTATCTTTTGGGTAAGTATCAATATCTCAGATTGAATATTTTATTACTGCTCCTCTTGGTTTGCGAAGATTCGAAGTGTGAATAAATAGTTGCAAGAATGGTATCCTAACTATATCGGTCTAAGTAACCTTGGTGGGCTAATTTCCTCATCTTTTCGTAGAGTATTTTTTTTCTCATATTTTACAGAAAAGTATCATAGATTGCAGCATGGCCCCTATCAGATATATTGACAAACACATAAAGTTGTCTTTAAGGAAGAAAATTGTAGGTTGAATTATGGAACAGGACCTTGCAGCCTTTCTTATCAGTTATCACTAACCTGTTGAGTAGAAGGGCACAAGCAAAGCAACTGCAAAATCTGAACATTGTCGAAAAAAGATTTGCACGAGTATACACGAAAGGGTTTCTTATGAAGAGAACGCGTGTAACACCCCCTTAACCCGTCCCACTTATAAACCATGATCACCTTCGTGTTGTCCATGTGAGACTATTATCTTTGATCTTTTTCTACCTTGGGTTCTTACAACACAGGCTTGTCCCTAGTCGGCCCACATTTTTGCCTATGAACCACAATTATACTTGAGTCTTGGCAAGAAGATGCAAACATTCTATTTTGGACAAGGAGATGCATACATGCTTCATGTGTTCTTTTTTAGACATTTTACATGCATGTGGTTCCTCGGATTGGTTCCAAATTTGGCTTAGGGGAACAAGACAATTGCCTTTATGATCAGTCAGTGTCATGCAAGAGAGCTTCATTGTTGAAAATGAAATTATGGGAACAGGATTGAATGAACAATTCAAATGAAATGCACTTTTTGGGTGGGTATAAATTTGAATATGTCATCTTGCTTCAAAGATGAAGGTGGTCAATATCTGCATTGCTGCATGATATGATTATCTTGCAAACGCCACTGTGCCATACTTTATCTTTATTCAGTCGGTGGAATTACCTGAATCCAAGTTCATTGAGCCTCTGCGAGCACCAAGCAAAATGCCGGCTCTCGTCATCAGCCACACGAGCGAAATCAGCAAAGAACTGATCACCAAGTTCTTCCCTCAGCGGCGAGAAGCGCACCACCGTGTCCCAGGCGAGGTCCATAGCGTTCAGCTCAACATGTGCCAAATTATGGAGCATATATGCATTCAGAGGAAACCCAGAGCTCTTCGGAGTCGGTACCTCCTTCGTAGGCACCTGCAGGAATCCAACCCAAACAACTCGTTCGACGAAATGCCTCACATTAACAGTCGAAAACAAACGAGCCGACGTACCAACGGAGGGTTATCGGGGCGGGCGGGGAGATATGGGGGCGCGGCGGTACCGACCGGGAGCACGTCCCGGAGCCAGCGGGAGAAGGCGAGGTGGGAGAGGCGCGACTTGGCGAGCGGGTCGGCAGTGGATAGGACCAGGGCGCCGAACTCGGCGAGGGAAGAGGCGCGGTCGCCGTCGTCGGCGGCGACTGTCTCCTCGGGGGCTGAGGAGGTGGGACCGCGAGGGCCCCAGATGCGGTCGTCGTTGGGCGGGGCCGCGCGCCAGGCCTCGAGGCCGGACCACGGTCGCGGCGGCTGAGGGGGGACGGAGACAGAGGAGACAGATGAGGAGATGGACGCCGTGCAACGAGGCCGAGGGAGGAGGACGAAGGACGAACCGGAGGAGGAGAAAGAGAAGGGGAGGGTGGTGGCAGCAGAGATGGGACGAGCAGGTGCAGGCCGTAGCAACGGCAGTACGCTACGTACTGTGAGCATTTTGGGGGTGCCCCGTGCGTCAGATACTCAGATAGAGAGTAATGGCCATGGAAGGACAACGGAGCCCCTTAAATCTGTTAATTAGAAAATGGTTGTGTTGGTAACGTTTAATTTAAGTAACTTATTTTTGTTAAAAAAATGTGCATAATGTTATTTTCGTTGTCTTTTGACTGATCCAATGAATATTTATATTTGAATTTTTTATTTAATCTCTAATTAATTAAAAATTGCCAAATTTTCATTTAAACTTTTCAACTATTCAAAATGAGATGAGCTCAAAACAAACATGACATTTAGATCACACTTTCTATTCTTGGCCCGCGTGGATAGGGAAAAACATGGAGCAAGATCTTGATCTGTTTTTTTAATCAAATATCTATTTTTCTTTTCTTCCTTTCTTTCCTTTTTTTTTTTTTTTGACATGGACGGGTGTAAGAAAATTCATTTATTCTTGGTGTCACCTATTGGAACACTTTTAGTGAAGAAATGTTTAACCCTTCAAACATCTAAATGTGCTCAACCCTTCAAATATCTAAATGAGCCCAAAGTTAAAGTGGATAGTAATTTATGGTCTTGGAGCGAATACTGATCAAAATATTTCATAAATATAGTGATTGTACTAGTTAGTGATTATATAAATTACATTCTCCTATGTATAAGAATTTCTTATTAAATAAATTATTTTATTTATTATTATAAAATCATTTAAATTTATTTATAATATTATCTTCACAAGAAAAATAAAAAACTAAAAATAAAATAAAAGATCATTTTATGCTAATAAGACAAAAAGAGGAAGAAGTAATATGTTTAAATTATTAAATATTTATTTAAAGGGAAATGTTTAAACACCGCAGATTAATGGATATCGCTTATAAAGTTTAGAGAGTAAAATTTAAATTCTACTTCAAAGGTATCAGTACGAAATAATGTAATAGAATTAAAATTTGGTTCTATATTCAAACTTTAAAGAGTTGTACGTGTATTTCTCACGGTACTTATTACATTGTAATAGTTATAGTCATGGATTGTAATTTAGCATTTAGTGCTTGCCTCCAACAAAAATAAACCTTTTGTTGAATAATAAATGTACATCTATATATTATTGGAATGCGACAGAAGGTACGCGGATAATGTTTCTGGGCCAAGCCCAATAGATCTACATATATTGAATGTTGTGGAAATAATCTGGACCTTCGTGAGCCTGGGCTTTAACCTGCTTCTTTGTCCTAAATCTTAATTAGCAAAAATATATATAATTTATTGTTAAGCAATATATACATCATATATATATATATATATATATAAGAGGTGGATCATTCTTTTTGTAGTGTGTGTATATTAAGGACGGATTGGTAAATCATGAAATATCTTATTATTTCGAAAATAATGTCAAACATCGTTGAGAATAAAAATATATCGATCAAACTTCATTTTTTATCATGTTGAAAAATGTAGTACCATCATTTTTATCCGCACAACAAGAATATTTATATTCATTCAAAATAAAAGAATAGCCTTATTCTCATTGTTTCCACTTTTAAATTATTTATTTTATTTTTTTATAATTTTACCATATATTATTATTTTTGTATTAGCAATATTAATAAATGTAAACTAGTTGTATTTTAAAATTATGATACTCTCGAACCAAATGCTACTATTAATAGGATTTACTTTTTCAAGAATATCATAATCTATTAATTTATTTCCATCGAAAATATTCTCCAACTAAACAGGGTGTAAGAAAAAAATAAAAAAAAAAGAACCTAAAAATTTGACTCAGATTTTTTTTACATTAAAAAATCTTGGAGGTTTTTAAAATAAAAAAAAACACTCAAGGAGCCCGATGAAAATATACGTAATTAAAATTTTATAAAATAAATATTGATATTATATTTTAAATATTTATAAATATATAATTGCTGAATAAACTTGTTATTTATCTTATAATATGCATAGAAAATTAATATAAGGTATAAATGGCACTATTACAATATCGAACATATCTTTTTATGAAATAATATAAGTCGTTACTTTATGAAATAAAATATCTCTTTATATCATTAATCTTTTATTATAAATATATAATATAGGGTCACAAAAAAAGCATTGGAAAAAATTGATAAGGTTTTTTAATTTTAAAAACTCAATCAAAATATATAGGATGGGGTTTTTAACGCAAAAATCCATCCGACCCATACCGATTTCACTCCTATAATTGTATAGTCGGCATAAAATTCCACTTACTAAAATAAGAAAAAGAATATAGTTAATTTTTATTTATTCTTGTCAAAAACCATATTGAATCTCGTTATAATCATGAGGAACAAAATTGATTGATAAGTAATTCTTACTTTTAATAAGAATTATTAATCCCAAGCTCAAATTCTCCCCCAAAGAAATATACTTTAAAATTAATAAAGCATATTTTACTAATAATAGAAAAGAGCCAAACAACTGTTATGTTAACAAGGTTACCAAAAACTTGTTTTAATATTTAAAAACTTATGTTTTTACGTTTTTAGGGTCTAAAAACGTTTTGAATCGTTATGAAATCGGAAATATGGGTTAATTAGTTAGCTTCAAATGTTGGTTAGTTCGAATCCTGCTAACCGCATTTTTGTATCTTTTTCTTTCCATTTCTCTTTCCACTAATATATTTAATTATGCTAACATTTTAAAATTTATGTAATTAAAAGAGAAAAAATGGTTAACCAGTATAATATTAAGTGATGCATGGATATTAGATTGTCAAATAACTTTTATTTTTTTATTTCATTCTTTAAACCATAATGTTTAAATACAAATTAAATCATATGATGAAAGAATAAGATAATAGTTATGGTGGTGATAACAAATAATAATACTTTAAAAATAAAACAATCTTATAAAAGAGTTTACTAATTAATATTATTACATATATTATTTTGCACTTAAATTTATCAAATTAATTATACAAATTTATGGAACTCTACAATTGATTTCAAACTTGTTGTGAGCTTATAATTGTAAACTTTGATTAGCTGATTATTCATAACATTTTTAAAATTTTAAATTATCATTAATATATTTGATGTTATTTTAAAAATATTACTATTAAATTAATAGATACTTAACGTATTTACGTATCACAAAATAAGTTTACATAGAAAGTCAAATTTGACAACTTTGATGTTAAGTAGTACACATTTTTTTCGTGTTAAATTCAATATTCCTACACGATGAAATTCATAATCTTAAAATAAATAAATCTAAGATTTAAAACTCCTAATTCGAGCCAACAAAAGTTGAAGCGGTAATTGACTTCTTTTCGCTTAAGCAAAATCTTGAATTTGAGCTCCTGGGAATGTAAAAAAAATTTATTGAGAGTCACGTTTGTTGGTGTTAAGAATGCGACACGAATGATCTAATTGAATTAATTTTATGAATAATATGCTAAAAAAGCGTCGCACTGAGTTGAACCATTTACTTATCAGACATCAAAGTTCACAATAAGATTATATTCTTACTTTTTTATGCCAAACAAATTGACGAGTCCCGCTTTAATTATTATGAAACATGAGAGCAGCTTCTTAGGTGAGGCGGAATACGTTTGTTCATGTCTAGTTAATAAAGTGAAACTATATTTATTACGATGGGGTTATAATGATTTTGTTATGAAATAAAATATATTTATCCTACCACTCTTAGGCTCTGTTTAATTGAGAGCAAATTATCGAAACATTGGCTTTCAAATGTTTTGCCAAATAAAAGTTTTCGTTACGTGATTTTGACCAAAAGTTTTAGCTTTGGGTAAGAACTTTTTTATTTCTCTTTTTTTGACCGTCAACTTTTCACTTTTTTTTTCTTTTTCTTCAACTCCTTAACTTCATTCACTTTTTTAATTATTTTATAATGTAAGTATACATTATTTAATTATTTATTAATACATTATTAGTCATCTTATAAAATAATTTATTAAATGTTATTAATTAAAAATTATAAAATATTTATTTCTAATAATTAATAAATATTTTATTAATTAACCTATTCAAATATTTTTTAAAAAACTATATTATATTTGATCTTAAAATGTACTTAAATTATAATATTAATAATATTTAAAAAATTTAATCAAAGTAAATAAAAATAATATTAATAATATAACAATTTATGTAAATTATAATATTAATAACATATTCTTATTTACTATAATTTTATACCTTATAAAATAATAAGTTATTTTTTAATTCGTATTTTTTATTTAAACACTTATTAAAATTTATCTATTAAATCAACTTTTAAAATCCTCTCAATCACAATTTTTCATCCAAATATTAACTTAAATTTTTCTATCAATTTGATATTAAACTCGACCCTAAAAATTTTTATCTCCTCGAGTTCTTCACTCGTCTTCAAATTTTTTTAATTATAAAAGAAGCCCAAGAATTTAAGATGAATCTCAAAAAATAAAAATACACGTCGTGTCCTAGGAGTGAAGGAAGGGCGTGCCACGCCTTCCCAGTTCCCACTCATCTTTCGAAATCGCTAACTCACCGTGTACAGATGAAGACAGGCGAAGCAATGAAGCATAGCCGGTGGCCCACGTGAATGGCCGTACCGGCCCCCCTCCTGCTCCGAGTCGTCAGACACGCCGAGTCCCGCCCAGCCAGAGCTCGGTGGCCACCTCCTGTCATCTCCCCCCACCCCCTCTCTTTCTCTCTCTCTCTCTCCAGAGAAGTGAAGAAGCTTTCCATGTCCTTGCCCTGCCTGCATTGGCACCCACCACCGCCGTACCTCCGGCATGCATGATGCATATCCTACTCGCAGGCTTCATTCTCCTCCTTTCCCTTCCGTGTGTTGCGTGTCACAGTGCCGTACGCACAATTTATGCGCATAACCTTCCAAACTTTTGCCTCTTTTAATCTCTCGTCTTCGGAACAGCGACACATTTATCACTCCATTAATTAAACACTCTGTCCCCTTCTTCCTTGATCTCTCCCTCCACTTCACGGCTCCACGGTTCACACTACACACACAGACGCTCTCTCTCTCTCTTCCACGCACAGCGGCAGAGGACGAGAGAGAAAAGACAAAAGCTCTGCTGCTGCTTTTACAGTTGGGGAGGTGACAAATGATAGGTGTTGGATGCATCTGCTGGTGCTGCTCTCTCTCTCTCTCTCTCTTTTTCCCTGCAGACGTGATGCATTGATCAGGAAATTTTACAGTACGTATAAAGATCCACTTTTCTCCTTTTCTTTTTCTTTTGCGTCGCATCGAGGGGGCGCCATCATTGCAAGCAATTGCAAATCCCGGGGGCTGACACTCGGCCCGCGCGATCATTGCACCTGTCGATTAGGGAGCGAGCGGAGGAGATGTGCACTGCACATGGTATTTGGGGGGGGAGGGGGGGGGGGGGAGGGGGGGGAGGGGATGTGGGGTAGGTAAAGGATGCCCATGATCTAAGGATGATCAATACCGCATGCGGATGTAATTAGATTTGTCCAATACATAAAAGCAAAATATATTTTGGTAGAACATTTAAAAGATTAATGTAACTAGCACCCTTCTCTTCTCAAGAGATGTTGAACTTCTCTGAATCTCTATAAATTGATCAATAATTTAAATCATGTCATCATTTAATATTATTTTATTATTTATTTGAATCGTTGATAAGTCGATCAGCATAACTTTGGAGGTGCATTAATCTCAATATTTAAACACACTAATTTCTTTTACTATATTAATAATACAATATAATTAAATTATTTTGTTAATTAAATAATAAATATAATTAAGGTTCAAAATGTTCGGTTAACCTATAATTATATTAAATATATAACTAATTCAATGATAATGATTAGTTTGACTTTAGATGATATTTTTTATGATCAAATTAATTTGTTAGGTTATAAAATTTAATTATAAATTATAATTATTAGCTCAATTAAATAATAAAAAATATACGCTTTCTATCAATGGATTTGTCCTCATCCTAAGTGGATATTAATCTGAAAAAAAAATTAAGAACATACCAAGACAAAATGGGGATTATCACAATTTCTTTCAAACAAAAGTTATCAGTATGTGTATTTACATAATTATTTAAAGAAAATATATGAATAAATCCACAGTCAGAATTCAATGTGGGTATACAAAAGTATGAGGGGACTAGGTTTGAACAGAAGACCTCTAAAAGGGGTACCAAAGTAATCACTGCACTAAGTTTAAAGATCTGTCAATTGACATACTAAATTGATTTAACAAAAGTCTTGATTTAATTTTTAATCATATATTAATATATATAGCATTCATAAAGTTTTAAAATTTGGGGGAGGGGCCCCTCATCTTTACCTAGGTCTGCCCTTGATGATGATATATCAATGTATAAGTTTAATAATACAATTAAAATTAATTTAATAAAAAATTATAAAATACAAATAATATCATAGATGATCAATTTTTTCTATAGATGATAAATTAATGATAAAAATTATCTTAAGTCTTCGAATTTTGGTTATCGGCCAAATAACTAATCAAAATTAGTCATACTAACAAAGCTATATGAAAAATCAGGATGGTTGGTACAATTGAAACAAAGCTATATGAAAAATAAGAAATGTATATATTTATAGTTTAATATTTTGAAATAATTTGAGCAATTATACTTCTTGTTATTTATATGCATTTATGAATAGAATTAATGATTAAAATATGTTTCTTATTTTTTTTATTAATTGATTATTGATAAGTAGTAATTGATCACAATTCATTGTAGGTATTATCAACCAAACTATTAAGACATTAAAAACAACAAAACTGAAACGCACAAAAAAATAAAAGATGAATGATGAGAAAAGGTATATACTCATAGAATAAAAAAGGTGGACGAGTAAAAAAACACATCAAATAGACAAATATTTTTATCTAAAAAATGCGATCGATATAATCATCACGATCACGCAGTACGTTCGATTCAACAAGGCAGAAGGCACACGCATGGATTAGGGTTTCTTCTTTTATTTTATATTTTACGAGTTGAGTAGGTTTGGACAATTAATCTATTGATTTGATAGTATGTGATTTTTTCTATCAGAAATATTTATGTTATGTAGATGATTTGTGAGTTTGTCATTTCTACCATTCTACTCTTCTTTGTGATATTTAATCAAGTTGCTCTCAAACCTTTCTCCTGGCGAGGAAAGGGGGAAGAACACATGGATGAAATGGTTCATATAAGAAGCTCAAAATCGAATAGCAAAATCCATTGATTGGAAGTCTCAAATTGCCTCAAGTTCTTTTCGTGCAAAAGAAAACTTTTTTTTAAAAAAAATTATTTATTAATTGAAAACCAATAGAGTCCAAATACAAACTATTTTGGAGTTCAATAGAGGTTCATCGCAAAAGACATCATATGATGTGTAGCATAACTTATGCACAAGTATGAAAACATTGTTTGTGTTTAGTAGTAGTACAATGAAAGAAAAACAAAGATAAAAAAACATGCTAACAATCTATATCAAAATGTTTCTTATTTTTCGAAAGCTATAAAGAATTTCTTTTCTTATGGCCAAAATACATCTCCGGTAATCGCTTTTGATTATAGATTCTTAATATACAATTATTTGAAGTTTAAAAGAAAGAAGATTAATAAGTGATGTTTGGTAACTATTGTTGCTTTTTGTAAAAAAAAAATACCAGCAATTTTTTTCCACAATTGCTTTTCCAAACAACTATCCCAAACGCAACCTTAAACTTCTAGGTTAACTTGCAATCAAAATGACTCAAATTAGGAAAAAAAATAATATATCATGCTCCTCATAATAATCCATTGGATTTCAATTTAAACAAAGAGAAATTGAAAGAAGTTTTCTAAATTAGTTGCCTTGAGTTCCTTTGGGTAATACGATTAACTAAATAAAAATGTTGTTATAAGGAAATATAATTCTTTTTTAAGTAATTAGGATGGCAACTTGACACTTGAAAACAATTCTTAACAGGACTCATCCTTTTGAGCAATCGGCCAAATCAAATGCACATGGGACCGAGTGAATAAATAAGGGAGAACTAGCATATATATGCAATTGGCCCAAAGTATCACCAAGTTGTTGTCACATTAATGACTAATCAATGTTATTCAATATCGAATGATCAATTTTAACATTGGGATTCATTTTTCTCGTAAGTGTTTGGATGGTCACGAAATTATATATAAACTTAAAGGTACAAAATGAAGTAAACTATTTGTTGAAAGACAGATGGATTTATATATATAACTAAAATCATTAATATACGTTTATATTTATTATTAGTGTAGAGCTGATTTTTATTCATAATTTATGCATAAATGACTTGCAATGCACATGTGTGGCGCATCAATATATTACATTTTGTTCTCAAAACGAAAGATAAAGGAATATTATATTAGTATCTTTGTGATTTCGATAAAAACTACAATTACACACACAAGATTATGTTTATTGTTTGAGACGTTAAACATTAAAAAGATGATAATAATTTTTCCAACTCCATCCTAACAAAACAACCTCGATATGATCCCTAGGATGTTTTTTTCTATTGAAAACACTATAGTAACTAATCCCTTAATGATTTAAGTAATTATTAAAATACTTAAAGAAAATACTCCTAAAATATGTTAAATTTTGATCATATATTATTATAGATAAGCAAAGGATAAGAAGTAGAAAATGTATATGGATAAAAAAAAAGTAGTTAAGATTAGGAGAGAAGATAAAATAAAAAAGTAGTTAAGATTAAGATAAGATAAAATTGAAAAATATTATTTTTTAATAAAGTATAAAAAAATTGATTGAATGATTATTTTTATATAATTAGGATTACTAAAAAATGGATATAATAAATAAATTAAGTCTTGTATAAAATTAAAATTTTTAATGTGTGATCCACCTGAACACACACCACCACCTAACTCTTGGCGACCGTTCCGAAGTTGCAGCATCATTTCTTATGTTAAAATATTTAACTCTCTCTCTCTCTCTCTCTCTCTCTCTCGTGTCTATAAATACGATATCTGTATCACAAGATTTCACTCACGGCTGACCAGCCACCCCCCACTACGCTGCGAGTCGCCATTTATTTTGTAGCATTTTGCCGTGACCCGAGCAGCCATGCGTCCGAAGGTGGTGCTGTTCGGCGACTCCATCACGGAGGAGTCCTTCGGCGACGGCGGCTGGGGCGCCGCCCTCGCCCACCAGTACTCCCGCTCGGTAACCATTCGTCGCCTCTCCCTCTATCTCCGTTCCTAGCAGCCATATGTAATGCGTTGATGATGCATGGTTGGGTGGTGATGCGTTTGTCTAAATGCCCGAATGAGTTCGATTCCGTTAAATGCGCAGGCGGACGTGGTGCTGCGCGGGTACAGCGGGTACAACACGCGGTGGGCGCTGAAGGTGGTGGAGCGCGCGTTGGCCGGGATCTGCCCCGAGGGCGGTCCGCCACCGGCCGCGATCACGGTGTTCTTCGGCGCCAACGATGCCTCGCTGTCCGATCGCAGCAGCTTCTATCAGCACGTCCCGCTCCCAGAGTACCAGTCTAACCTCCGTGTGCTCTGTGCCTGGCTGAAGGTATCCTTATGTCATCCCCCAGTCTAGTCCATACTTGTGGTACTGCCATTTGAAGTATTGATGTTTTTAATGTACAAGTGTTGAAGTTTTCTTTTGTCCAATTGTACAACGAGTCAATGACCCAGACTCCCAGCATCATTTCTGCATGGATTAGAAGGTACAATTTGCAAGAATAAAGTGGAACGATTGATTAGCTTTAAGTTTTGAAATGCTCAATGCGGTTTGACGTATCTATAAAGTTGGAATTTATATACAACTTCGATGTTCCTTTTGTTTGACTTTTAACGTAAATAAGAAAGAAAAAAATGTCTGGAAATCTTATGTTTATCTCCCTTGTTTTTATTAATGTTTTTGGCTAGGTAAATTGATCCCTCTGTGCAGAAAAAAGCAAGTGTTTTGTGTTATACTGTTGACTGGTAGATGGACATGCCAATTGTGGAAAACTAACAATCAGTATTCAGTAGTAGCATATGTAGATGGACAAGCTCATTTTAGAATATTGTCTAGTAACGTGCTGAATAAATTTTTGTCTGTGTTTGGTTCAGGAGAAATGGGATTCCACTATTATAATTCTCATCACTCCGCCGCCCATTGATGAAGATGGCCGTGTAAAGTAAGTGAACAATGTATTTTGTTGTATAATCTTCTCTAGATAATTCCTTTCAGTTGCTTGTTTCAGTTGTATTTGACGGTGGTGTGGATCCGAAATAAATTGGATGTGTTACTTCATCTACATTAACGACACTATTGCACTTTAACTATGCTAATGACATATGATAGATGACCTATGTTTAAGCTGAAGACTTAGTTTTAGGTAAGAGTCATGCATCTCAGTCTTTTGCAGGCCAATTTATATTAGATCATGATAAGTAGCTATAAGTACAGCTTCTGGTTGCAAATACTCAAATGGATACCGGCCATGGACATATGTATATTGGTACAAAATAAACTAGTATACTTGAAGAGGATTGTCTATGATAGTTTTGACTAGATCAATGACAGCCAAATGCCTCAACAATACTGTCCACTGCACACGACTCTGTATTAGACTCTGCTCTTTGGATTCTGCACATAATCTTTGTCCGAACTTCAAGGGCAGATTTACCTGGAATTGCATAACCATTATCTTTTGAGCATCTCATATATCTGCATACTAGGTTATTATCAATGGTTGAAATTCCAAAAACAAGTATTCTTCTACAATTCACAATGTCTTTGATTGAGCAATCATACCTATGAATATATGTTGTATATCATGTTACATTTGGGCATCACATCTCTTTACCTAGCATAATTCATTTATGTTTTCCTAATGGGATATTTCTAGGCTTGTTAGACAGTAATGTCTGCCATATAAGACGAATATATGTTCTAAACAAGTTAAATTTTCTTTGTTTTTTTAAAACGATATTCTTGGTAGTTAAAAAGAACTTCTACATACAGCTTTCCTATTTCAGGATTAGTTAAATATGTTATAATTGTAATTTCCTTTTAAATTGGATTGTTTATAGGAATCCATTTCGAGATAATCCCACTGGCTTGCCAGAAAGGACAAATGACTCTGCTGGTTTATATGCCAAAGCATGCGTCTCTGTGGCTGAAGAATCTGGCCTACCAGTCATAGATATCTGGAGCAAAATGCAACAATATCCTGGTTGGGAGAAGTCGTTTCTAAGGTAATAACATGCACCAATCTTTCAATAGAACCAAGGTTTCTGGTAGCTGACATCAATTTTATCACAAAACATCCTATAGGAAAGGTAGTCTCTCTAATGTGGATTCATTCTTGGTAGCTATCTTTTTTTTCTCCTGGTTGGGAGAAGTCATTTCTAAGGTCAAACATACACGAGCTTTCAATAATTGAGCCTTAGATTTCTGATTAGCTGACATGTTATGCATCTTTCTACATTAAATTTGTAGTACTTCAAGGTTGTTAAAATAAATGCATAATTATTTACAGTGACTTGAAACATTTCAATCCCTTCTCAAAATATGCAAACATGGACGCGTAACTACTTACAATGACCTGATGCACTTCAATCTTATATCAAGCATTGCTATATAAACTGTAGTCTCTCTCGGTGTGGATTTATTCTTAGCAGCTAAATTCTTTACTTCAGCTGTGTCATTTGTCACGCCCATTTCTTTGTTCATTTGGTGATACAGTAGTTTATTCCTAATCTGATGATTTCTCCTCAATGAATAAGATTGGCGGCCATAAGGATTATATGATTTCTTACTTTGGGGAGCTGGGATATCAGATATGAATTGGTTGTTTATCCATCAAGTGGATAAGTGAAACAGAGTACTTGTTGTTTGATAGAAAAATAAGATATTTCATATGCTTTCTGTGGGCAGGAAGGTTTTGAGGTCTAAATAGAAAAATTGAAACTTAAAGATGAATTCAGACATACTTAAAAACAAATCATATTATGGTTTGGTGATCTTTGTAGATATCCTTGTTATATATTACCTTGTTGTAAAACACCTATATATTCTTGCTGACTTTCACATCACAAAGTTCATTACTTTGATGTTGCCTCCATATATGCGTCTTTTGTCAAAGTTAAAAAAAAACTAGACCATTTCAGTTGATAATTTTGTTCATTTTTCATCACACGCAAAATACAATGAAACAATAAGCATAACTTTAATATTTTTCAAGTGCGATCTTTCTCTTTTTTTCCCCTTCCGGGCAGCCAATGTGATGATCTTAATGGGAGTTTGCATAAAAGATCAGAGAGGTCTTACAGTACAACTTAAAAAGGGCGGGGAATTGGATAAAAAAATTATTGCAGAGTTAGGTGAGTGCAGATAGGATTTTTGCAAATAACTCTACTGCTACGTACACACAAGTTGAAAAGGAGGGGATATGGATTTGCATTAAAAAATTTTGCTTCCTATTTTATTTGGCCACTCTTGATAAATGAGGGGATGTGGAAATGGATATGCATTAGAAAGCTTTTTCTTCCTATTATATTTTGCCAATCTTGATAACTTGGGGGATATGGATGTGTGCAATGGAAAGCGTTCGCTTCCTATTTTTCTTTGTCCAGTCTCTATAACGGAGAAACTAAAAGCTTGAGATTTTTCAAACTTTCAACAGGAGATTCTCTGTTCGTTTGCTCCATCAACATATACTATGCATGAAAATCTTCTCTTGCTTGCTACATCTAAGATAAATGTTCGTCATCTTTCTCAGGGATGGTTTGCACTTCACCTCTCAAGGGAACAGGATTTTGTTTGAGGAGGTCTTGCAGAAGCTTAAAGATGTTGGACTCGGCCTTGAGAAACTGCCCGCTGATTTGCCGCTCTTTTGTGATATTGACCCCAATGACGCCCTAAAGTCATTTTGCCTTTGAGGTTCTTAGTGTGGTGCCTATTTTAGGTTGATGCTTCTATTATTTAAATAACTATTAGGACACGAACATTTCGAGTGGATTGTCAAGAGGCGCTCGTTGGATGAATCCAATGCGTCATCTCTTTTTGTGGCTTGAATGCAAAGTTGATGAGCTGCTTGTTATTTCCGCTTTAATATTCATCTCGTATGCCATGTTTTGAGTCCATGAAATCAAAGCTCAGCTTCAAGCATTCCACCTTGCAATTCGAATTTTAAGTTGACAAATGTGTGAACCCCCTTGCGCATAACATTATGGACCAGGTTTTGAGCTCAGGAATGTGCATTGAATTAATGCTTTAAATATTAGAATTTTAGGCGGTCGAAAAGGCAGCATGATCCTGTCATAAGCATATGACTCGTAGTTGGATGTTATTTTAATTAATGCTCATCCTAATGATAGGAAGCGCCGCCTTATTAAGTATGCTATTATTTCTCATTTCAAAAATATTGAAAAGATCTTAGCAGGCATGTAATGGTGGTCTCTTCTTCAGATTTGTTTCACGTACGTATTACATTTGTTCTGTATTATATTTTGAAGTATAAAATATTTTCTTCGTTGTTATATTTTTTTTCTGATCTATGTTCAAGTACGTCTTATGATCTTAGAAGGAATCCAAAGTTATCCTTTTTTTTTGTTTTCATAAACATGGCAATTATATAGTTATATTGACACATACGGCTAATACATAATTTTTAATTGATAATATAAAAAAATATGAAGCATATCTCTTCATGTAGACGTTAAGAATTTTTAATTAGTCGTGGTTAAGGTCGACATCATAGTTAGATTATGAACCGAGGGTCGACATCTTAATTTCATGGATGCTTATCATGTCAAGATCACATTAGTGTATTAAGAAGAAAATCGAAGTGTCGTGCGAGCCTGAGAGTAAATTTATGAAATATGGAGGACAATATAATAAAAAAATAAATGGAATTGTAATTAATTACTTGTCATTGTCGTCGAAATACCTCTGCATATATGCATTCTTAAAGTTTATTTTATTTTATTTACTTATTTTGGTGCTTAATCATCGGTGTTTGAAAAATGATGCCGACGATGCAACTCGGGCAATGCTAAAAAGCATATTATTTATAAGTTGGAGGTCGATCAACTTTCAGAGTCCAACTAATTTGATTACATTCGTCTCATGTCGCGTACTTAGTAGTAATAAATAAGGCTTCAAAATAATATTCTACATTCATAAGAATTTAAACTCGAAATCTTATTTAAACGGGGAGGAACTCTTATGACTCCACTTCACAATTATCAAAGGTGCAAACGAAATTTCTCATTTCATGCTAACATATTCCATAAGATGTTGACATAAGATCACGGTGAAGTGTCTCATTTATCCTTGCAGCTCGAGTTACGTACGTACCAGACAGACCACCTCTCAACGAGGCTTTTGAGAGCTACGTCGAAAAATGCAACAAGTCTAGCGACAAGCTGCATGGATAATTCATAGATAGACACCTCGGTCTAAACGATTGGTGGTGCTAAGGAATGATGCTGAGGGTCTGGTCCTCCAGGAACCTCTCTCTTAGTGTTGAAGTCTTCCATCGAAGCCCAAGTTGCAGCTGCAGGCTGCTGTACACCATGAACCACATGAAGTCGACTAACTGATGTATGATCATGGATGTCACTCTCGTGAACAATCAGATGGTGATGGAAACGTAAAGATCGAGCTTCCGATGGGAAGACGATACTTACGCTAGTGATCAATACTAAGACGAGCTCAAGCTGCATCCTTATAGCCATGGCTAATTGTCAAAGTCGAGAAGGCACGATATATAAATAGTAGTGAGCCAAAGACGAGATCAGAAGGCCAAACCGTTTGTTATTAATATAAAGGTGGTCTTGACACAGGTGCAACCCTAGATTCCATAGAGATAGAGATATAGAGAGTGAGATTTAAATTCATATATATCCAATGACAGGAGTTTTAATATTAATTTGCATAACTTTAACTCGAGTACGCTCTTATATAGGAAAAATTAATAACTATATCTCGAGAAAAAATTGGTAGGTTTTGAGATATAAAGATTGCTCAGTAACACTAAATTAGGTATTCTGGTTCTAATTTGATAGTTCCCTAAATAATATTTGGTTAGGAAAGATAAGCTTACGCCTGCTTGATAATGCATTGAATTTGAATTCAGTTGTAATCCTTCTGTGGTACCTTATGTAGTCAGGCGTTTCAGTAGAATTTTTCTACGGGTATCGAGATAGGTATCATATTTTCGAGGGGATTAATTTAGAGTCTCAATTCGTATGTAATTTCTATCATTTGTCAAAGGAAGTACTTATATAAACTCTTTAGGGGTCTAGATAGAGACTCATCTTTGTAATCATCGTTATTCCATAACAAAGAGAGTCGCCGCCATTTTTTTCTTTCGCGTTCTTCTGTGTTCGTGTGATCTCTCTCCCTCTTTTCGAAACAATCTGCCTTCTGATTAATCAATTTGTTAATGTAACTAGGCACTTCCATATAGTGGCAAGATAGAAAGTAGCAGACTTTTATACCAGGAAGTAATCGTATTTAGCAGTGCGTGAATATTTAATAAATGTACGCAACGAAATTTCCACTTCGATGTTGGAGGCATAAAGTTTCCAATATGAACTGTCGTATTTTTCTGAAAAGCTAACCATTTAAAGTTTTCGCATGTAGCCAATTCACTACTATGTACAATCCCACTAATATTGTTATTACAAAGCTATATATATTAGTTTAATACCTATAGGAAATATATATACTTTCTTCAAAAAAGTGGAAATACTTTATATCGCATTTGTTTATCCAAATTAATACAACGGATACTAACGTGCATGAAAAATGAATCCTTTGATGTACGTATACATTTTTACTAAAGTATTACTCAAGGCTCATTGTAATTGAGTGTTAAAATAACTCGTAAAAAATACAAAGCAAAGATATATATTATCTTTATGTGCGATTCTTATTTAGCACTTATTAAGCATAACAGAAGTTTAAAAAATTTCGTTTGCTTTGACCACATTAAAAGATGATTAATTCCGTCTTCACAAAAGTTGTAACCTTTTTTAAATAATGTCAAAGAATGATTTCGTTTGCTCTCTTAAGTTAGTTCCCATTTACCTTCTAAATTAAACTATTTTAAAAGAGACTAACATTCACAATTTAAGATAATGTATATTGTATGTTATGCTATATATCACCATTCATTCTCCCTTTTGACAATGTATATAATTTCCTAGTGTTTCCACTTTAAATGCTTAGGTAATAAAATATGAATATTACAGGAATCAAGAAAAAGCTCGAAGGTGCTTTTTTTTTAAACAAAAAGCATGCTGCATCACATTCATAAGTTACTAGTGTTTGGATACAAAAATAGTGGAATTCCAGGAGGTGTTAATATATACTACAATCAGTGTCTTCTGTCTAGTCAGCTAATCACTTCGGATAAGTTGGCAAGGCGTTTGGACCGTTGGACACCACTTATAATTAAAATACAAGAAGATTAGTGATCTAATTATATATATGCGATTAAGGGTGAGGTAGGAGATTATATAATATGATATCTAGTTGATTAAACAAGTGTAAACAACGTTGTAGTAATCTTAACGATTCCCTGCATACTTAGCGTCGAGTCGCCACGCTATGTCGCTTTAATTCTTCATGCCTTCACCTTCTTGCCTCTAGACAATAATGATACGGTGCACTTTGTATGGCATGCATGCACCAGAGTGCTATATATAAGCTATATGTAGACACACACACAAAAAAAAAATGCCATCAAAAGAATACTTGGTTAGATGTGTTCTAGTTCATTACTTAATCATCTGAATTTTTATTTTTGTTTATACTATATATTCATTGACCTAATTAGTTCAACATATATGCACTAGATTTGGTAGAAACCTTATAATGGAATTGCACTTGCAATTGCCTATTGGTATGTTCAAACCCGGGGAATGTATAACGTCATTGACTGAATTAGTGGCCATTTGATGCTGTCTCACTCTGAATTAGTGTGAATTTAGCAAACTCGTGATACAAAAATATATAAGAAACGGATGAGGGAGACATTACCAAACATTGCGCACTATTTTCTTTTTTCTATCTATGGGCGACAATTCTTGGTGTTTTAAAAATATATAAATCGACATGCCAATCGTCTTTTTTTTAATACTTAAGACTACAAGTTGGGAATACCGCGTCACATTTTTTTTTAGTTTATTGCACAGAGTACATATCACTTTTGTAATATGAAGAAAAAGATTAATATGTACATGATGCACCAAGAGACGCTTTTTTGGGCACTTTCTTTCTTTACTTGGATGGCACGAATACAGAATCTTTCCTAAAATATGTAGGTTTAATGTTCGGCTTCTTAGTTAACTCGATCTTTATCTACTCATCGGAGAGACTAAATTTGTATGTCTCGCCGCACTCCATTAGATCTATTATATACTCTCTCTCTCTCTCTCTCTCTCTCTCTCTCTCTCTCTCTCTCTCTCTCTCTCTCTCTCTCTCTCTCTCATCGCTTGCAGTTGATGTGTAATGGCCAAAGGTAAAATTTACGTGCACGGCTTGCGATGAAACAACCACGTTAATAGACAATTAGATTGGGGATGTAATTTTTTTAGTTTTCTTTTATTAAGCTAATAACCTCCATAAGACAATTAGATTGGGAATGTAATTTTTTTAGTTTTCTTTTATTAAGCTAATAACCTGGGTAAATGCAAAAGAAATTGAAGCATGTTGTTCTTAGCCATATGAACAAAGTTTACATCCCAAGTTAATCATTATGCACACACAAACTTGTGCAAAATGAAAAAGGACCTAGGACTTTAGGATTAAGGATTGATGATGTCTGTACTATTCATTTTTTAGGTAATCTTCTTTATTAGTGAATGTTTTCTTTTATTCACCATTGTAGAAACTTTTTTTTCACAAGATGATCCTTTACCACATAGTGGAATTTATTTGACAAATATTTTGAATCTCACTTCTGTAATGTTATAAAATATTTGAAAATGTTAATGTTTAAATCGTTAATATTATATATCAGTAAGAATGTTTTTTGCTCTTCTCTAATATATCTAGATATAATCAATTGTCAAAATTTAATCAATGTATGGATTAATTAATTGTAAAAAGATAAAGACGATAAGATGCTACCGAGAATATATGCATGTGACTATGTTTGCATCCCTGCCTTATTTTGGTGTGATTAATTTCGTTGAATAACACTTTTATGCTACACTAATTCTATATCTACAAAAGTGAAGCTTTTCGGCATAATATTTTAACAAAGTGTCTTTGAAAATTCAATATCTCTTTCAAGTGAACCCTACATCAAAGAATAGAACATGGTCTTGTCCACAAAATAAATCAAAATAATATAATATATACAGACAATTATGAGGATAAGAATGATCATATAATGTGCACTAGAGCCTACTACTTTTTCTTAATTGATATGATCACCTTTAAAGTTAGAGTCAATTAAACAATGAGCCACAATCTAGATGAAATTACATGAGTAAATAAGTTCATAGCACACATTTTGTGTAATTTGTACAAGGGATACACATATTCATATCAACATAGACATAGGAGCCATGACTTTTAATAATAAAATTTTGTTACACACATGATCAGTATTCATTTATAAATGTTCCATATGTATGCATATAATCATTCCATATCTAAAAAGATTTATTTACATCTTATAGATCTACACCTTCATTAAAATAACATTTAGTTCAATGTCGGTGTATATCTATGTGTAAATAATACGTTTTAGATAAGTTGCAAGTATATATGCATCGCAAAGAAATATTATTACATATACACTTTATTTAAAGAAATTAACAACTCACATAAAAAGATTGATGTACATCATATAAATATATTAGTATTAGTACATCTATTATATATATATATATATATATATATATATAATAGTAGTAGTACTAGTTCATTTATTTTTAAATGATTGAAAAATATGCATTTCAAAAGAAAAAGTTGTAAATCAGAACAAAAAAAATTAATTGTTCCTCCATATTGAAGTCAAAGAAGAATTCATATTTCAAAAATTAGTTTGGGACTGAGAGAAGGGTAGCATAAATTTGATCCTTCATAATTATTGTAGTAGCTCGAGAAGCTTCACATAATTGACAAATGCACATTGATATTTATCAAATACATTCTTTTAAAGGAATCTTAAAAGTTATGTATTAAGCCTAAGAGTTTGAGCACATAATCTCATGGAGGCAATCACTATGAGATGTAATTCCAAAGAATGCAAACAAATCAGCGTTTTGATTACAATTTTCACAAATGGACTTACATGTAAATTTACAAAAAGAAAAAATAATATTCGAGAGATGTTGTCCATAATTCTTTTTAGTCTTCAAGGAACTACATTTTTTTACAATTAATTGAATCGAAGTGAGTGAATTCACTAACAATCAACGTTTGTATATCAATTTTCTTCCACTTTATAAGTCATTATCCATGCTTCAACTTCCAAAACTAAGTGACAATGCAGCCTATGAGAATCTTAAACAAATGAAGTATTAGCCTAACAATATAGCATGCTCTGCTACTTTTCTAGGGCTCATAATCAAATCATCTCAGTTATATTTCAATTTGGATAGTGACAAAGGTTCCATATAGACTAATTGTTGTTCACAAGGGAGCAACCCTTAATGGTGTGATGGATATGTACCTCAAAGAATTAAGAAAAAAAATATAAGTCATGTAGAAGAGATAGAGTACACGAGTCCTTTATTTAATCCAATCCCATTAGACCATGTGAACATATAAGAACTGAAAGCTAAACTTCTTTGAAACAAGTTCCATATTTGAGTCACAAGATCAACCAGAAATAAAGATGAAAGGTCAATTTCACAAAAGAACCATATAAAGTATAAAAAGACATTATAAATCAATCAAATTTAAAAAGACATATTTCTATCCGTCGGAAATTGCCCGTCAGAAAATGACAATTTTCTTGCAGTGTTCTTGCAAAAGAAGTTGCATGATTTGCCAATTAATGAGGTGAACAACTTACATGTTGCCAAACTTGGATCGAAGAAATCATTAGTAATTTTCTCTAGATATTTAATGAATCCAAATATCTAACAAAGATATTTATTGAACAAGAGAGTAATTCAGAAGAGTGCTCAAAGTAATTTTGATAAGTGTGATTTTACTATACTATTTTATTTGACATATGATTAATATTAAAGTTGCTATATGAAAGGGGAACTCTTGTGTACATTGAAAAAAAATAGAAGTTTATATGAATTCTCAGCATTTTTTTAATAATTTTATAGCTTAGAATTTAAGAAGGAGATAGATAGCAAAATTTTTGCAAGTAATATTTTCATTAGTTATTATTTTGTACTATTTGAATATGTCTCTAATCTTTTACAATTACTTTGTCGCATCAATGTTGACAAAGAATCTATTTGTATATGTGACTAGTAAAAAAGTTATTTCATTTGAATGATTGTATTATGTGCATAGATACCTATGATTAAGAAATGAAGATAATGCTTAAACAAGGTTGCAGGGATAGGGGAAAGAAGATTCCCATGTCTAGTACCCTTTTATTTTTTTTAAAATATTTAAAATATGAGCCATTGCTAGAACATGTGAATGTGATGGATTGCATGCAAATTTTGATTGAGACAATAATTTTGGAAGGAAGTTTCATAATAGTAAGGACATTAATAATAACATTCCAAAATTTCATGTCAAATGTCTTTTTTGTATCATTCTTGAGGATGATTTTTTCTTCTATCTTTTATCATAAAATGAACAATTTCTTGGGCTAAAGATATGTTGTCCTGTATAGTTTTGCTAGACACAAAAACATGTTGGACAAAATCTATAAGACCAAAAAATAATGCTTGACTTTGTTAACCAAGAATTTAGCTATAGACATATAAATGACATTATATATGGAAATAGACCTTCATAGAGACTAACTTATTATTATATTCTTTGAAATAAAAGTAAGAAGTGTGTTGGAAGACAAAAAACTTAAGGATATGATTTGAAAGAATAGTTATATGTCTTTGATAACGTTCACACCTATGATGACCTAATAGTTGTTGTAAGATTTGTGTGAATAAATATTAACAAATACTGTTTATTTCACAGTATATTGAAACATATAAGTCATAGCCTCTTAATATTATAAAAAAAATACTCTAGGACCTAAAAGTATTTCAAAAACATTAAAATAAATCCTTTCATTAAAAAAACGTAAGAAGAAAAATATATTAATATATTTTTTATATTAAGAATTATTCATTTTATCTTTTTTGCCTATCAATAGTCATGCCCGAACAAGAAAAAAACACAAAATAATTCATTATATCCCTATGGAGGATAAGTTGTGACTAATTTGTTCAGGACGACGACCTCCTAGTCATATATGAATGGATCATGCACTCTAGAATTTATCAATATTTATCATTTAGGACTTGTTTGGATTGAGAGCTTTGAAGGAGTGGAGTATACATTCTATTTTGATAATTTTTTTATATTAGTTGGGAGGCATAGGATAGAGTAGCTAAGCTTTAATAACACCATATTTTCAATTCCACTAAATCGATGAAATGAGAAGGAATTAATAATTTTAAACCAAATTATTCATTCTTTCTCCTTGTCTTTCTTCCTCTCTCTTTTCTCTTATCTCTACCGTTAATCTTGCTTATTGGTAAATAAATATTTTAACAAAATAATTTTTACTCTATTTTTATTTCTCATATTTTATTTTTCTAAATATATGGACAAAATAGTTATAAATAATAAATAATATAATAAAATATAGGTCAAACAAAAATAGAAAATAAAAAAGAATTAAGTAATAAAGAACCAACAACAACAACAACAAAGCCTTATCCCACTAGGTGGGGTCGGCTACATGGATCATACGACGTCATTCCGCTCATTCGTTGATCCATGTTCATGAAATTCGACAGGGTTTTACGCTGGCTGTCGAGGCCTAACACAACCCTCATCCTTTATCCGGGCTTGGGACCGACTATAAAACATAGGCGGAGTTATAATAAAGAACCATATGATAAATATTTATTAGTCATTAAATATTATAAATAGTTTAATATATAATAAATGATAAAAATGAATTTTTCAAAAAAAAAACTTTTATTACCCCATTCCACATCTTTTATAGTTTATTGTATTTATATTTCACAAACTCTCGAGTTTGAGATTTAAACTCTTACGAGTTCACGAGTTTAGCCATGAAATCGAGTCAACATGGAGTGGATTCGAACTTGGTGGTAAATTCAGATAGACTCTAGTGGACTCGAGTAAACTTGGATAAACTCGAGTAAACTCGGTAGAGTATACATGTAGAATCGTCAGATGTAAAAGTTAGACATTTAATCAAGATTTGAGGTCAAAATGAAATGAAAATAGCATTAAACGTTCATGATTTAACAACTTTGAACTCTTTAGATTTCAACATATGTTGCATCGAATTATATATTGTACTTGTAGAGTTTAATGAATTGTTAAAAATAATGAATGGTTATGCAATTCAATATGAGTGAGTTGAAATATGACCAATAAACTCGTTAAATTTGAAACTAACATATAGAAATTCTTTTTTACAAATATTTTACGACATATAATATTAAATATACAGATATAAAGTCACGTATATAAACTCTACGAGTTTACATTTTGAGTTTACGTCTCGAGTTTACGGGACGTAACGAGTCAATATAAACTCTCGCGTTTGAAAACATTGCACCACATCATTTCATCCTACTCATCCATTAGTTATTAACCAGATAACTCTTGGGTCTATTAGTTGGAGGTGAAAGAAGGGAAAGATAAAGGAGGAGAGCATTGTTTCTAATATCTCATTTTTCTTTTCTCTTCAAATTGGGATGGAAAGGAGGAAATACATTTTCATATTTAGTTGTATATACTTAACATATAAATACATATATGAAAGATAAAATAATTTAAAGTTTTATTATTAAATATTCATTATCTTCCCTTTCCATAGCTCATGTCATTCAAATAAGGTTAAATACTCTCCATTTTCTTTCTTTCTCTTCTCGTCTTTTTTCTTTCCCCTTTTTTCTTTCCTTCCATTTGATAACTTTTGAATCAAACATGCCCTAAGCTATCATTCCAATAATGAATTAATTAATAATCTATTAAAATTGATGTGCTAATCATTTTTTAAAAAAACTTAATCGTTAGGAAGAGTAACATCAAATATTTTATATTCTTAACACGTATGAACCGGTGATAATTTTGAAACAATTAATGAATGAAAATACTTTTTAATAATAAGACTTAAACTCTTGACATCGGTAATACTACGTTGAAATTGATATGCAATTATTTTTTTTCTAAAAGTTTAAACCGTCGAGAATAGCGACAGGAAGAATTTTATATTCTTAACTTTATTGGATACGGGCCCCAAAAGAACTGGACAATGTATGCAAACCGAATGATTATGTGCGCGCGTACGTAAAGAAGCATTAACGAACGGTTAGCTCTCCCTTTTTGTTCTTATTTTTCTAATTGCTCTAAAGTCACCGACTACTCCGGGGCCAACGGTGCAGTGCCTAATTAAAAGTATGGATGTTTTTCCAACTCCGAACTTTTTAACAAACATTAAAGATGAGACAGACATGACTAAGCAGAGTTGCAGACCAATTAAAGTACAAGTTCATGTTCAATTAGCTGAGCGAGCCTTTATTACACAACGAGGAAGGAGACTCTCTCTCTCCTTAATTGTCAAAACACAATGAAAGAAAAAAGAAAAAAAAAAAGAAGAAAGGGAAATCTCACTCCTCAACATTTTTTACTTGTTTGTTTATGCATGTATCTTAAGGATGCAACGAATGGTGCTGCGGATCTGGTCCGCCGGGGCTCTGCCTCATGGACGCGCCGTAAGACGCAGCGCCGCTCTCCCTCCTCCTGTGGTCTCCTCCTCCGACAGCAACCAATTCAATATCTTCGGCTCTGCTCTCCAATGCCATGCGATCCATAAGGCGGGCGCGGGCGTTTGCAGCGGAGGAAATCAGTATCAGTATCACGCATAAGAGAAGGCTCAACTGGAAGCTCTTAACGGCCACCATCGCTTCCTTCCCTTTTTCTGTTGATCCACTACCAGAAATTATCTGTACGATATCTGCACTGCTGCTGCTGCAACTTCTTCTTGCATATCTGAACCCAATTTATAGGCCCTGCGAGTTTCTCCTTTACACTAGTGGCGGCATGGCGTGTGCTTGTAATTTATGCAATAAATAGTGTACTTCTGAGCATATTATATTCACATATGTATATCAAAGCTTCCAACCAGTTCTCTGATAAGTGTGTGCGATATGTAGAACGCAACTAAAACTTGTATGTGGTCTACCCTCAAAAGGTCCTAACGAAAGTACATCATATGGCACTCACAAACTGCATGCATTCTCCGTATTATAATGCCTTATATTTTCTTTTCTGCAAGACGAGGTCCTTTGAACCAAATGCCTTTGCCGGGTCGTATCCATGTCTAACTCTTGCACATTGTTTGTTGCATGAGATCTCAAGTCCCAACGTGTGATCCAACGAGCCGCCTTACTGCTTCATTGACTAATAGCACCATGCATTGTCCCATTAGTTACTGCTATGATGTGCTGAACGGGGATGTGTTACGTCACAAGAATCGAGAAAGAGGTGGGAAATCCTCCACTGTTTGTCATTAGTTATGCACTAATATATCTTAAGTGTGCACTCAAGAAACTTATTTTGTGTCATTGCCAATCACGTTCTTCAATCTTCATGGTCTCCTATTGGTGTGTTTTATTTTTCATTTTTTTTCCTATGATCGCTTCGTCTCTTGTCCCAGCACGGGACAACTGACAATAATATATGGCATTTTTAACGAAAATATTTTACCTGCAAAAAATATGGGATTTAAGATCTTGTTTAAGTAGAAACAGCCTACTTACCACTTCAATCAATCCGAGAGTGATTGGCAGATGGTGCATAATGCTTGATTGGAGTGGCTGCCGTCACATGCAAAAGTTAAGGACAACTATGGTCCACTCCTATTGTATCAAGTTGTCTTGTGGTGTTTCATGTGTTTCCCACTCAAACAAGCCAGCTTTTTCTTATAACCAGTAGATCACTCTATATGCACCTCAATGAATTCACTGAATGGAGAATGTCAGCTTCCATGGTGAAAAGGATTCTGAGCAAACATCCAATGAACTAGAGTGCTTAAAAGAGGGGTACTTTTAATTGGTTGATAAAACTATAAAGAAACTGACTATAATGCAATGAAGTAAGAAGATTGGGGTGGACTATCAAAGTTCTCGTTTAATCTGGTCTCAAATTCGATTTCCTTGTACACAATTTTTTTTTTCACTGAAACTCTCACATGATGTGTAACTCAAGGCGACACAAATAACAAATAAGTAAGATGAAAATTTAAATTTTTATCTAATCATTTCGAGTATGTATCAAAGAGAACCAATCGTAAATATAGAAATGAAAATAAATATCGTTTGCTTTTAAGTCTTAATCACACAATATTAAAACCTATTTTGTGAAGTTATATATATATATATATATATATATATATATATATATGCTACAACACATCTTTATTCTTACATTGTTCATAGGATTATGCTGTGCACACACGATTCTCTTCTCGGAGGACGCCAGCTCTAATACAAATGTAACATCAACAAAAGTCTAGGACAATGTTACAAGCTCCTTTTCTTTTATTAAAATATTATCGCACTATATCAAATGGGGCGAAGTGATAAATGACTCGTCATCGTTTAAGTAAGATTTCAAATTCAAATCCATAAAAAAATTTTGTTCGAAATCTTAATTGTCAAATACACAACGTGAAGCGACCCTACCAAATCAATTGAACTTGATGATATACCGACTGAATAATTATTAGCGTCACATAAATTGAATCATCAACATCCCTTTCTAAGACATGGAAAAATGACAACCCAATATATATATATATATATATATATATATATATATATATGGCATCGTCAGTTCCATGCTTAGTTCGATTTTGTATGAATCAATTTATAGGTCAATATACACCGAGTCCAACGACCACACCTCACATTCGATGTCAAAACATACATTTTGGATTCTACTAATGAACTTGGAGTAGGTTATTTTAAACATCCCATACGTCATATCTGAGTAGTGTCTAATATATTACAAGAAAGATGTCTAAGCTTTAGAAAAAAAGTTTGCAAATGAAATATTTTCTCCACCACAGCCGCAGCAAGGAGAGGTCCCATATCCAATAATAGCATTTTTTTCTTTTTATCCTGTCAGAAACAGCGAATTGGAATCAATCTTTGATGCACTAGGATGGCAATAAAGTCATGGATTGATAAGTTGTGATGCATCCATCAAATACTTGTAAATCTCAGGTGGAGCTCACTTTGTCATCGCACATAGTAATAGTTAATAATCTTCCAAAAGAGTGTTGTCTGCAAATGTTCGCCACAGCCAAAGGCAAATGCATTTGTTGAATGGCCAAAGATAAAAGTGACCTGGAAGTTGGATGCAGCACAACTTGAAATGATGGCCCCAATTTACGCAAATGAGGGGAACTGACAAAAGAACCAAAATAATATATAAGTGTCCCTCTTTTTCCACTAATGCAGTTGAAGTTCTTTGATGTACATTTCACTTGAACACATCCCTAATAGTAGCTTGATTTAGTATCACCAACATACTTATATGTGTTGATGTACAAATCTTACTGAACAACATTGCAACTGAGGCTCTTACGATGAACACAAGGATAAATTTTAGAATATAATCTTTGTACGAGTACGAAGTAACAGCTAAGAAACATCACTCTGGGAGCAGCGGTAACCTGGTCACACCATTTTGAGAATACAGTGAATCATCAGAACTGCTAAAATCTTTGCTGTCAATGTCAATGATTTTATCAACCCGCTCAGCCACATTCTTCTGTTTAATGCCAGATTGAAAGGGAAGGACTCTTACACATACATTGGGTTCCTCGCCGACAATCTCCCATAGTAGCTTGTATCTCTCAATATGTTCTATCTGAATAGAAATGAGATTTGGTGGCCTGGGAAGTAGCTGAACAGGTTCTCCTCGGGGAATCACAACATGTTCAATGGCCAATCTTGCCTCCTGCCATGAATAATCAGATTCTATTACTCAATGCAAACACCATTAATGTGGACAGACAAAATCATGCACAATACGATGTCATTGTTTGAAAGAAAATATGATAAATAAAGTTCATCGGGATATCTTAGATATTCTACCTCTAGAGCATCAGCTTCTTGTGAGGAAACAATTCGATCTTCAGCTTCAAAAGCTCTAGATCCATTTGGGTGTTCAACTACTAGGGCGCGCATGGCCCTTATGATTTGAACCAATGAATTTGTCTGAGGAAGAAACATTTTACATCAATGACAACACAACATGAAAATAACTCCAAGAATACAGTGGTTTATACCTTAGTCACAAAGATTGGTATCTCACGAGATCTCGCAACTGCATGAATATGAGGGTTCTTTTTGAGCTTTGATTGTAAAGCAAGAAATGCAGCAGCCTCACTCATATTATTAGTTATTTCAATAGTCCCGTCCATTCCTAGCTGTTTAAGTGCTTCCTGAACACTTGTCTCCATGATCTAGAACAACTGTTCAATTTATAAGTTTCAAAATAAATCTCTCTACATCAACTATGCTCCATGTGCTTATCACAATACATGTTGATAAAAAGAATAATTATGCAAACAAAAACAAAAAAACAAGGTAATAATACTTAAAATCTAGTGATATACAACAAATATTTTTTCCAGATTACAAATGGAAGGCTCATGAGCCTAGTACAAAAAAAAAAAAATGAAAGATAACTTAAAAATAAGAGGACATATAAGTCTCATTGATGGAAATTGAACTAAGCATCAATGAATTGAGTGATGAGTCATTACATCACACCCTTGTTCCTGTCAATAAATGAGATTTTCATTCCTTTGTGAAAAAAATAACAGAACTTCAATTCTAATTTAAACTCACAAGTCACAATTGAAACTAGTAGTTCTTACATTGCTTAGAAGGACCTAACATGCACTCATTGTAGCATTTGTTCCTTTCGAGATAAAATATGGCTAGATTAGTCTTTTCATCACTTAAGATAATATTGGCCCAAGAGAAATGATTATCTCCTCAAAAGATATAAGAATTGCATTCCTAGATCATACTAAACTTTATCATTATTGTATTAACAACAAGCAATCAAGAATGAGTCTACACGAGTATGATTTACAGAAAGAAAAAAGAAATATACAACTTCATGAAAAGTATTATGTTATTTTCTGTTACTATGATGCAGGGAAAAAAGTCCTGAGCAAAAATACATTGGATTTAAGCTTCTTTTAGGGATAATGAGATCTGAGCTACATAATACATTCAAGATCCTGAGGAAGAAGGCAATTGGATGAACAAGATGGAAGATCAAGCAAAACAACCATTTTGAGGAAGAAGGAAGCTTCATGCTGGGATCATGAAATATGGAAAGAAAAAACCATGACACTTGTATCTTGCATGATCTATCATCTAATAGTAGGAGATGACATTTCTATTCCTTCCAAATTCATTTGTATCTTGATAAATGACACTTATAATATATTATCTTAAAATAAATAGAGCAGAATCATTGCATCACTTGGAAACTATACACTCATACTTTTTTCCTCTAAAAAAATCATCTAATACATCAAAGTAGAGTAGGAATCACATTAGCTTTACTCTCTAATGTTTCTTACATCTACTAGAGTTGTTCGAACAAAAAGACACTTAGGTGATTACCTAGTGCGTAATCAAGATAAACATAGAATATGATAGCATGATGGATGTTCCAATTAGCCAATTAGCTTATACAAGAGGATGAAATCGATCAATAGAAAGAAGAAAACAATGTAAAGAGAAGCATCTTTATAAAAGATCAACAACACAATCATTCTCATGAAAGAAATACTCATACCAAGCTGAAGAGATGCACTAGTTCTTACCCCATAAACAAAGAGTTTGAATGCTTCCCTAACATCATGAGGCTTATCTGCTTGCCTTTGGATTTGTTTTGTTTGGGGATCAGAAACATCGTCAGACAATTTATCATCAAGTCTGACTGAATGATCATCAAACTTGACATTGTCTTGTTCCCAAGAGAAATGACTAGAAGAATACTCCATCCCAGATTGAAGATTCTCGTTGACATGTCCCGGAACCGACTTGCGAATTTCATAATTTGGAGATCGTCCTATGTTAAAAAAGACAACAAAGTCATGCTTGAACAGAGTAATTAAGGTACAAATCTGCTTCAACCAGGGTACACAATCTGTTGACTCTAGTGCCAATGATATCATAATTGACTGGGAAACAATAAAAAGCAGCCGCTTCATTCAAAGTGAGACAATCTGCTGAATAAAGTGCAAAGTAAGGAGATAACCTGAAAGCAAAGCATCCACTGTTGATTCAAGAGATCGATGGACTCGTATTTCAGTCTTCGAGACAATTTCTGCACCACAAGTAAATGTTGTCGGTAACTCCGCCTATGTTTTACAGCCGGTCCCAAGCCCGGATAAAGGAGGAGGGTTGTGTTAGGCTCCGACAGCCAGCGTAAAATCCTGTCGAATCTTATGAACATGGATCAATGAATATATGTCATCGTATGATCCATGTAGCCGATCCCACCTAGTGGGATAAAGCTTTGTTGTTGTTGTTGTAAGTAAATGTTGACGGTCCTTTTCGTTCGCGTACTGTCTTTTGCCCACCTCTTCTGATAGCCTCTTCATCACCTAATGTAACACTCTTTTATCCAGGGAAAAATGCAGAAAATATTAGTCCAAGAGGAATTAGACGGTCAAGATGGATCAGAATATTTTTTTTGAAAGAAGGATCAGAATATAAAATGTCAAATTCATAGTTCCATCGAAGTAAATAGTAGTCAAATTTATATTTCTCTCTCATTCAAAATTTGAGCCACTTTTCATTACATGCTTTCTTGGATGGCACGAGACTGAAGAACAGAAACATACTTGTATTCCTCCAACAAGCATTTCCAGAGAGGGATTCATTATCAGATTCTCTATTGCCACTCCATGAGCAGTGGCAACAAGTTGGATGCCTCGTTGTGCAATGGTGCTAGCTGCCATTGCTTCAAGTCGTGTTCCAATTTCATCAATCACAATTACTTGAGGCATATGATATTCAACTGCTTCAATTAACACCTGGCAAACAAGCATAAATAAAAGCATAGCCACCAAACATCAAGATTTCAAGCTCTGCATGGGCTTTGATTTCATCTAGATATTACAAACGTTCAAATTTGAAAAGAATTGATAATTCACCATATAGAAAAAAGAGTGCAGTAACGCATGTGTGATGTTTTCAGCATGAAGTCCTCTAATCTTCTCAAATTGGCATGTTAATTTTTTCCCAACTACTGTATGACTGCACCTAAGAGGAAAGCTATAGCTAGTCCACAAGACTCAGTAGCTCATTTTATTCTCTTCTGGATAGAGGTCAAAGATGGTCCAAAGAACGAAATGAGACAAGTACAAAGTAAAACAACTAACTTCAAAATTTTAAAGCTTACCTTATGCGGCATTTCAGGATTAGGCACTTGCAATCTGCGAACACTTCCAATCCCAGCATGAGGAATATCACCATCTCCACCTATTTCATTAGACGTGTCCACAATAACGACTCTTCTCTTATAATCATCAGCAAGCATGCGAGCTATTTCTCTGCTTGAATAAGCAACGTTACGATACACAAAGCATACTAAGTCGAGCCAAATCAATCACCATATTGTATTCAACAAGGAAGGTATAGAACTATGTCAGATTGTCAGCAAATAAACTGCCAGAAGAAACCAAATGGATTTGGTTCATGATGGAGTCAAATGTACCGCAATAGATGTAGCATTGCTCGTTTGTTTGAGTGATGACATCACTTAAAGAGTTGTTTAAATATCATAAGGAACTTTAGAGGAATTCTGGAATTTCTGGTTTGCTTTAGATAGCACACATCTAACTTTCGGGAAGATGAAAATAACTAGAACAGTCCAAATATTATAATTCCTCACCACCGTATCTCAGATTTAGCTCCAACTTAAACTAAACAAGTCGCAAGCCAACATGCTAAGCATAATCACTTTTGTTGTTCAAAGCTAATCAAAGGAAATAAACTAAGCCATTTAAATTGACTACTATTCTCAGCATCCAGTGCGCCTGCGTTATTCAAAATTGAAACACTGGCAGGTTATTTCGACTCTTCAGATGACAAAAGCTAATCATGAGAAAAAAAAATGAATGAATTGTAATCTTTACGTTCGTCCCCTTAGCAACCAAAGAATTTATATCACAGATAGAAGTATCAAGAATTCGTTACTGGAAAAAAATATAAAGTAGTAACTAACCTTATAATCGTCGTCTTCCCAACTCCCGGTGGCCCGATGAGCAGAAGTGAGCCCCCGTCCTTAATTAAATCGCGCAAAAGATTGGCGCTCCCGGCGACCGCGCGGCCAACACGGCAGGTGAGCCCGACAATGGTGCCCTTCCGATTTCTTATCGCGCTGATTCTGTGCAGTGTTCGACTGATCCCCGCGCGGTTGTCCGCCGCGAAATCCCCTACATGTCGGACCCGAGGAGGAGAGCAATCGGGTTACAAGCAGTTGCGATTCCCATTCCACGCTAATTGAGGGACAGGGAATGCTAGGTCACCTGAGACGTTGCGTGGTGGAGGTCGTCGTAGGATATGGGGCGGTCGGATAGGAAGACGTCGCCGGAGGGGAATCGGGCGAGAGGCTGCCGTCCCAAGTCCATGACAACCTCCACAAGGTCGCAGAGTTCCGCGTGGGAATCCACCTTCCGCCGCATCTCCGGTGGTAGAAGAACAAGGAGCCGGCGGAGCTCATCATCGAATCTCCGGTCCACAACCTCGCCGCCGGCTTCCGCCGGAACTACGGCAGAACGAGGCGTCGGAGGTGTGGAACACCGGCGGCGGCGCCACCTGGTCGACGGGCCAAGGGAGCGGACAAACGGCAGGCGCAAGAAGCGGGACGGCGTGCGATGGAGAGAGGGAAAACGACGGCAGTGTGGAGTCTCCGCCGCCGCCATCGGCGGCGTAATTGAGAGACGGAGGTAGAGCAGCATCACTGCGGCGCGTAGGATTTTGGTTAGGAATTTGGGAATTTGGATGGCTCAAATTAAAATAAAGCGATAATAGGATCTCGTGAACCGTGAGATCATAAACGGACGGCTAGGATTAAAACGAAATAATATAACGTCCGCTGCACCAACGCGCAAAGAAATTATACCTAAGTAATGAGGTGCCAAGTGTCACCAAAAGAAAACTTTCATTCTTCTTATAATTTAAGAAACAATGAAAAAACAAAGCTTGCAAAAAATCTGCAGAAGAATCTTTTATTCTTTGTATCCTACAAGAATTTGATGGTGTCCTCCTATCCGGCATTGAGAAGGTTGCCGATCGAAGTATTAAGTCTTCAAGAGGCCCTTCGGCGATCACCGGAACCCTTTCCGCAGCGAACTAGACTTCTCAGCAATGGCATCCGCCGATTTCCTCTTCAGCGCCGCCGCCATGGCCGTCGCCGCCGCGGTGGTTGCAGCTGCTTTATTTTCGGAGCAGCGGGGAAGCTGGTGCGATCCAACGTCGGGCAAGAGGGAGGGGCGATGCAGCTGCTGCTCGTGAACCGGCAGCTCCGGCGTCAGGGCGGCGTGGACGGCGGGCGGGACGAATAGGTTGGTAATGTCCGCGAGGGGGATCCTCGTGCGGCGCCTCCACCTGCCCTTCTTGTCGCCGGCGGCACCGGGGGAACGGACGGGGCACGGAGGAACGTTCTCCTTGTTGCTTCTGTCATGGAGTCGGAGGGAGGAAGAGGAAGAGGAGATCGCCATGGCAGTGCAGAAAGGGTCGGGGAGGAGGAAATGGAGGAGGTGATGTGAGTGAGAGGGAGAGGGAGAGGGAGAGGAGCGTGCTGGAAGGATTTATAAGGATTTCGAGGCTGTCAAAATGGCGCTGGGACTGGGAGGGAGAATTAAAGGGGGATTCATGTGCATGAGGAGGCGGAGGAGAAGAGCGAGCGAGGGAACGCTGAAAAGAATGGAGTGAGGAAAAAAATAGAATAAAAAAAGAGAAGGGGAGGAGGGAAGTTTTAAATTTGCGTGGGTTTTAGGCAGGCGGCCAGCAGAGGAATTGGATGGCTGGCGCATTTATTTGCTCGTGTTAATACGTTTTATTTTTTCCAAGAGGCGCCACGGTGCCGCACTTCTGTTTTGTTTGCCGTCGATAGTTAGCGCCATTTCTCTTTGCTTCGTTTGTGAAATATTACACTTTTATAATTTCATGGTAGTGTGCGATGGAAGAAAAAAAATGTCGCTAATATATATAAGAATATAATATATCTATATTTATCTATTTATAATTAGTAATTAGTTCATCTATCAAACATTTTTTATTACCTTTATTACTCAAATCACTGTTACTATTTATTAATAGTTAGTTATTATCTGTTAGTTAAATTATTAATCTTACATAGCTCAAATGGAAAAAAAATACGGAATAGAATTTAAAAAAAAACAATATAAAGATTAAAGAGATGTGTTATTTTATAACTTTTTGGTCTAATATCTTTTTTGCATTTGTAACATGGTATGAGTGTTATCATAGTGTATCGGTCACTCCCTTGAATTTTCTTAAAATCGGAATGGAGAGTCAAAACTAATGATAATCAATCAAAACTAAGTAGAGAAAGATATAAATGAATTTTTATAAAAGAAATTTTGTTTTGACTCGTAGTCTCTTCCTATGCTCATTTTATAATGAATGTCTTACTCTCATTTTCCTATTTTAAGTGTGAAACTATTCATTTGTTCATATTTTTCTTTTGCTATATTTATTTAATAGTTAAAGTTTGTCCTTACTCGTTTCATAGCATCAATGTGGGCCTTTCTATTTGTCATATTGTTTATCAATTGATTTGCTCTCATTTGTTTTATTATCAATATTAAACTATTTTATCTACATATTTTTTATTCTCATTTTGTAGCATTTTAATATAAAGTACAATAATGGTATTTCAACAAATGTTGTAATTGTGATTTCATTTGTCATATGAAATCTTTTACATTAAATTAATACATACTAATATATAGCTATTAAACTAGTGTGTATTAATCTTCAAATTTTAGCATATGACTTTTATTTTATATGATTACTGTAATATGTGATTTCATTTAATATATTCTTTAAAATCATAATGTTTTATTATTATCTAATCTGATGGAGAAGTTTGACCAGTTCAGCCAATTCGATCTAAAATGGAAACTTATCCAAATCGATGTCCAATCTGATTTTCACAACTATGATGTTAACTTTATATTATTTACCTTAATTGTAACAACTATGATGTTATCTTTATAGATATTATTATATTTTAATTGTAACATGATCAAACTGTTTCAAGAACAAATACAAATTCATTTGGATATCATGTACAAGTAAAAGTAGCTTTCGATGAATAATTAAATTGATATATTAATTATAGGTGTGTTTGAATGAATAGAATTAAAAGTAATGAGAAGAAAAAAGTAATTTAATAATTTACTTCTATTTTTATTACATCTTATTTTTTTTATATTTGTCATGTCATTTCTCAAAACTAGTTGGCAAACACACATATCTCTTCCTCTAACACAACATGCTATTGGAATTTATTTACACTAAGACATTCATAATTTAAGGCATATAAAATAATCATTCTCATTATTCATTATTTACATGTGCTATTTTTATGCTTTAAATTCATAGGTTGAACAAAATTAATTAAACATATGAAATATATTTTCTATATTATATTTGAAAAACATGAAGTAGAGACAGTTGTATTATGTTAAAACTTGTTAAATATATTTGTAATTGTTTTTAGGATAAAATTTACTTAAGTTAAATAAAAATGCAAAAAAAATATTAAATAGTCAATTTTATTATTCAGATTTATTATAAAAACATACTTTTGGAATATTTTATTTAAATCCAAATTAAAAAAAATTACGTATAATGTGTTGACTACATAAATAATAGAAATTATTTATTTTCCTTTGTTTTGTCTGTTGGTTTAAACATTTTATTGTGGTTTAAACATATATCACCTACCTAGAAACTTATCCACATTTCACACTTAATGCTAGCCAAGGAAAAACTTAAGATTTATTTGATCTTAGGATTTTGAAGGGACAATGTGAAATATAGAAGAATAAGATTGATAATTTTTGTTTGATTAAATTGGGATAGGGTGCAGGGGCTAAACTCTTCAAACATCATACTTTTGTTCCACCATATAGGTGGAATGAAAAAAATAAATAATTTTAGACTAAATTAATCGTTCTCTCTTGTCACCAAATTAAATCATCTTTCTCTCTCTTGTTGGATGGCAAGGCACTAAGTGGTGGTGGATTGGAGTTTAACCAAAAAAACTAATTTTACAAATATGTCTGGAAGTTTAAAATTGATTTGTAAAACTTTACACCAACACAATAGTAATCAAAATACATGCATAATAGAATAGAAAAAGAAGAGAGAGTGATAGAAAGAGCAAACATAAGAAACAAAACGTTTGTTGATGAAGCTCAGTCATATCTTATTTTACGTCTTGCTTTGACTTCTCAGCCTTAAGACTATAAAAAATTCTACTAACTCTTCATTCGTTTCAAATGGAGAAAAGAAGAAATCCATTACACCACACATATTTTCATCGCTTCAAGAGGTAATGCACATTCCTACTCAAAAAGTTTCCCCTCTTTCCCTTTTGTTATCTACTTCACTCAAAAACTAAACAATTATTATAATATCACAAGAACATTCATTAATATCTCTTCTATAATTTAAAACCTCACACAATAATAATAGATAAAAAATGAAAGATTTGTAACTTGGATTTCAAGTGAACTTCACAAATGTTCTCATTTAGTTTTATCAAAAGTTTTTACCTTCTTTGTGTGTTTTGAACCTCTTTTATAGTCTCCAACTTTTCACTTAGTCATTGGTATTTAAAACTTTATTTTGTTCTTTTCAATATTGAAGCAGATTTCCACTCCTCCTACGGAGCGTTCATTCTGAAAAAGCTAGCATCATCTTCTCAGAGGGATTGCCTATACTCCTATTGACAACTTGATATACCTGCACTTTTTTATATATATCTTTTTGCAGAGTTATTCAAATCTGACGATTTGTTATTTTAAGAAAATCAAACAGAATTATTTATAATTTTGATATTTATCTTTTATCCCAAATAGAGTGATAAAATAATCAAATATTAAGTGCAACTTTAGTGCATAAAAATATCAACTTCCAATTAAATTTTTTGGACTTCACTTTTTTAGCTTTATTTTTTTATATGATTGTCCATATAAGGTGATTTTTTTAAAAAAATCTATGAGAATTATTATAACTTTTATATTCATCTCTTAATCTAAATATCATTAGAAATAAATACATATTAATTGAAAGTTGAATGCATGAAGTAACATTTTCGATATTTTAAATATAACTATAATCTTTCAAGATATGTATCATCAAAATTTAATTATATTTGACATAAAATCTTTCAAATATCTCATTGATAAATTATTTTTCTCTAATATAAATATTACATTAATAAAATATTTTTTAGTTGTATTCTTTTATAAATATTTATTTAACATTTTTAAAATTTAATTAATAAGATGATTATGAGAAAAAATAAGAAAAATAGGGGCCAAAATAAAAATAAAAGAGAAAAATAAGTTTAGTGACAAAGGAATAAATATTTATTACTAATTAGATTTTATAAATAATAAAGGGTAAAAATATTTTTTGTAAATAATTTTTTATTCTCCAACTCATTATTTTTTATAATTTATTATTCAAATGGACTTTCTGATTATACTTCACACCCCATCCCTCCATTAGGTTTCATAATAAATAATTTGTCTATTTCTCTCTTATGAACTTACTCATCAAATTTAAATAAACAATCATTCTTGTGATTTTTATAACTTTTTTAGTTTCTAGATTTATTTATAACAAAAACTATTCAATACATAACTTGAAGTGAAAGAATGACAAAATTGTCTTCCCAAAGGAATAATGAAATTTATTGTGATGTTACCATTATTAAGTCTACTATTCAAAGGCCATAGAATCAATTAATCCTATTTTGCATGAAAAGTTGTTAATCGTGTCTTCTGTCTCGTAGTTAGTAATTTTCTATCATGATTTATCCATCCTTAAAGCTTATATCACAAATATGAAAAGATCTACTTTATGATTCAAACAAAATCATTTTCATAAATTTTTATAAAGTATGCAATTTTTGCAATGCATATCATAAAGTTGTATAAAAAAATTTTAGATGAAAATACCACATATAAAAATCTCATGATATTACGAGAACAACATACAATAATTGTATTTGTGAAATTGTATAAGTACAAGCTCCAAAAGTTTAGTTTCATTGAACATTGAAATAATAAAATTAACATAGTGAGTTTTACGAAACGAGAGAGATCACACAAACACAAAAATAAGACATGAGATTTACGAGGTTCACCTCAAATTGAGCTACGTCCTCGGGTGGTGATGGAATATTGAGATTTACGAGGCTCTCTTTGTTATGGAATATTGATTATTACAATGATGCAAAATAACTCAGTCGCCATGAAGTCTATATAGGAAATTCTAATACAAAATAGGAAACAAAAATCTTAAAATCGTCTAGTCTTTTTCAATGTTAATGAACTTTACCATTTCATCAATTGTCAATGAACTTTCCCTTTTCATCTATTATTAATGAACTTTACTTTTGTCAATGAGTAATATTTTATCAAGTGCAAATAAATTTTATCAATTACAAATGATCATTTATATATAATCAATGCTTTAATTTATTTATTCTTAATATAATAAAATTACTCTTTTGTTTATAGTGTGTTTCACTACTTTTATTTAAACAAAATTTCTTTACAAACATCTATGTGTGATGTCCTATACAAGCTCATTTTATTAATGAATTATGATGGCACTTTCATGTAGAGGAGTATCAGTCACTCTCAAACAGAGCTTGACTTATAAATAATGAAGAAGTTTTTGTCACTTCAAAGCGGTGCATTTTGGGCTCGTGAACTTATTAGAAGTATCTGCCACTTCTAAAGGGAGTTATTAATCTATGAACATGTGAAAGTATCCAGCACCCCAAGCAGTGTGTTAACTCATGAACTATATCCGTCACTTCCGAGCAATGTTGTTTAGTCATGAAAATTATACACGGCAAATTCCTAATTATGACTTTTATATGATTATCTAATTATCTATGAAATTTTTAGTTTGGCATGGATAACTATAAAAAATCTTTTAACATTAAAAAACATGGGATAAAAATTTCTTGAAAAACACTTGAACTCGGACCGAGCAAAGGTGTAACTCGGGCCTGGTTGCCTCAAAACTCTAGTTGAAGGAAACAAGCTCAGGGCATGTTGCTTTTATTTCTTTTTCCTTTACCATATAAATCCAAGCCAGGTGACACAGAAGTCTAGGCCATGTCATCATGGTTCATCGTGGAATGTTTTAACAAACAATTTTTCTTATTTTAACTAGGAATTCAAGTTGTCTTACGTGGGTCGGCACAAGCAAAACTTCATTTTCCTACATGTATATAGAATTCGGATCAAGGTAGATGAAAATCGGCCGACTCAACATCGAATCTGGGTCGGATTCAATGTCACCAAAAATGGATCCGAAAACATCGTAGAACCTTGACTGAATTTTGATAAAATAGAATTCCAATTATTTTTCCTCAACGATTGAGATTTTGGGTACCAAAATGACATAATTTTGTTGAACTATTTTGTGGAACTTATTCATGGATCACATGTAAACATAAAAATGTATCTTAAGTTTTCTTTAGATATATAATTCTATTAAAAAAAAGATACGCAAAAGTAAATCCAAAATCATACGTATCTTGTTCAAGCATAACTACCTAAATCCAAAACTTGCACATTTTTCGATCAAACAGTGGGGCTTTTGACAATGTCTCTAACGTTCTTTGATAGAGGAATGTATTATGAAGAGATGACAAAATTTTGTGAATGTGCATGTGCACTGATAATAGAGAAAACATGGCTCAAAATTGAAGGAAAAATACAAACATGAAAAGTAAGGAGAATGGATTGGAAGAGACCCTTAAGGTTCCATCTTTAGAAAAAAAGATCCTCAAGTTCAAATCTAATTAAAACTCTTAACCATGCTTCTGATTCATAATTTGTCTTTTATTTTTTCCTAAATTTTTAGAATAAAATAATTAGTTATTATATTTATATTAATTTTTGGAATTCAAATATCCTAAATATTTTAAACATAATTAAACTCTTAGTTTCAACCATATTAGGAATTCTTTATGAGTATGTAATTAAATTTTAATTTAATTACACTAATTGAATTAGGATTTAACTTTCATTTTCTCTTTTCATCTCTTATCTAACTATTCTTTTATTACATTTAATACTTTAATTATCTATAATAAATTATTAATTTTTAGATTTGTTGAATTATGAGAAATAAATATTTATTAAAAAAGTTGGGGTGTTAACATCTAGTTTTCGAAGACTCTACATCCAGCCCATGGAAGGAGAATCTCCCTAGACCTTTATTTAGACTCATTGTTCAAATAGTGATACCTTTGTATGAGATGGATGACTTCTCCGTCTCAATTATTTGAATGCTTGTATAATGTAAGAATCAGAAATTATTTACAATTGCATTAACATTCATGACAATTGACATTACCAACAAATTTTTTAATCAACATTACATGTTTCGAACCCACAAAACAAGATGAATATGATTATGTTTATAAATTTTCCACGAAGATTTCATAATGAATTGAATATATCACTAAATCATGCTCAGAGCTTCTTAACTATTGATACATTAATAACAAATACAAATCATCAGTGATTACATTTTTTCACTTAAATGTGTCATTCATCTAAAACACTCATATCAGATTTGACAATTAAGAAACACTCATTTTTTCTTCAAATGAAGGAATGCTTCGGTGATACACCAAATCTTTCAAAATAGGCTAAAATCTTAAATTTCTATAAGTTAAACATAATATAATATGTTTTGCACAAAATTTATATTATTTTAATAATATGTGGTTATCAATTACTATGCATTTTTCACTGAGTGTCACTTAAACTATATATTTTCTCCAATAACTACATGAAATTCTCCAAATAGCTGAAAAGTTCACACTTGATTTGAAACTGTTTAAAAAGAAAAAACTTAACTCTATGGATGTTGTTCAAAGTGAGAAAAATGAGATATTACAAACTAGAAACAACAATGAAGTAACACTATTTTTTATGGATTTTTGTTATAATCGTGGATAAACACTAGGGCTTAGGGAATGGTTTTAAGATTTCTACTTCTTGAACCAATGTAAAATCATTAAAGTAGCAATAGATTCCACCAAGCATGGGCATTCCCGCTCTCTTGATAGATGTCATCCAATGACCATGTCACTCTCGTACTTATTAGTCACTAAATTTGCGCACATGGGGTCATTGCTCAAAATGTAGCCATCATGCTTTCGTAAGAACGAGACATTCTAAAGCACTAACACTGATACCCATATGGGGGTGTGCATCATCATACCCTCTACATCTAGACTTTGACAAAATAGAGAAGACTCCAGTCAAACCTCTCGGTCCAAGTCTGACACTAGTCATTAGTGACCCTTTAAACACAACTCAATTGTCGTCTCACCTATCGGCATGCATGCAACAAGCGAGGGATATATTACTCTCTCGAGCGGGAGTACACTATGAAATCAAAGATAATTCGGACGAAGAAAGAACTTCAGCAAAACGAATGACGTAAGACTACTCCTGGTCCACCTCTCGGCTTTATCGAAGAACTGACCACCGACACCTCCTTAGAAATAACCCAATCGCTAGCTCACCTCTCCGCATGTATGTAGCAGTTGGTGAATAGTGTACTCTCTCAAGTCGAAGGTGTCGACATCGAGATCGAAGTTTTGAAAATAAGGGATCATCTCTCAAAAATAGGAAATAGAAAATTTGAACCTTGTCGAATGATGATTCCTCGACATATCTTAGCATTAGCCAAAGCTTTAAGCTCACATGCCCTAGTTAGGGATTGTGAACACCCTCTCATATGGGAATCATCTTCACCGAAGGCTTACCGAACTAAATTCTCAAGTTTTCAATGAAAGAAAAAAAACAAATTGTCGAAAGGTTGACCTACACTGTGCCTTGCTGAATGAACTCAGCTCAAGTTCCTATACTCTCATCTTTGAAGCTTGAGCTGAAGAATATGTCACTCTCTTGGGCCAAGGCATAAGGGATGAATCAATCAATGAAAACACATAAATAATCAAAGACAACATTCAAAGACAACATCGTAAGAAATCATCAATGAAATATGTTGGAGAAAAGTTTTTACCCCCTATGTAATTATATTTTGATGATACAAATCTCAAAAGATTAGAGTTATATTTAAAATATAAAAAAAAATTAAATAAAAATGAGTTGCTTCACGCAATAAATTTTCGATTAATATTTATCTATGTTCCCATAAAATTTCCATTAAGAAATGAATAAAAGTTATAGATAATATTTTTAACTTTTCATATAATCAAATATCATATCATTTGAATACTGATATAAAGAGTTATATATAAAAGAGTCAATGTCTAAAATATTTTATTTAAAATGGTCAGCTTTTTGTACTGAACTTTGAATCAATATTTGATGATCTCATTAGACTTTGGTGAATGATGAATATCAAATTTATAGAGAATTATGTTAGTTTTCCATAGAATAAAAAATCATCTCATTTGGATAATTGTGCAAAATGTTATGTTCAAAATAGTGCAGAGCGGCTGACCGGTCAGGCACACGGGTCAGTGCAGAAAATGCAAAATTCAAGTAGCAGAATGTTGAAACTATGCTGGTCGGAGCACCGGCCGATCGGTCAATCAATTGGTCAACATAGAAAATGTAGAAAACTCACCAACGGTTAGATTTTTCAAACGATCATGTGGATTGGTTGACCGGTGAGGCAGAACGATCGATCGGTCAGTGTGCTGATCATATTTTGGCCCCAAAATTAGAAAATAAGTCCCAACGGCTAAATGGAGTTAAGAAAGCTATAAAAGAGGACCCAAAGGTGTAGGAAGACTTCTAAGGAAAAGCGGGAAGAACATTTGAGAAATCTATTTGAGCTCCAAGTTGTAAATCTTTTATTTATTTCTTTCTTACTCTTGTGTGTGGTTCTAAATTTTAAAAGAGAGACTGTGGAGTATTCCTGTGACATAATAGTTATTTAGCTTTTGTGTGAAAAAATATTGTGTCTTACCTCTTGAGCGAAGAAAAGACAGGTGAAAGTGTACGGCGAAAGATGTGTGCATTACCTTTTGAAACGAAGAAAAGGCAAGAATTGTAAAGAATTTCTTATTTGCCTCATTTGGAATGAAGGAAGGGTGTTAGTAGAATCTTCGATGGTCTCGAGGTCGAGAAGTCGGAGCGGGGACGTAGGTCAAGGTGTGACCAACCTCGTTAACAAAACATCTTGCGTTCATGTGTTTGTCTTTCTCTCTTTCTCTCCTTCCTACTTTATTATGCATATGCTTTGGTTGCTATTGTCTTGGTTTATATATTAACGAATCAATTTTAAGCTTTCGTGATGATTTTCATAAAATTAATATTTTCGGTTTAACACTAATTCACCCCCTCCCCCCCCCCCCCCCCCCCCCTCCCCTCCCCTCCCCTCCCCTCTTGATGCCTTGTGGTCCTACAAAATAGTGGTCATAGAACCAAGAAATAGTAAGAATGAGAAGAAAGGGTAAACAACTACTGCCTAATAGCTTAAGTACAAGAATCATAAGTGTTTAGAAATAGAAATATCCATCACAAATTTCCTAACCTAGCTGGCTAGTTGAGTTACAAGTTAGAAACTCGAAAAAGAGGAAAGTAAGAAAGGGTAAACAAGAAAGAAAAGAAGAAGGGAGACTATTGCCACAACCTTCTCTTTTAACTTCCTTCAACAACAGAAATGGAATGCCTTCCTGATTGGATTGGTTTGAAATGATTGGGAACCCTCTTTCATGGACAACCTCCATTCCTTTTATAGCTTTTAGGTTTGATGACACATGTCAACTGATGTAGTTGTTTTCTTGTCTTGTTGTGCTCACTTTTGTAGCCAAAGGAATATGCTTGTCATCCCTTCTTGGCTGCCTCCCTCTTAATTGTCATCTTTTATAATTTTTCCAGCTATTATTTTGTCCACATTTGTCTATAAAGTGTAGAGGAAGCTTTCTTCCTTTAATACAAGAGATTCTATCAGGATGACATGGAAAGTTATCTTCCAAATTGATTGCTGCTTTGCACAGGACATTTTCTTAAATTGTGTTGCATGCTATCAAATTCATCAAAGTGTAGAGGTGGGGGTATCCACCTGTATGCCCTTATGTGATGTGTAGGTGGGGGCATATACATGCATGCCTCCATCGATTGACATTTTATATGAAAAATAATACAAATAAATAATGTAATTTCATGAATGTAGATTATAATATTTTACAAAATGGATGTAGAGAAATCATAAAAGCTATAAAGTAGTGTTCTAACATGAGAACATAATAAAATATGAAATAAATGCATGTTGAATATAAATGAAAAGTGAAGATAATTTCTCCACGATAATACCTCTAGTCAATTAGTGACAAGGCATTAACATTATACATAAACAATTGCATATATGTGTGAGATACTATATGCTATGGCATAAGATGCTTAGCTATTGACATGTCATCATTTATATTATGGTACATATGATAGTTATTATATTGATGGTTATATTTATCTAAATTAAATAGATGATGACACATATGTTTTGAATATTTTATTTACTAAATTATTAATTACTCATACTATTGTTACTTTCAATAGTTTTAAGTCACTAGATAGAGAACTTTTTGTGATCATGATTGATGATCCTCTACTATAATTAGAATAAAATTTTGAATACTTTATGTATGAGATGTTAAATTAAGGAAAAGCTTTTATAATGTATAAGTTTGAACTAATTTGTACTTTCTTGGAGATCATATATAAATTGCCAATTTATTTTGATCAATAATCATTAGATACTAGTTGCTTAGGTTATGTATAATTTCAAATTTTGGCAAACGAATATATATTAAGTAACTAAATATACAAATGTGTGATACTAGTTATCCTACCTTATGACAACAAATACCCTATTGTGCAAAAAAAAAGAAGATCGTTTTTAAAATTCCTATATATGAAATTATGATCAAAATTGCATGACTTTCATTGCTAGTCGTTGCATCACAAAACTCTTTTTTTTTGTTGCCAACCTCCGATCTCTAGGAAGCGGTGCTGACGGCCTAACCTGTGCGACGTTAATGATTATGCATACTGTCGACAAGTTGGAGGTCAGCCTGCCATCGAGTCCAACTAATTCAGCAAGGTCTCCCCCGCGTCACATAACTAGAAGTGGCAAGTAAAACTCTCAACAAGATTTTTTTTCATTTATAGAGACTCAAATTTGAGACATTGCTTAAGCGACGAGAGTCTCTTATCACTCCAATCCAGCCATTGTTGGTGGCATTGCAACAACTTTGTTGCATCAAGACGATCGTGACATGTTGTGACCATGTCCTCGGACTGATTGGAAACTTAATGGCCACGACATAAGAGATAGGCAGACACATGACTACGGTAGTCAAAATGACATCAGAGGTTCTCTCGGGACAATGGATATGTATTTTAGTTATAAGTTATATTTAATTGATTTGATGGTTGTACCATTGTTTTGTTCTTATCATGATAATAATGATATACTGTTGGGATTGGTTCTTAATTATTTATTGTTAATTAGTAATTTTTGTATTATGATCAATCATAATTTATTCATTATTAATTTGATAATTGACTATGAATAATTGAAGAATGAATGACTCACATAAAATATATCGTAATGTGAAGGGCTCAAAGTCACATAAATGATTACCCCTACACTAGCGATCACCCTTACTTTAAAAAAAATGTCGAATTAAGCTTTTAAATTTATAAATTCTCTATAGTATCACGACGTGATCAACAAGTATACGATGTATTAGTGCTTGAGGTTCATCTGAGGCTTTGTAAATTTTGAATCCAACTTGACACATAAATTTTTGAAAACCGAAAGTGGATTTGGGCGAGTAAAATAAAGAGTTACATTGAAAGTAAATAACTACACTAATTTTTAGGAGCTTTACAATATTTAGAATAGCAAGAGGATGAAAAAGTTCAACTACTCAATAAGATTGCAAGCCAAGAACTTACGGGGAATGCTTTTACTTAGGATTAGTGTTCTATGAACAGATTATGGTAAAAACTACATACTTCCACTTAGCATGCACATAAGATCGTGATAGGCATCACTCAACTCAGCGGCGACACTCTCCTGCCCACGAATGGCTCAGTTTGCGCATGTTGATGAGATCATATACTCAGCTCAAGTAAAATAAATGTAGAACAATAATTCTATTATTGGATTAACAAAATAAATTTATTAATGAAATAATAAATTTAATGAATATCAAAATAATCTGATTATTCAATGATCGTGATAAATTTATTTTGACAAATATGATTAATTCAACTATCACAATTTTTTTCCTTAAATAAAACTTTTTGTTATCAACTTAATCCAATAAAAATATATTATTTCATCTAAAATATATATAATTAATTTGAGATTTAATTCCTTAAACCTAAACTATAGAGATTTTTTTTTGTGCGTCTATCCTAATATATGAATTTGCCGCAGCACTTCCTAAACTATGTTGCGATTTCCAATTTAGTCCATCCGTTATCATCTATTAACTTTTCCATTATTTCTAATTTTTTTCTTTTTATTAAAAGACTAAATTACCCTTCTACACTATCTTTTCATGTTTTAAAAAATATAAATATAAATAATATAAAATATAAAAAAGAGGAGGCACTGTCACTCTCCGTGGTGTCGGAGGGGAAGCTTTACTATTTTAATTTTTAATCATCGCTGCCCCCTCCACTATCTTTTATATATTTTTATTATATATTATTTTAATTTTTTAAACATTAAATGAGAGTATTAAAGGATAATTTAATTTTTAATAAATGGAAAAATAGAAAATAATGAAAAGGTTAATGAATGATGGATTAAAATTAAAATCAGACGTAATTTAGGGGCGCTACCGTATGTTCATATATATTAGGGTCAGATGTGGAAATTCATTATATTTCAAAGTTTATGTCCTTAATTTAATAATAAATTATATTAATTAAATTAATTAAGTAATTAAAAATACATAGTGAAACTGTGAAAGCACACATATTTTTTATGACATCATATTCGTCACTTATTTAGTTGGATCTTAGTCTTCATCTTTTTAGTTGAATTTTACATTCAAATGGTCAATGAATGGTCAACACGAATAATTTAACGAATCGGCCTCAACTTTGTTTTTTGATTTTGTGGAGAAAAATGTACGTACATTCATCACTCCAATAAGATTTTCATTTACTAAAGATTGAAATAATCATTATGGGTGTTTGGTACGAGAATGAGAGTCAGAATAAAGAGGTTATTCTCATTTTTGCATTAAACATTTTTTAAAAATAATTTATTTACTTTCTGTCATAAGAATATTTTCACTTTTGTTTCTATAGTAAGAAATTTTTTCCTAATTCTTATTAATCTTATTTTCATACCAAACATCATGGATTGTTTGATTGTGAGTTCAATGCTGGAATATCTCAATAACTCCTAGATCAAGCGGAGATAAAAATTAATTTGATCAAACTTAGTTTTTTGTAAAATCATTTTGAAAAGTGTAAAATCACTCATTTTATTCCTCCAAAAAAAAAACATCTATATTCTTAAACGTCGTTTGATTCGTGAATATACAACGTAATAAGACTTTATTTGGACATTTTTAATCGAACAATGCATGGAATAAAAATAAATGTCGACATCGAATGCACAAAGCCTAATATGTGTTTAATCATGTCGGGCGTGTGTTTTGCGGTTTGGGCTATTCGACGAAAATGGTCAATACGTCAATTTTAAGAGGGGTACAACCGTCTTATTCCATGACAACTCAAACGATACCCCATAATAGAATAGGACGACATCTATTGACGTGTCGTATAGGGTGTCTATTCGGACGAATATTTGGGCCTATTTCGACTGCTGCATTCGCAAACCAAATGGCACCCTAAAATAGAAGAATAGAGATATTATGTTGCTTTTTCATTTTTTCACTATTTTAAATTTTTTACTATTTAACTATATATTATTATATTAAAATTGTTATTATAATAATATATGTAAACTATTTAGAATAAAATATTTTATTATAAAATATAAAATATATTCTTTCTCAACCAAACAAGAAGTAAAATAAAAATATAGTTAGAGTATTTCCTCTTCAATCAAACGGCCAACCGCACCCCTATTTAAGTGGAAAAATTAATTAAATTTGAAACCGTTTATTTAATGAGAAACAAAACCAATCGTCTGCCTTGGAAGCTGGAAAAATAAGAACAATAATAATTACCACCTATGTATTTGGGAGCAAAACTACCACACAAAACCAGATACCACTACGGTACTCAAACATAACCACCGATCACAATTCTATCCCCGCAATCCTCCACTTCATCACTATCTATCTTCTTATCCCTCCTCCCCTCTCACTTCCATTTCCTCTGTCTCATCCTCCTCGTCCTCCTCCTCCGACGCTCCCGAGCTCGTCTCGCAGCAATCGCAGCGGCAGCGACTCCATCTCCGCCCGCTTCCATGGCGAGCCTCCTCGCGCCACCCTCCGCCGCCGGCGTCTCGTCGTCGTCCTCCTCCTTGAGGGTTCTGTCTTCTCCCACTCCTCTCTCTGCAACTTCGCTTCCAGGTGAGTTCATGCTTCTCCTCGTTTCCTCCTGTAAAGCCCGCTCCCTCTTCTCGCATCACCACTTCTCAATTGTTCTCATCAGCCCACATCCACCACAAGAGAAGCTTCTTCGCCGGGGCGCTCCAACTCAGCGTCGCGAGGAGGAACCGCCGCAGCTTCATTTCCAATGTCGCCGCCGCCGAAGTTGCCGCTGCGGAAGAGGTAAGTGCACCTTCGTTTGCTCGCTGCGTCCTATTCGCGTGCCGATGTGTTGGGCAATGCAGTGACGAAACGATTGCATTCGGGATAACTGCTCGCAGGCGAAGAGAAGGGAGGCGGAGGCCAAGGAGAGTCAGCGGCCGGTGTATCCGTTCTCGGCGATTGTCGGGCAGGACGAGATGAAGCTCTGCCTGCTTCTCAACGTCATCGATCCCAAGATCGGCGGCGTCATGATCATGGGCGACAGGGGCACTGGGAAGTCGACAACAGTCCGGTCCCTTGTCGACCTCCTGCCGGAGATTCGAGTCGTCGTCGGTGACCCCTTTAACTCCGACCCTGATGACCCCGAGTCCATGGGCGTCGAGGTCCGCGAGATCGTCGCAAGGGGGGAGAAGCCGCCTGTAATCAACAGCAAGATCACCATGGTCGACCTCCCACTTGGCGCCACCGAAGACCGCGTCTGCGGCACTATCGACATCGAGAAGGCCCTCACAGAGGGTGTCAAGGCTTTTGAGCCCGGCCTCCTCGCTAAGGCCAATAGGGGCATCCTCTATGTCGACGAGGTCAACCTCCTGGACGACCACCTCGTGGATGTGCTCCTGGACTCGGCTGCATCGGGCTGGAACACTGTCGAGCGTGAGGGCATCTCCATCTCCCACCCCGCACGCTTCATTCTCATCGGCTCGGGAAATCCTGAGGAGGGTGAACTCCGGCCACAGCTCCTCGATAGGTTTGGAATGCACGCCCAGGTCGGCACCGTGAGAGATGCAGAACTGAGGGTGAAGATTGTGGAAGAAAGAGGTCGGTTTGACAGGGACCCAAAGGGGTTCAGGGAATCATACCGTGGCGATCAGGAGAAGCTCCAGCAGCAGATTGCCTCTGCCCGGAGCTCGTTGGGTGCCGTCCAGATTGATCACGACCTCCGTGTGAAGATATCGAAGGTGTGCGCGGAGTTGAATGTTGATGGTCTCAGAGGCGATATTGTCACCAACAGGGCTGCAAAGGCTTTGGCAGCTCTGAAGGGGAGGGACAAAGTGACAGCCGAGGATATAGCAACTGTCATCCCAAATTGCTTGAGACATCGTCTGAGGAAGGATCCATTAGAGTCAATTGACTCTGGTTTGCTTGTCATCGAGAAGTTCTATGAGGTCTTCAGCTGAATATGTTGTTGGAGGTAAAACATGTGATATAAGTCACAATAGATGTTTGATGATCTTTTCGGCATATTATTTCTGTTAGGTTCATTTTTCATTTAGCTGGCCTAGATGTTTTTTATGCATTTATATGTTGTTAAGAGCGGGTAGTAGTAAACAAAATGCGACTGAATCATCTCAGAATTTTTGTTATCAACATGTATGATTATATTCAGTGGCTAAAGGATTGACTCATGCATCTGGTTTCTATTTGATCCCTATTGTGTACTTTTGTATAAGCAATTTTCCAGTGATTCCTTTTCAGACTGGTCTAACCATTTTAGCTATTCCCAGTAATGCTTTAACAACAGATGGTGATGTGTTGTGATGATATTTTAAAATCAAGGTTAAAATCTTTTGTGTGGCATAACATCTGATATTTTTAATTTTGGTACAAGAAGAGCATGTGTAATGATGTGAAGAGTTTGTAAGGTGCTAAAAATAGGTTATACCAACTATAACTTCTTCGCAAAACATGAAGTCTTGGACTTTTTTTTTTCAAGTAAGAAAGGATGAGTAGGTTCTTCTAGTCTAGACCTATCACATTAGATGATCAATTACCATGTTATATTTCTAGTAGATTAGAAGACAAGAATATCTGTAATTTATATTGGTAAATTTTATGATAGCCGACACTCTTATGCATCTTTATCACTGACAGGTATGCCATTTCATTAATGATCTTTCCGTCTGCACTTATCTTCTTTGAAGGGTGAAGGGCTGCATTTTATTTGACCCATGAAAAAGCCAAATGTTATACAAAGTTACGAACAATTTATAAATGTGTAGTTGCGTGTATGAGTTTACAGCTGAACCTATTATTTTCTGCCCATATCTTCTTGACTGCTGTTTCAGATATGAGAAGTTGTTGCAATTTCATTCCACTGGAATTGATAAGGAAGATATTCATATTCATTCATAAGTTCAATTGATTTACTTTAACTCCATGAATTTGTGTCACATAAAAATTGCTGATACTGGGCCAACACTTGGACTCTTCAAGTTAATGGTTAGTTTTTTAATCTTATCAAAATTAGTTCAGTTCCATCCGGGATGCATACTTGATGACTGTAGCTTAGTCAGGGTACAGAAGAAGAAAACCAACAGCATATTAATTATGTGATTTCTTCAGAATTATTTGCTTTGAGATTGAGCATGAATCATTTGCCATGCTATAGTTAACTACCAATGACATGCTATAGTTAACTAGTGTTTTTTTTTAAAGACAATCTTGTCTTTGGTTTCAGTCATGAGGCGCATTTGATATTTTTTTGTTGATACGGGTATATGATCTTCAGTCATGTGCCCCTCAAAAAAATGATCTTCAGTCATGTTGCTGTGGCACTTCTTAGGATGGGTTTGTACAACATATGGATAACAGTCATAATGTTGTTTTGGATTATCAAAACAGTTATAAATATCGTTAAAAAAACAGTTATAAGTAGTTCATCCACTCCAAAAACCTAAATCTCTGTACTATATGAAAAGACAGAGAAATCAAAACTGTAAGACAGAAAGACTAAGTGGGCTAATATTAGGAAACAAACTCGAAGAAAAGAAACCCAGAATGTGATGCAAGTCACATTCTAAAATGATCGTTATTTCCATTTCTCTCAGTTATTTAAAACTGAAGTATAGCTAATTTTTGGTAATGAGTCCTCAATGGCCATTTTCATATTGGTTTTTCCTCTGTGGTCTTATTTCCTTATTTTTGCTGATAAGATTTCTGATGCTTTACACTCTTGAGTCTTCATTAATTATTGAAATAGTTGGAGCAAGTTTGGTGATGTTGATTTATTTAGGCTGTGTTTGGTTTGGGAACATTTCGCTGAACATCGCGCAATGTTCCCAAACAAGTTACGTGACGAGAACAAAGAATGTTCCCATCACGTGATCTCGGACGAGAACATTTCGTCCAATGTTCTTGTCCATTTGCTTTTTTTCCCAGCCGCAATCTTTGACTTTTTTTTAATTTCATCTATTTTTTTAATTATTTTATAATGTATGTATATATAATTTATAATATATTAATACATTATTAGGGATATTATAAAATAATTTATTAAATGTTATTAATTAAAAACTATAAAATAATTAGTTCTAATAATTAATAAATATTTTATTAATTAAACTATACATTTATTTTTTTAAAAAAATATATTATATTTGGATCTTAAAATATACGTAAATTGTAGTATTAATAATATTTAAAATATTTAATCAAAATAAATAAAAATAATATAACGATTTACGTAAATTATAATATTAATAAATATTCTTATTTACTATAATTTTATATCTCATAAAATAATAAATTATATTCTTAGTTCTTACTTTTTATCCAAACACCCACTATAATTTATCTATCACATCAACTTTTTAAATTCTATCATTACACTTTTTCATCCAAACACCAATTCAAACTTTTCTATCACATCAATTAGTTCTCGAGAATAAATATTCTCGTGTCAAACGCAGCTTTAGAGAAATTTATATTTCAAGATGAAATGCATAGTCTGGTGCATCATATCTTTGCCCAATTGATTAAGTTCCCTATTAATGTTGCTTAAGTTCTAACATCATATGATCGGGTAGGTCGGGTTTTTTTTACACCCCTAAGAAGAACCATAAGCAACGCTATACTTGATTTCTTCTTTACATTTAATATATTCATAATAACCATTACATATGAAAGGGAAATCTAATATTATAGACAATTAAGCATAAATATAACAGCGGCATACTTGAATCAATATATAATCCCAGTACATGTAGGCTAGTCGATGAATTACATAGATTAACATCATATGATCCAAGAAAAAAGGGTTCGGCACAATATATAAATATAAAAGAGCTTATATAAGATTCGTGACTCAAACATTCATAGATCACCTATGACTCAACTCCACACGAGAGTTCGACATTAACATAAAACATAAGATATTGTGTTTTACGATCTGACCATAACACGTGCACAAATTCTCGTAATTTGCACAGATTGAGAATGAGACTGATGCTTGCTATGCTTTGGACAATCATATTCCAATCCAGGGACAGGAACTGTTCAATCTCATCGGCTTTTGAATGATGTTCGAATAGGCGGCAATCTAGAAGGGCTTGGTGATGGTGCTTCAAGAGATAATTATGGAGCATTTGCCACACAAATTTAAGGCACAAGGCCTTGTACCAATATGAAGAAAGCACGTCTCGATTTCTATAATTAAATTAGTTGATTCAAATGAATAGACAATCGCAATATTAAATTGATGAAAATTAATATTCTTTATCCAATTTCTAAAATCTCTGTTCTGGCCAGAGTGCATTTTTCTTTTAATTCCCATCCGAATATCCATGATTACGTATTTGCCTATTGATGGATATACTTCTTAATAATCCATTCCGGGTATTTACTCGCGGATGAAGCATTATGGAACGTTTGTTCTGTGTTTTATTGTTGATGCTGAGTGCCTCCATATCCAATTGCTAATGACAAATTGAGATCAATTGGTAAGCCCATAATATCCGTCGTGGAAACCGAAAAAAAAAAAGAATTGTACAAATTGTATCTCAAGGGGGAGCACCTTCACAATTTGTTGCAAAGACGGTCTTATTTATTGTGCTAATACTATGAAGCAAGTAGGTATGAACTCTTATGACAATGAATCAGAACATTTCCTTCGTTCTAGCAGAAAAAAAAAAGAACAGTTACAATTGAACTTACTATACTACAGTTATAGGAGATAATTAATACACTTGAATAGTTACATTACATCTTTGAGCAAGTTCCATATCGACAATTTTTTGAATGGTCAAGGGAAATTACTACATTTAATCTTTATGAATGCTGAACGTTCCTAATAATTTCATATCTTCCAAAGTCATTGATGGAGTTGGAAGTGGGTGGGATCCGCATCTATTTGAAGGAAAAGAAAAGTAATACAATCGAACTGAATTCTTGCTTGAGTGAATGAACTTCATTTTATATCTTAGGAGTACTTCGATCAACTGAATTGGACTTCCTGAAATTGGGAAATTGCTCACAGAAGGAAGGAGGCCTCTGATACACAACGGATGCAGCTCGAATCAAGATGCTGGCTGTTAATCCCCATATCACAAACTTCTTATTCTCTGATATGAAATCAAAGTAGTGGACCAAATAATTGAATCCCACGTACCCTCGCTCCTCGGATCTCCGATTCTCGTCCTATAGGATGTGATCCAATTCCCCAAAAGTAGATACTTAATACAAACTGATAGTTGGAATTAAAACATAACCTAATATGGGTTACCTTCAAGAACATATCCAGAGGTGCATCAAATATTTCTTCAACCTCATCGGTGTTCGCAACAGGCTTGAATAATTTTCTGTCAGGAAGTATGCCAATTACCGGGACAACTTGTAAGCGTTGCTGCAAGGCAAAGAAAAAAAGAACAGGTTGAACACGTTAGTTGAAGCAAAAAGCAGTAGATTGGCATAGACAGATGCTGGACAACTATATCTACAGCACATAAGTAATATAAGTTTTACAAGAGAAGAAAAGAAAGGCACAAATAGTGCAGCTTTCTTTCTCCTTGTAGCTTCATTAAACAAAGAAAAAGGATGGAAATTGATCATTAAAAGCCTCTGGAAGAAAAGGTATACTGAAGGAGATGAGATCACTAATCATAAGAACAGTGTAGGATTGAAATCTACAAATCATTACTAGTTCTTGGAGAAAAAAGACGGTTGAAAGAAACTGTGGCAATGGAAGGAATTGCTCAAGCTAAATTAGGCTCATATTCTCCCAAGGACAAAACAAAATAAGACTGTGTCCTTGGTTTAATAAGCAATTCCAGAATTGTGCTTTGAAACTGTGCTCGCTCAGTGGGTCATTTCATTCAAAATTTAACATCATACCCCAACTCATTCCAAAACTTTAAGATCTTTTTACGTCAGCTTGCAGGTTGCAAATATGAACATGCATGCATATTACATTATCCTTCCTATTCTCAAACCAGCATCTATCAGTGATGCAAGGAGGTATGCTGATAACTATTTGACCATTTGTGTACTAGCCACAAGTAGCAATGCAAATCCAACGATCGTACATATCAAACTTGCTACAAGACATTTGCTCTCATTGCAGTTGCATAGCATATTAAAGCTAGTTATGCAAGCAACAACAAGCACCCACACCAGAAATCAGATGGGTTCATCATTCATTAGTTTCAGAGCTAAAATTCTTCATATGTATTAACCATATTGTAACAATTGACTATTTGATTGAATTGTGAACCAAAAAGATTTCTACGCTTCGTCTTGGAGCCACAAAAATACCTTGGAGAAGAAAGGCTCAAGAACGCTGACGACGGTAACGAGGGAGGGATCAAGGCCGATCTCCTCTTTGGCTTCCCTCAGTGCCGTGTCACGGTCGTCGGCGTCGCTCTCATCTGCCTTCCCTCCGGGCAGCGAAACCTCCCCTGTAACATTAAAAATCCAACCTTGAGCACGCAGTCGATAAGATTGAGGCAATACGATAGATTTTCTTTATTCGTTTTTTTCGTTCTCCCGGAGCCAAAACACGAACTACAAATGGAAAACATCCTCAGATCCAAATCAGAAAACAGAAGCAAAATTGGACGCAAATAATTGAGATACTTATGCACATATAAGAAAGGATCAGCAGAGGTACCAGAATGGGAGGAGAGGTTGGACGAGCGCTTGGTTAGGACGACGCGGAGATCGCCGAGATGATCTTCGAAGAGGCAAACGAGCACGGCGGCCCGCTTGGGGCCGAGCCGCTCCGGAGGGCGGCGGACGGTCGAGACGGAGGCGGAAGACTCCATTAGCCCCATGGCGGAGAAGACCTTGCCTCGATCGTCGACGACGGCCTTGTTGTCGTCGGAGGACGGTGAGGTGAAGTTGGAGTAGTAGGACGGAGGGGGCCTGTAGACGCGGAGCTGCTCGGCCAGGCGATGGAGGCGTTGGCTGCCGCGATTGGCGAAGACGTCGGAGAGCTTGGGCTGCTCGCTGGTTCGATTGAGAAACGGCGACGCCATGGACGCTGCTCGACGCCTCACTGCTGCTCTCATCTCGAGAACATGGCCATGGCGCTGAGCATTTTATGCTGAATGACCTTTTTTTTACCGTAACACAAGTTTTGAATGGCGTCATAAAAAAGTGACGTTTTAAAAATTTAAGGCGTTTTCTTCTTCTTTTTTTCTCTTTTATTTTAGAGTTGTTTCCCGGCGTCAACAACCATCTCGATGGTTGGAGGTTGAATCTCAATTTTGTTCCATGTAAAAAGCAATTGGATTAAATTAAGAATGGACATGACGAAATTAATTGTTTAAAATCTTAAATATTATTAAAATATAAGTTTATTTCTAATGTTTTATATCATCAATTAAATTTAAAGGCTTTTTATTGTCACTCAAATACCAAGAGACTTAAATTTACTCAACTTCCGATAATAAAATGGCTGTATAAAACCAACGGCAATTGGGATGTGTTCAGTGTGGTCTTCGCGTGAAGTTGGCAACAATAGAGTTGCATAACGTTGAATTTTCTTCCATGTTGTCACATTATTAGAAGCATGAAATATCGGTTCATCCGGTTTAGTTTCTTTTATATATGTTAGATGATTAGTATAAATACATGGTTAAACTATGAGTCGTAGCTTTGGGTCAATTGTAATTCATTTCTTTTTAATACATTTTAGCTTTCATCATTTTTTCCTTAGAGAAACTATGCGTCTTTTTCCTTCTGCTTCGTCCCTTCCTCTAGTGATACGAGCAGCACGTGAGCTCTCCAATTCTTAACATGGTACCAGTGCCGAGTTCTTCATGATCCGATTGGGTTCCTCTTGTCCTGCTTCACCGGTTACTGTTGCTCTGATGCAAAAATTGATAATAATAAAATTAGCAAGTGCACTAATCGCTCAAGTAATAAAGTAAAAATTATAGGTTATCGATATCACGAAGAACTAGTTTACTTATCTATCAAATCTCAGAGGCTAATAAGAGATGACATAAAATTTTGGGTAAAAATTATGTAGAAAGTGCGTAGGTCTTTATGATGATCTAAAATGATAAGAACAATTGTAATTTCTGTAAAATCATATATAAGTGTAAAACTCAAATTTAGTGATGCATACAAAATATAACATATTTTAGTCTAGTATTTTAATTATATTTCTGTAATTTGATCATGATATGCATCATTTTAGATCATTTTTAGTCATAATTTCATATTTATTGATTCTGACTACTAATTCTTTGAATATTTTAATTATGGATGGATTAATTAAATTTTGATAATTATCTCGTAGGAAAAACTAAGTACATTGGATGGGATTATATTATCGGGTGCCAAATACATACCCATGAGAAATTTGTTGGCCATGAAACAACTCCAAAGGAGAGATCATTGGACACCAAATCGAAGTTTTATTGTATCGTAAAGAGATATAGTTGGGCGTAAAAGTGGATGAAATAATTTTATCATTAATCGATATTTATCTTTAGCGGCCGAGATCATTAGGCGCAAAACCCTATCATTAATCAAGACCTATGGAGATTAACGACCGTGAGCTCCAATCAGAAGAGAATCATTGGGTGCTAAAACGAAGAAGTTTTTATCCATAATCAACATTTATTAAGTATATCGGCCAATAAGATCAAGTAGCATTATCATCAAGGTGGTGATGATACATTTGGTGGCCAAGAATCAAAGAGGAGTTTATCACCAGGCGCCAAATGGATAAGTTTTGATCATTAATCAAAGTTTTATTAGCATTATTGATCGAGATTTGAAGGATGTAAAGTTTATCTCTGCGAATTTAAACTCGGTTGTATGATACTATTGACCGTGATCGACAGGAAGACCGTCAGCACCTATATATAGAGGACGAAGCCATCGTCCCAATTCGTGCCTTGAAGTTTGGTTTTCTTCCACGATGGAGTCGTGAGTCTACAGACTACGACCAAGAGGAGAGATGTACTACTGTTGAAGTTCGAGAGGTTGTCAACTGTCTGTCCAGATCTGAGATATCTACTTTTAGTCTTGGGTGTAAATCTTTCGATTTTCATCATTTGTATTTTATTATCTCTCCAAAATTTTTAGGATGAACTTCATGCTTTTATTAGATCTTTTATTTTAGGAGATTATTAATTGAAGGAAAATTATTTATACCCTAATTCATTTATTTTAATCTTTTCTTATCAATTATTAATTGTACTTAATCCTTATACGTTAGTTAATTGAATTTCTGAATTAGGCTATTCTAGTTTGTGGAGTGTTTAATTTTAAAATTCATGATGCTAATTTTAATTGATTTTATATGAAATTAACGTAAATTTGATAACTAGTGTGTGGAGAATCAAATTTGTGTGGTATGTTAATATATACCAGTTTGTGGAATGATTAGTAGTCTAGATAATCTAATTTAATGCATCTTAATTTTAATATGATTTGATGAGATGTCAGTTGTGAAGACTTCAATTCTTATTAAGTTAAGATAGTTCTGCATGCTTATGTTGAGGGAATGCTAAATCGCAAATATTTATCCTGATCTATTTTCATCCTAAGACAACTTCAGCACCATTATTATTATTATTATTATTATTATTATTATTATTATTATTATTATTATTATTATTATCATCATCATCATAATTTTATTTTCTTTATTTTATTTTATAATTAGAAACCCTTTTCCAAAATTCAATGTTTTTCTTCTCTCTTATTAATTTATAAAATCAGATATTGAATTAATAATATTCCTCGTGGGTTCAACACTCTTTACTTCTTTTATTATATTACTTGAGCGACTAGTGCACTTGTTAGCGAATTTATTTTACTACATCATTTTACGAATCAAGTTTTTGGTGTCGTTGTTGGAGAATATTTTATGATTGATTTCTAATTTTTATAAATTAGAGATGTAAATAAAATGTGTAAATAATTTTTTGTAAATAAATTTTCTATAATCCCTTATTTTATGTAAATATGTATTTTTGTACTATTTGTTTTAATTGTTTTTATTTGTGTAAGAATCTAACATCTTTCTTTTGCAGATAAAGGTCACAGGATTATCAATTAATTTTGGATTAAAATTTGTTGGCCTTCGGCCAATGCTCTATTTTAAAATTCTGACGCCGAGTGGATTTTTCTGATTAATTGGATAAACATCTTTTTACCTGTGTCGACTTATTTTTACGACCATGATTAATTTTTGTCGGCTTTACTGGAAATATCGACGTATGATTTGCGCATCGTTATGTCAAGATAATCATCCCTATTTGGTGCCAAAACCTTATGAGTCTAAACTTTATGTTTTGCGGCCATGATGTTTTAATTTTCTGAACTTTTGTTTTGCACCGTGGGTTTTATCTGTGATCATCCTACTTAATTTCAAACATATTTGATTTAATTGTATATCAACCGTGATCTTATAATTTTCTGTTTGACGCCCATGTAATTCAAGCTTTCGAAATTATTCTGTTCGTTGCGCAAAGGGTTTTTTATTCTTATTACGGCCGTGACAATTTGGCACCTGCTTTTAATTTTCTGAATTCTGTCTTGCTAATTTTGGTTTGACTTCGTTTCGGCCGTGATGTAGTTTTCAGCTTTTGCGCCCAACTATGTTGATGAAGTTGGTTGTTCTCTCTGAAATTTTCTCTTTATTTGGCGCCCAAAACAGGTTTCTGATTAATTAATGACTCTCGAAAATTTCAGAGTTTGCACCCGACAAAGATTTTGTTAATTATCGGTCACTTTTTATCCTTTTTATTTGGCGGCTGACATAAAAAAGAGATTTTATCTGTGTTTTGCAGCCGAGATTATCCAAGTTTTAGTGTCCAACTGCATTTAGATTAATTTTATGTGTCGGAGTTGTAGTGCCACACTCAATTTGATTATTTTATCTTTACTGGACCAATTGATTTCTAAGTTGAACTTATTGAACTATCTCTATCGGATTATAAGCTTTTAACGCTGATATAATCTTTAATGAACTTTAAACAGTTTCATTTTCGAAGAGTTTCAAAAAAAAAGTTTGGACAATTAATTTTATATTAAACCTTTTAGTATTGTTTTCTGATTATGAACTTCACTTATATCTTCTAAATTTTAATTATCAACTTTTGACGAAAAAGTCATTTCAATCACCGTCAACAAAACATTTTTAACTCATTTACCTTGTTTAACCATGATTCATTATTTGTATTTCTTCTTATTTATTTGTATATTCTTGTCTTCTCTCTTATCTTAGTGATTTAGTTGTTTAGGACTTGAGTGAAAATCTAATCACAACTAATTTTTAACTCCTTGGATAAATTTATCTCACGCATTCTGATCAGACGTTTATTTTTTTTTCTGATACTTGGTTGTTGCAAAAATTATTTGAAAAATTATATCACAACCATTTTTTCGGCTAGTTTTAATTTAATTTAATTTAAATTAAGTTGGTTAGTCTTTTAATTTAATTAGTTTATGTGAGGCTTTATATATTTTAGTTAGTTAGATGAAGATTAGTTACCTTTTAATCTTTTTTCTGTAGTTTATAGTTATTACTCTAGTTAGTTGCTAAGTTTTTATAAATTATTATTGTCTGGGAGTCACCTAATTAATATTTTATTTTGTGCAAGGAGAGATTCAGATAATTACCTTGTTCAACTACGTCGACACAAGCGCTCCGCGACTAATTGCAAAAAATTTACGTCGAACCATGGATGTTAATAGTACATACTGCCACCTGATAATCTGAGATCATTAATTAGGGATTCGGGTGGCCTCGGAATGAATGTGGATTTGCTTCCTATATTGCATGCCGACCTTTAATCCGGGCGCAAATAGTGAATTCAAAATCTGACACCACCTGACACTGAGACGAGCACCAGAGCTGACAACAAGCTGATTTAAAAATGCTATGCGCAGAGTACAGTTCGCCTGACTGCCCGACAACACAAGACATAACGGACGCCAAAGATCGATAAACTGCACTTGTCTGCGATATTGACATGACCTTACGGGTGCAAAAGATATGAAGATGAATTGATTGACCAAATCAAGTTGTCCTATACACGGCATGCATGACACACATGATGTATCACGAGCACAAATGACGATTCACTGATACCTCCTGACTAAGGATGTGACAAGACACTGGGCGCCAAGTGCACAACACAGCCTGCCGCAAAGCCCAATCATCTTATGGGCATCAAATTCAATCGCTGACCCTGACACATATAGACATGACATATCATTGGCGCAAAGACGGTCGATTTTGACTGAATAGATTCTCTGCGCACCTGACACCGACTTGACACTTCAGCAGGCGCAATATAGTTGGCGCCCGGATTCCAGTCGACGTGACCAATCGTCAAAGCAGTTCAGATAAGTTGGTGCCTGTTGTTATCTATATATACTTACCCTTAATTTGCCTTGCAGATGAACAAGAAGCTGATCTCTTTGCCCCCCTCTTCTTCCTTCCTTTGCGCCGGATGTGCTTGGACTTCGACCGTCAACTTTTTTTTCTCTCTCTCTCTATCACTTGCGGTCGAGACGTCAATCTTCCACGACATTGCGCCACTCTCATTCTAATAGCTGAGAGCCACCTTTCATACCGGCCGAATCTCTCTCGTCACCGACATATATATTACGGCCGAGCACTTCTGGCCCCGAGCTGCCACCTTTCTTCCTATCTCTGCACAGTGACTATTTTATTTTTAGATTCAGATGAGGCGATTTGCTAATATTTGGAGGGGGCATCGTGACCAACAATATCCGAATGCTCAGCCCGCGCCACAATCTTCACAGTTAATTTCATATCCAGGGGATTATTACTAGACCAAGCCTGCCTACCAAGATCGCTTTGAAAGAATGTCTCCTATACGAGTCCACACCACTAGATTTTGAAACACCGAAATACTCAAGGCGTACAATTTATTTGCCGATGTCCATTTATTATTTTTCCAAATTGGCCTTTCAGATTTTGTTCAACATGGTGGCCGACATATGAAGTCCTTACTATGGAATTTTTGTCATCTCTCGAGGTCTTCAATTTAGATGACAGACAATATGATCAGTCCCACATTTCTTTTCAGCTATACGGGTGACCCTTCATACTAACTTTAGAAGATTTTAATAATATTTATGGATTTCCCAATTATGGGGCTCGTTTCGTTCCTACTGACTTTGATGCTGAAGCTTTTTGGAAACAGATGAATCGATTAGTCTCGCGTACAGCTAAGGAAAGCACAATTCAAAATCATGTCTTGTGCTTTGCCCATCGCATGCTCAGTGACACTCATAGTGGACGAAATGATGGAGCCATCTCAGAGGGAGAATTATTTTTTATCCACAGCATGTTCCACAGGACACAGGTCAATATTGGCGCATTCCTCATCCGTCGTCTTCAATGCTTGACTACTTATCGAAGCAGCAACATCAATATGGGCGCCCTTATCACGCCAATAGCTCAACACTTCATACTAGACTTGAATGATATTCAAGCTCTCCCAGGAATTGCCCACTTGAACCGATGAACCATTTTGTCCATGGGCCTCGCCAAGACCAACAATGTAGGAGTTAAAGTTTTTATTTTTAAAGAAAGTGATCTGGAGGTGCCATGCTGTGACCGAAATGCATTTACACCAATTAATCCTGATAACTGACAACTTTTTAAGTAGGTCGCAGCTCCACTAATCCCACCTACAGGACCATCTACTTTTATCAGTCATCCACACCAGGATGAAACATTCTCTTGATTTGATTCTACTGATTATGCGACAGCCCAACAGTACCTACAATAGCCTCATCTTTTTTAGGCTGCATCTTCGACAACTTCCCGACATGAGGCATTCACCCCATATGCTGATGCCCTCGGCGATTCAATCTCCAACACATGAGAGCTCTTCTGATTCCTCGTTCATAACGGCTACTCCTTATGATGAAAGGAATCCGATGGAAGTGTCTGCCCCTATGCAAGAGCCTGTGCCCACTTATTTGTCCCCACCTGAGCAGGCATATTACATGCCTCCTCTGTAGCCTCAACCACCGCAACCTAACTATGCATCCATGCAGAGCCTCTGGGAATCCACGTACGATGAGCAACTTCGTCAGGCAGAGGAGTTACATGCTATTCGAGAAGAGCAACACCGACAGGCCCAAGAGTTGACCACTGTTCGAGCCGACTTCAGGGATATGCATGAGCGCAAGGCCCAATTCGAGTCCCGCCAGGATTAGGATGTCCGCATGATGAGACGTATCCACGACTATCATATGCGACAAGGACATTTCGGCTATCACCTACCTTCGTCGCCACATAGACGGTAAATCCAGTTGTGTCCTTTCCCTTTTCTTAATTTTTCATTGCTTTATTTTTCTTTTTTATTGCATTTATATCCCTTTCCCTTATTGACCTAACACTGAGGACAATGTCTGGTTCAAGTTTGGGGGAGTTTACATTTCATGTATTGCATTCTTTTTTATTTTTCTTTTTATTTGCCTATATATGGATTTGTATAAAAAAATTTCCAAAAATACCATTACGTGCATTTATTTTTGCTACCATCTTACTAACTTTCGTCTTAGTATTTTAATTATCTTTAAGTAAAGTTCAAAGATGTGTTGTTAACCGATGAAATTTGAATGCTTTTCTCTCTTATCGCTTGCTATTTCAGTATTGAACTTATGGACTATGTGCCTATGCTAAGCAGAATTATAGATGTCTAGATTACAAGATTATGTTCATGCCTTTTATTTATTTCTGTCAAGTCTTGATAATAGAATCAATACTCCTTGAGCTTAAAAAAATCTGTTGAAAGAAAAATATAGTAAAAAAGTGTTTGAAGAAAGTTATGTGTAGGTGCAAAAGTGTTATTCGGAACCAAGGTGTGTTCGGATAATTAGATCCGTAGGAGTTCATGCCTGGCGACTTAAGGGCAACTGCTCTGGGATCTGTCGATCGAAAGCCTCCTACAAGGATCATCTTGTGGAACATGGAGAAGCACAAGAGTACTGAATCATGGCTAAGTTTGAAACCTTAATTCAAAATCTTGGTTATTCGGGCAAGTAAACTTGAGGGGTGCTATCACTTGTTGCCCTAAGGCCATCTGGTCTGGGAGTCATCAGTTCAAAGACCGCTATACAAACTTCCTTGTGCAATCCTATTTGAAGAATAAAAATTTTAAGTAATTGAAAATAGGAACATGTTAATGTGGAAAAATGATGAAAATTAAGTTCAATTAGTACTTATGTGTTCAATATTAATGCTATTATTTGATAGACTATTTATATTTTTACAAAGTTGAATTTGAGATTGTTTAAATTTGTGTAGCATTCAGAACCTTTATGAAGCTAAATGCATGGAAAATGGTCAGATGCTGGGGTAAATTACATCAAATGCCCTCCAACTTTAACATTTGCTCAGCGATGCCTTCCAACTTCACTTTGTAACACGAATATCCTTCATTTTTTAACTCATTTCACCCGATGCCCTCCTTAGCTACAATCGGCGGTTATCCGATCACGAAGCTGATGTGGTACTGACTCTCACGTTAACATGGAGTGATGTGACAACATTTAAAAAATAAAAAATAATTAAAAAAACAAAAAAAAGCCACATCAACGACGGGGGAAGGGGGCCTGCGCGTGCCCCCACCCCTTTGTTGTTCATCGATGTCAGAGCGGGAGCTCGTAGGGGTCGCCCCCCTCCAGCGGGGGCACGCGCAGCCCCTCCTCCCTTCCCGGAGGGTTGACGGGACGAACTGCTAGTTTTCGGATACGAGATATTTACCCCAGCCATTACGGGCGTATTTGTCCAATTGACACGTCCTGGCGTGGATATTGGCAAGAATTGATTGAAACTTTAGCATGGGAGATTCTTTCACAAAACAATCCATCTTTTTCCTTCCAAAAAATTGCTCATACTATCATCATAGTATGATGATGGTCGGGCGGATATGACCCTATCGTCTAGTGGTTCAGGACATCTCTCTTTCAAGGAGGCAGCGGGGATTCGACTTCCCCCGGGGGTACGGTACTACGAAAGGAAGTTGACTTCCAAGACTTCACCACAAACGAACTCTAATTTCTCTCATTCAAGCCCTCGAATCCTATCCTTCTTAAATGCTAAGTTTGATTACTTTAGAAAGAAGTATCATTTCTATATATTGGTTGTATACCAATATGTGGCAAATTAATTAAGTTATTACGTAAGACATTTTATAGTTCTTTTTATTTGAAAAGAACATTAATAATTGAAATATCAATCAAATAGGAATTGTAAAAATAATCAAATATTAAAAAAATTTCATATATGGAATTTGATTTCAATTAGCTAGGGTAATTCCTTTGCAAATAGAAGAATAAATTAGACAATTGACGAGAGATATTTGCAAGGACCACCGAGGGCTAGTCTATCACAAATCTGCTAACAAAATGGCAAGGGATATTAATGAGGACTAACGAGGGAGCAATTTCCCTTGATAATTACTGAGAGAAAAAAATGCCCTTGCTAAACTCATGCTAAAAATCAGCAAGAGATCAATATCCTCGCAAAAATCTGCAAGGGCCTGAACTATAAGGGAAACGTGTCTCTTGCAAATTCCTTGCTATATTCAATATAGCGAGGGATTACCTTGTCTTAGCGAGGGATTATGCCCTCGCTATTAGACGATTTTCTTGTAGTGCTATATTTTTTCTCTCTTATTAATTTATAAGATCAGATATTAAATTAATAATATTCCTTATGGGTTCAACACTTTTTACTCTTTTTTACTATATTACTTGAACGACTAGTGCACTTTCTAACGATTTTATTTTGTTACATCATTTTATGCATCAATAGTTTTAGGCTACCTTTGACTCTTTTAGAATTAATCTTGGTCATCCATCGTTAATTAACTCTTTATTAATTATTCATGATTAATTAAATATGAATTCAAATAATCATACTTCTAACAATTTTCACCTCTTCTCAAACTCCATCTCATCTTTCCAACTTCTCCTCTAATTTCCATCAATTTCAAAATTAAATAATTCTAGAAAATTAAATAATGATTTTCCAAATCCAAATAACCAATTAAAATATCTTTTATTTATTCTTGAAAAATTCAGGTCTTTACAATCTCACTAGTTCACAGCAATGCCGAATTCTGTCTGCTACCGCATAAGCTGAGTTCAAGTTGACGTTGTATGTTTTCTTCCCACCATCAACTTGTGAGGGTGTGTTTGGAGTTCATGCAGCGCGACCTTCATGACATACTTTTCACTTCTGGCAATAGTGTGAAGTTGGCAACAGAGTCGCATAATATTGTATTGTCTTCTATTTTGTCACATTACTAGGAGCATGTAATACTGGTTTAGTTTCTTTTATATCTATTAGATGATTAATATAGATACATGGTTAAACTGTGAGTCATAGCTTCGGGCTAGTTGTAATTCATTTCCTTTCAATACATTTTAGCTTTCATTGTTTTTTCCTTAGTGAAGCTATGTGTCTTTTTCCTTCTGCTCCATCCCTTCCTCCGACGATATATTTTTATAATAATATTGAATATTATTTTGTAATTTGAATATTGTTTATTAAAGTGAATTATGTGGTGATTTCCAAACACATGACACATAACATTTGGAACCCTGAACTTTGGTTTGATATTTTTTTATTAATATTTAATATCTTATTATTTCCTTTTATTAATTTTTATTATTTAATATGCTGCTACATCGACAATATAATCAAATTAATTGCATGTAAAAAAGATTTTAATTAACATAAATTATTATTTGAAGGATCGTTTAGTTATAAATTAAAATTTGATGATTGAATTAGAAAAGATAAGAAATTTTAATAACTATCAATGAAATTTTTCATCGAAATTCATGACATATTGATTGCTCATCATCTTAGAGTATAGGATTGAACTTTTTATATTCACTCAAGTTGGAATGAAATTAACATTTGGAACACTAACTTTGGTTATTACCTTTAGGTCTATTACAAAAATTTAAGTTAAATAGGAGATGATATAAAAAAATTAAAGAGAAAAACAAAATGGATACAAGAGGAAATCGGTATTATATTATAGTGAATCAAATTTGGGGAAGAACAACAAACATGACCCAAGTTTCTTTGATAGGATGGGTTTCAACAATTTGTTAATATTTTCATATTATAAATTATATTTAATTAATATAACTATTATAATGATTACTTTGAATTTGTTATCATAATGTACAATGATCGGCTTATTGTTATTTGATTATGTTTTACGTCAAAGTAGAAAATGATACAAAGACAGACATTACGTAAAATAAGCATAAATCAAAATTTGTGAGTCACCATATTTATTAGTTATTAATGAAAATTGATGAATAATTATTATTAAATTGAATAATTCATATATTGCAATTGAGAATGCAAAACTTTGGTAAAAATTATAATTGTCTTAAGTTAGAGCTCTCACCTTCACTGTACAATAAGACTCAAAGGCCTTGTTTGATAAAAGATTAATAAGTTTTAGAACAATGCATTTGTTCTTATTTTGTTTCTCTGTTGAGAATAATGATGTTTTAAGGTGAGACAATAATAAATTTTCTTTTATTTTTTTTTTCTTATTCTACAATTATTAATGTGGAACCTAGGTGTTTGTAAAACTAATATTTGGTAACAAAAAATGAAAACATAGCCTTATCCTTATAACTTATTCTCATATCAAACAGAGCCAAAGTTCACAAAAGAGGAGGATTATGTGCCTCCATTAGAGAACCAATTGTGGTATTGAGTTTATCATTGGACATAATTGCATAAAAGTAGCATGATATTTTTTTTTAAAAAAAATATTGAGAGTTATCATCCATTAATTGATAAGATAAAAAACTTGAAAAAATAACTTCTATATTGAATTAAATTAATAATTGTTATTGTCATCAAATTAATAATAATAATAATTGGATAATTGTTATAGTATTTAAATATATAAGTAATGATAATTAAAATTGTTGCTTAAATGTATTGTCGTACATTTTAGATCTTTTTCGCCCAAAGGTGATTTTAGTTTCTTTTAAGTCAAATTTATATCACCGTGTGACGGAGTTGCATTTATTTATGTTAAAAGAAAATCATATTCAACAAACAAGAAAGATGTATCTTCACTTATATGCAAGAATCCTATAGGAGGTGTTTGACACTATGAATTTGGGTCAGAATTTTCCCAAGTTCTAATCAAACACCCTTAATAATTAGAACTTCTAAGTTCTTGGTACGTGATTGGGAACTTAAACTTTTAGTTCTTGCTCCCAGCAAGAACTTTTCAAGTTCTTATTAAAAGTAAAAACTTGCATTTTTCTTTATTTACTTTAAATTATTTTTAATATATATTATTTATTTATTGCTACATTATTATTCAACTTATAAATTAAATTATTCAAATTTATTAATTAAAATTATATTAATTAATTTAAATGATGTAAACATTATAATTATATTTATTGTATTATAATATGAATTAAATAAAATTAATGTAAAATATTATGTACAATATTATATTTATTATAATAGAATTTCATTAATTAAAATGTTCAATTATTTTTAGAAAAAATTATATTATATTTGGATCTTAAGATTTGCATAAATTATAATATTAATAACATATAAAAGATTTAGTTAAAATTAATATTAATATATTGCGACACAATTTTTTAAATAAAAATTTAAAGTAATAATTATATATAATATTTTTATATACTTGTAATTATAATTCTAAATAAATAAATACATATAATATTTTTATTTATTATAATTTTATACCTCATAAAATAATAAATTATATTCTTAGTTATTACTTTTTATTTAAACACTTACTAAAATTTATCTATCAAATCAACTTTAAATTTTCATCGTTACATTTTTCATTCAAACACCAACCTAAACTTTTCTATCTAATCAATTAATTCTCGAAAACTAACAAAAGATAAAGAGGTATGCAACACTTTATAAATACAGTGCACAATACAAGATGTGTACCTCACCATTTAAAATTACAATACCTAACATGCATACATATAACCAATAACAAATAATTTCTAAAAAATGATGATGAAAAGTCCAAACAACTATTGTAACACCTGAGATTTTTAGAAAATAAATAAATGAGATGTTATTCTGGAAAATATTGTTAAAATCATTATCTTAATTATTTGGAATATTTAATTTCGAAATTAAAGAGAAATTAAGGAAGGGGTTGAGAGAGATAAGATAAAGTTTGAATGGAGATGAAATTATTATAAGTATAATTATGGAGTTGTTAATCAAATTCGCACGAAAATAAATGGTGGATGATTAAAATTAATTTAGGATTAGTTCAATGCTCAATAAAAATCAAGATTTTAACAGATGTTAGGAGTGATCGTCTTCGTATCCACACAAATGTTACTTTAACCTACAATTATAAATAGATAATTATAAATCACTTTTCACAACCGAAGTAAATTATAAATCAATTATAAATGTTTCTTGGAGTCGCCACATTGGGCCGGGATAAAATCTTTTCGCTCCAGACATCGAATTAATCATGTGCTAATAGTCTTGAATATCAATGAAATTTTACCCAAAAAAGAAGAAAGCTATGCTTTTCTGTTTGGGGAAAAAAAGAATCATGGCACGATGATTTTGTGGGAAAAATAAGGGATCTAGAGCTTTCTGACAAGAAAATTCTCCACAAGGAAATTTCGGACAAAGAATTGCCCGACTAGTAACTAGGAAAAAGTTATTATATAATTTAAAGGAAAAAGAAAAAGAAAAACATAATAGAGAGAAGAACTGAGGGTTATACTTTTTAACAAGGTTATCAAGATCGCTTGCAGGATCGTAAGATCATACGATCCTACGATTCAAGAGAGGGCAAGCGTTCTTGATTTCACTTTGCAGATCGGAAATGTAAGATCGACAATCGATCCCTGTATCGTAAGATCGATAGAATCATAAGATCATATCTATCCCGTGATTTTATATTTATATTTTTAATTATTTCTTTTATTGAGACAACTAAAATAATATAATATTAAAATTGGTAACAAAGGAGGTAACTTTCTCGGTCTATCATATTATAATTTTATTTATTTCAATTTATTTTTGAAAAATGGAAAAAATGAAAAAAAATAGAATATTAAGAATAATTAGCAGGACATTGGGTTAAATTCCTCTCCATTCTCTCCCTCTCAATTTCTCCATTCATTTTTTATGAGTGATCTACTATTAACTAATAAGCTTATGTAAAAAATGATATTTAGAAAACAAAAGTTATTTATTATTTTATAATTCAAATGAGAAAATTGATTTACCATTGTTGATTATCATAATTAGTTTGTCTTAACTTCTAACTTTCTATATTGTTACATAGCTCATGAAAGTTACAAATTAAGTATAATGTAGAATTTGAGAGTAAAATATCAAATTATTATTATTTGTTCTATTATTATTTTTTTAAATTTTTTTATTCATAAGGTACGATCTTACGATCCTAGATCCTAGAAGGATCTTACATCCTCGATCCTCCGGACCTCTCTCGATCGTACCATGGAAAGCGATACTTACAACCTTATTTTTTTATCATTTATTTACCATGATTAGTAATTTGTAATTATCAGTTTTATATTAAGTATATTGTTGTTATTATTATTTTAATATAATACATTGATTGTATTGTTATTATTGATTGTCCTAATTATATGATTATAATTTTGATCATATTGATGATTATATTATTGGTCCAAATCTTATCTAATCTAATTGAAAATTAATTAAAGATAGAAATTTTATATAAACAATAAAAATTAAAAGTCGTTGGATTCATGTCTACTTATTGGGTCTGTTTGGCACCTCTAGCGGATTAATTAGTGGATAGAAATTTATTAGCATATAACAATTTACTAATGAATAGCGGTTTAATTATTAGCGAATAAATGTGAAGAATTTGATAACGGCATTTATAAAAGTGTTTGGTATATTTAGCAAATTAAACTAGCTTATAAATACATAATGACACAATTAGACATTGTTGTGATATATATAATATGTATAATAGGAATTATTATACATTATTATTGAATTGTAACACAATAAGCAATTTATTTTTTATTACTTTTGTAAAAAAAATATGTAAATAAAAAGATATTAAATTTTAATTTTTTTTTACTTTTACTTTTTTTTATTATGTGTTATATATTTTGAAAAAAATGACAATGATAATAAAAAAATAAAATTAACTACATAACATTGCATAATTCAATAAATATACTTCAAATTCAAATGTGTTCCTCAATAATATAAAACTAATCATCATCTTACACTCCATAACAAATTAGCAATGTCATTACGAATTTCACTCATTCCCACAGATCTTCTTGCTATATTTTCATAGTTTGAGAAGTACTTTCAATATCGAAATGTATAATATGGATATTGATTAGCCACAAGAAAAATCAGATCCTCTGGTGAATGAATTCAAATATAATTATGTTAAGCAAATGTGGCCATTATAATTTTTATTTGTGATTCCACACTGAATTGTGACATTTGATGAAGTATTTTCTAACAGGAGTATTAATTGCATGTATAAAAACAAGTGTGTCATGTGCTAATCATTCCCATCCGACTGATACAAATGTATAACACATATCAAAATTGCATACAACCATGATATTGAATATGGGGATATCTTTCCTTCCAATATAACGTAATTGATCTGCTTCAGGAATACAAGTAGTGATGTGTGTATCATCAATGCATTCAATATAATCATAAAAAAAACATATTAGATTATATAAATAAGCAAATTTTGTATAGAATAAATTATCAATACCTTAAAATATGGCATATATTTTCTTCATTGACTATGTAAGATGGTATAGTTTTGAAGTGTGGATCTTTAGATTTTATGATATCCCTCGTCAAACCTCTTTCTTTACCACATATTGCATCCAATATCTAATGAACTACCCTACTAATGGTTTCATCCAAATTTTGGAAACATTCAACAATAGGTCTATTAAAAGCCCTTAAGCAAGTGTGTATAGAAATATACCAACTTTCTTCATACTTAACATTCTATTACTTGATTTTATCTCATATCTCGATGATAATTCATCGCATAACTTAAGTAAAGTATTTGATTCCATTCTAAAAGCATTTACACATTGAATATGATGTTCATTTAATGCTTCTTTCATCCAAAATTTTCATGTTTTTCTTATTAAACATAAAGCAATATTTAAAAATAATAATAACAAAAAAGGAACAAATGCAACATAAAAAAAAGACATGTTATTTTCTAATTTATTATAAAAAAAATTATATATCTAACAATAAAGTAAGCATAAAGTCCTATAAAAATTTCACTTATTATTCATATTAAACATAAATTTTATTCAAAATAATCTGCTTTCATCATCTTCTGTGTTTAAAAATACATCCCTTTTGCTTTCAGATGACATGGAATATGCACCATAACACCATAGTTGATTTCCCTTTTCAAAATCTTCCATAACTTGCATGTAGTCAATAATTTGCATTGCACTATCACATCTAAACACTGTTGGTTGCATGTTTACGCTACAAGTGCCATCATCGACTATTCTATTACTAACCTTTTCAATGGATGATACTAATTTACTAATATGTTCCCAACATTGATGACCCTGCTTGTTGCATTCTTTTGCGCTTCAGTTGCTTAAGTTTTTCTTTATTAACTTAAATTTGTGTTTGCACTTTATTGTCATTTCTTTGACCATGATTTACCTTTTGCATGAAATCTCGAAAGAAAGTATCATCATCTTGTTCATCCCTTTCCAATACATAATATTGGGTAAATTGATTTTCTTCTCTATTAAATTCAACATCTTCATCCCCCATGTTGTTATTCTTCTACATTTATTTGTTCTTCAATGTTAACATCAAGAAGATTAGTTGGTAAAGGATCCATTGATAGTGCATAAACATGGTTTCTACTAGCCACTACATCTCTAAATAATTTTTCGTAGTTATCTTCTATAACTAGATCCAAAACCCTTTCCACGAAATTTCTTAACATTTTTATTTTCCTACAATTAACATTTCAAAGGTTAATAAAAAATTTTTAAAAAAATTAAGTAATATTGAATAATCTTAACTTTAATGGTACAAAAATTAAAGTGACGATAGAAATATCACGAAAAAATTGATAATAGAAACAAACTAACCTTAAGTTTTCTTTCCCACCATTCATTTGAGCAATTAAGGGTTCTTGTACTAAGATTCCATTCAAAGTCAAATTTTGTTCTTTTAAAACTTTTTTAAAGCAACCAATTTTTTCTTATTGCATCATATTTATTCTTACAACTTTGAAAACGACATTCACGCTTAATTCTTTCTTTGATCTTCTCTTGAATAACATGTCACTTGAAAGCTTGTCCGCATCCATATTTTGAAATATATTCAAGATATATATCACAAACATAATTGTTTCGTCATTGGTCCCGTGAAATTTCTTTTGGGGTCACTTTTTTTTATTATTTGAATCCATCTTATACCAAGATAACAACATTATGTAAGCAAACTTAAGAATTAGACATCACATAAGGATATAAAAAAAACTTTAAAAATAATGCTGATCTTTTTTAAAATTTATTGTGCTTTAGTTTTTTTATGTACTCAGACATATTATTAAAAGTTTAAAGATATAAAATATATTAATAACATTGTGTCCATTACTTAAATTATAATCTCTCTCTTCTCTCTCATATGCATATGAGATATCAGAGAAAATGTGCAATATACTATTTTTAACATATCTCTCTCTTCCCTATCCATATGAGGTATCAATAAAAGTATAAAAAAATATTAATAGCATAAGTCTCACTCTAGTATCCATGGAGTCATATCATGATAAAGTCTAATGATTGCATAAAATTTTAATGGTAAAAGAACACAACAACCCAAAAAAGAAGGAACAATCATCTCTCTCACGTAGACAAGTCATATCATGAAAAAGTGTAATCATTGCATAAAATTTTTAATGGTACATTGTGCACCGAGGAGGATGTGAAATTTTATGGTACCGCGTCGCGTCATCATTGTTCACAAAAGTTTTTAAATAAGGGTTTTTATCATCGTGTTTAAAAATGGTAGGAAAGGTAAGAGAAACATAAAACTCTTCTATGAACCATCGTATGCTTGAAAGAGGAGCGTCTTACATTTTTTACAAATCCACTGTACTCTACAAAAAAAAAACATTACCAAACAGTAAAAATAGAGGTTTAATTATTTAATATGTTATACTCCACTAAAACCTCTATTAAAATGTCATGCCAAACATTGTCATTACCTCCAAATTGGGACAAATTGAATGATATAGATAATGTTAAAACTATGCTTGTATTGTGAATGACCATTAGTCCTCCATCATATGCGAATTCATTGATTTAAATTAGACTTGTGGTGATACTGAGTCTCATTGACCTGCATAAAAGTAGCATTTGTCCAGAGTGTTTTTCATTGAATTTGATGAAATCGAGTATTGAATTGAATGAAATTAAATATATTATTTGGATAAATTGACATTGAATTGACAATTATTATTGACATATTGTATTGAATTGTTATTGATCAATGACTATTTATTATCGAATTAAAAATTATTAATTCAATAATGATTATTGATCGAATAATTGATAATTATTAATTAAAATTGTTATTGATGGATAGTGGTCTTTTGATCTTAGAATGATATATTGATAAATTATTATATTATTAATTGATTATTGGATTGATTGCGACTTAATTTTTAATTGAACATATTAATTGTCTATTAGATTCTATACTCTATGTATTGAGTATTTTTGTATTCATAATTTTTTCTTATACTTGAATGAGAATTAGGAGTGAACCCAGACTGCAATATGGAAGGGGTGCAAATAAATTGTAAAGAAATATGATGGCACCAAGAATTGAAAACTCGCGACCTATTTAGGGGATATCATATACAACAACCACTAAAACCAGGGGGGCAGTCTGCCTCTAAAGAGAGACAAATGATGATTTTGCAGTGACTCAACTCTATGAAATGCACATGACTCTAAATTGAGTCTTATAAAATTATCTACTTTTACTATTTTTTGCACTATTAGCATCGTGCGCTTAGTTATTATTATTTCGAAAAAATATTTTATAGTAAATAGTTTAGCAGTCGTCAGACGACTGTGATAGTTAAGTGGGCCCTAGGGAGTTACAACTACATTAATTTATTGTTTTCTTTCTCAAGTTTACGGGTCAATATGTTACACGCAAAAAAAAAAAAAAAAAAAACTTGCAGATGAGATGACGGATTGATGGGCCAAGCTTGGGATCAGAAGTCTACAAATGGATTCGGTCCAGTAATTAGGCCCAAAAGAATAAGATTCTATTTATAGACAAATTCATAACTGATGGCGCAGAATGACTAAGAATTAGATTATGGGAATTATTTCTATATAGATGAATTGCCACGAGATCATGTGGTTTTGTTTTGTAACTCAACGGTGTGCGCAAAACATCTACAACATCAAATTTGTTTAAAATGTGATTGAATAAAAAATTTATATCATTCAATTAATGGGCGAAGCATCATATACATTTTATCCTTAGTTGTTGGGACTCAATTGTTTTTTTTTTTGCTTAAAAATGAAGTAGAAGAATGTTTTACGAAAAGTAAAGATTAAAGAACGCATGCTGATTGGTTGTGAGAAACATTTTTCTTTTTAATTTATACACTCAAGTATTGATACAAGTACGAAGTATCCAATGTGAACTTTACGTAAACAATCATAAAACTTTAAAAACCGATGTTAAAATATTGATTTTTTTTAAATATTAAAAACGAAGTTAAAAGAAAACATAAAAAATTAAATTACATAATACGCACTAACTTATTTTAACATATATAAAATATATGATTGGCATATAAATCATGCAAACTTAAAAAATAAAAATTATGCAAACGCATACTAGAAAATTATAAGTTCAAAATGAAGTAAAAGAATCATCGATCCGAAGAAACATTCAAACACTACCTCATAACAAATATTAAAATAAAATCTTATCCTGATTATTTTCAACTTTAATTAATTAATTAATTAGATTAAATGTACGAACTGTTCTAGAGATTAACGTTTCCTCGCTAACTAGTCGTTGGGCGCTGCCAACGAAATGCAAACGTGTTAGTCATCTGCAGGTGGAGGTCTTTTTTGTGTTTTGGGATGCCCCCCCCCCCCCCCCCCCCCCCCCAACATGAGAGATTTGTATGTACCAGTACTGATGAGAAATTAATCAAGTAGCTAGGTCTATAAAACCCATATCTGTGGTACAAACAGAGATCAATATATGAGGGTTTAAATTAAATGTTACCCGAGAAGAAAAAAAGGGGTTAAAAGTACATCCATCAATTGATGAAGAGAATCCACTTTAGCATGGTACATATTCTGTCGACGTGCCCTTTCAAATCCCTCGTCATGCACATGAACTTTTAGGTGGCCTCCATTGTAAGTTCTTTTTTTTTTCTTTTATCTGCCTGATGTTTTTAGTGTCCGAAATTATTAATATTCAATTAATTTAAAATTAATAATAATAATAATAATAATAATAATATTTTTTATCAAAATGATGATTTCAAGACTAATAACACTTATCAAACGCTTAACACTCAATCATGTTACTACTCGAGCCAAGCAACTTTGGTTGCCTCAGCCTTTAAGTTTGATGCCGCCATCGGTCCAGTCGCATTCATATCTCGAGCAGATTAAGTTTCCTTCACCACTTGCTCTTGTACGTTTGAATATTATTATTGAAGCTTTCATCGTATGAGTTTAATCTAAGTGTTCCAGCGTTTTACATGTGAAGTGCGTGTCAAACGATTTTACGCATAATTTACTTTATTTTTTCGATACTCATTTTTCTTTATGAATAATTTAGATGATTATTAATGATAAAAAATAATTTTATAACGTAAAAAGTTATGAAAATACGTATATCCATTACGAAGGATAATAATGTATATAAGTTTATAAAATTTTGAAAATAATGAATATAATTATTGACAATGATTTGAATCATATTTTTATTATCATCGATGATTAGTTAAATTATTTATGAAGAAAAATATCAAAATAAATAAAATAAATAATAGATAAAATTATTTTACACGTGCTACACGTGTAAAAAGCTCTAACACCTATATATATATATATATAATATTATATATAATGAATGCATCATGTCCGTGTATTAGATCACGTTGAAAACTTGTAGCCCTTGTGATCGAAGTGCATTATAATTCACCGAATCAATGCACAACAAATCATGAGTTGCTCCACTTGCAGGCCTGCAACCATGTTTCCATGTGGTCACCGGCCTTTCGATTTGATTGATGCTGAATCCAAGCCAGCACTCTCAATCCTAACCACGAACTTAGCAGGGCAATTTGCAAACTTACATCTTTTTTAGTTCCAGCTAGATATTAAAATAAATAAATAAATAAATAAAAATATATAATAGGATCGGGCACAACAATTCAAGGCACAACCATCCATGAATTGTTGTGCCAATTAGGATTGTGAAGATTTATTTTAAAAATTATTCTGTCCTGATCTATAGTTTATAATTTCATGATGTTATTAGATATTGAGTGTAAGGTTTTAATATAATCTTAATTTTGATGTACGATCTTACGAATTCTATATGATCTCACTCACATTATTAATATAATTATTTAAATAATAATAATAATATATTCAATAATTAAGTTAAGAATGATATGGTATTTCTTATTATATTTAAATATAATATGGTTTAAAAGTTAATAAAAAATAAATTAGTGATGTTTTAATGTAATATTTGAATGTGATAAATTTATTAAAATATATTTATATTTACTAATAAGTAGGTTTTTATGATTCTTGATTTGATTTTACTATATTTGCTCATTTAAAGAAAAAAAAGAGCATTACATTTTCTAATCCAATATATATATATATATTAATTGTATTTTAACATTTGGATCAAAGTAGGTCTATTTATTTTTCGATAAATGCTATCTAGGGCTATTAGTAACACACTAATCCGGTGTTTGAACATGACTGAATGGTATACTATGATCAAATTGGTGCTGTCAAAAATCAAATTCGATATTATCAGCTCCCGTAGATCCTAATTAAGGATAATTTTACTAATCAATTGTGCCAACAAATATTGATTAAGGTGGGTTTACTTTTATATTGCATAATTAAATTTAGAATTTACATGCTAATTTTCTGATGGAAGATATTTAAAAATAAACTTTTGAATATTAAGATGATATGTCAGATATACACTTTCAAATTTTATAATATAAATATCATTGGAACCAATGAGAGTTGAATGAATTGAAAAGTAGGTACTCTCGTTGAAGTAAGATGTTGAGTTAGAATCTTGTGAACATAAATAATTTTTATTAAAAATTTTATCTGTCATTGTCAGACACACGATGAAGAATGAATATTGAATTAATTGGACTCGACGATGAATTGGCTTTTTAACATATTGCTTGTTTAACGAATTGAATGGCCAATGCCACTTCTCATAAATCGGGATTGGCAAAAAAAAATCACTCCAAGCCTTGCCTATAATTAATTTATGAGTTCAATAAGCGCGTCATGCATTTTTCGTGTCACATATGTATCAAATTCTTTTATACATATTTTTTAATTTATTGATATATTTTTTATTAATAATTTAAAGGATTATTTATGATGACAAAAAATAATTTTATATTATAAGAAGTTATACAAAATTATTATATATATTATGAAGCATAATGTGTTAAAGTTCATAAAATTTTAAAAAATGATAAATATAATTATTATTGATTATTTAATTCACATTTTTATTAATTTAGAAACATGTCAAAAAATAAAAAAATATGCACAAAATCGATCGACACGCGCATGACAAAAAAAAAAAAAAAGACTAGTTCATGACGGGATATAAAACTTAAACACAACTTTTCGGATTGCCACCACAACATATCACTTTTACCCCGACTTCTAGTGATGCATGCACTCTTAAGAGTGATTCTATTTTGCAACGTGCATCTAGGCACCAATATCCCCTCTTTTATTCTCTTTTTTCACTTCTCCAGCTTTTGTGTAGTTGGACAGCTCACACTCGATCTCTTCCACGCATGCAGTCTCGTCGTCCATGTGACCTCTACGTCGATCATTAAAAGCCATGGATCCAGGCATTAGTAATGTACAAAGCTTAGGTAGCTGGAAGAGGAAGAACTGAGCATTTATCTAGTTAATGTGGACGTTTCAATGCTAGAGCTTGACGATACTGATATATGAATGAATCTTGATCATATATAGTTCATACATATGTCTAGTCGCATTCTAAAATATGGTGTGTGAGTTGGTGACATAGATTTCAGGCACGTATCAGACACATTTCCTGATCGTAAGGGGTGGGGTTGGTTCTGCAATGGTGACATGAGAGAGGGAGAGGGAGAGAGGATGACAGTAATGGTAGAAGACATAGATATACATGGGCCCTGTAATGAGCCAGACCAACTGTAAACAGGTACAACCAATAAGCCAAAAGATTGGTTCAGTGCATAAATGATTTCTTCAGAGAGAGAAAGAGGGAGGGAGAATACAGACCATAGAAAGATGCATAGATCAGATCAGAAAGAGAGGCTGCAGCTGCTGTGTGGTTCCAATAGCTGTTACCTCTAGCTGTGTACTCTGCTACTGCCGCTGCAGCTGCTGCTGGAACTGCTAACATTTTGTGTGCTTGTGTGTTGTATGTACACTGTGATGAAAGAAGAGAGAAAAGAGCCACCAGAAGAAAAAGGTGCAGCACAGAAAGAGATGGAAGAACGAAAATATGACTGAGAGAGAAAGAGAAAGCTCTGGGCGGCGAAAGGAAGAAAGTGACGGCACGTAGCATATTCACACCAAAATGCTCAATACCGCCTAGATTTTCTATCTCAAAACCATTGACAAGCATCTCTTCCCCTTATTAATAAAAAAATTATAAGAAAATTTTCAAGTATATATATATATATATATATATATATGTGTGTGTATGAATCTCATTGCATCAATCTTGGGCTTATAATATTTGTTTGTGCTGATGTTAATATCTTATTAGTTCGGTTCGAATACAATATTAAATAAGAAGTTTGGCTCTTTTGTAAGATCAGGAAATGCTGTGTATTTGCCACTTGAGGTTGAGTTGAGAGGATGTGCTTCATGCATCCATCAAAGCATGCATTTTTTTCTCTCAAAAAGTTGTGACGTTTGAGTACTACCTGCTACCTTTGGATCCGACCACTGTCTGTGTTAAAATAATCATAGTAAAGATTTTAAATTTGGTGTGATCGCATGAGTTACTCTTTTTTTCATAAGATAGAGATTGGATGGTAGTAAGCATGCAGCTGACGAGCTGCATCGTCGTATCAGAAAAAGGGGGAGTTCAGGAACTGTAATAACTAATCAGTGCATGCGGAATCTTTGATGATTGCTAGATCTCATCAACAAAAATGTTAGATTTGCATAAAGCTGGTGTGTGTGTGATATGACTGTAATAACACAAATACACAGGCCCTCATCACCTTGTCCATAGTCTCTTGTCAATGTCCAAGCAATAACTCATTAAAAGTGAAGAGAGTCGAGATGTGGATCGATAAGGGGGGCCCCACACACACCACTTGCACTGTCTTTACCTTAGTTGCCCACAACGTTCCTTTTCTATTGTTCTCTAATTAATGTCAGAAATTTATTAGTATTCTTCTTGAACAGCGGGCATAGTAAATTTTTAACGTGATCTGTAAAATAACATTAGATATAGTATATATTCTTGGAATGTCCCTGTCTGGTTGGATAAGAAGTCAGCAGAAAAGTGTGTAAGATATCGCCAGCTACAAAAGAGAGAGGAGGGGAACAAGATGACAAGAGGGGGTAACTTGGCAAAAAACCCAAAAAAAAAGGGGTCGCATGGAAAGATGATGCCCTTTTTTTTTTTGGCCCAAAGTATTAAAGTAGATTGAGGAAATAACCAAAGGTTTAAGGGTGCTCAGAATTGGAGATTACACACACAGGGAGAGTGTGTGTATGAGAGAGAGAGAGAGAGAGAGAGAGAGAGAGAGAGAGAGAGAGAGAGAGAGAGAGAGAGAGAGAGAGAGAGAGAGAGAGAGATGTAAGCTTGTGCAAAGAGCTGCCTCTCTGTTGCATTTGCTCTCTGTCCATGAATGAGGCCATGCCAGCCACTGCTGCCCTTTTGGAGGTTTGTTGCTGCTGCTGCTGGTCTGGTGCTCTTGCTATTTCTAGGCTTGAGGATTTTATATTTTGCGATGGTGTGGGCCGCTGAGATCACCACCAGGATCTTAGACCTCTGACCCTTGTTTGTCCCTGCCAAGCCCTCACTCACTTACACACTTGCTGCAAACTAAGACCCAAAAGCCACTCTCTTGCCCATCAATGTCCCCCTTGCCCTGGTGCTGCTTCCATTCTGCTCCCCCCCCCAAACCTTGTGCCTCTCCCCTTCTCGCAAAGATGTGATAGCTGAGATCTCCGCCTGGCTGTAGGGTTTCGTTTTAGCCCTCGAGGAAAGCTACGGTCCATCTCTTTCAGCTGGGTCTCCTTCTTCCCCTTGCCCTGCTTTTCTTGCGGTGGAAGGGCAAGCAGCTGTCTACTTGCCTTTCCGCTCGTCTGAACTCTTCTTTTCCACTGTTTCGACCTTTATTTTCCATAGCCTGCGTAGTTGTGGTTGCTGTCGATGCTGCTGTTGCTGTTGTGTCGGTCTAAGACTGGAAGCTGACACTGTTGGCGCTGGTAATGGAATTCTGGCACTTGGATGGCCAAGCCTTTCTCCAGAAACAACAGCAGCTGCCACCAAGCCAACAGAAGCAGCAACAAGAGAAGCAAGACAAGTTGGAGGAAGCTGGGAAGGAAGACGGCTACTGCTAGTCACAGTAGTACCAGTCGTAGCAGTGGTGGTAGTAGTAGCGTCAGCTGCGGCCAAAGCAAAGCTGGACGAGGAGCTCAGGAGGGGGGAGAAGGATCTGGATCCGCGAAGGACTCATTACCTTCTGAATCAAGCAAACCCAAGAGAAAGCGAAAGAGAAGACGAAGAGGACGTGAAAGAACAAGAGCAGGAAGACGGGCAAGGCTCGCTGCACGGCGGTCAAGGCTTCCAGCTCCACTCCATCTTCAACCAACGCCAGCAGCAGCAGCAAACGGCGGCGCTGCTCTCGTACTTCTCTTCGTCGTCGGCTGCCACGGCTTCGTCGTCCGAATATGCCCGCCTTTCCGAGCACAGTCTCGGCTACCACCAGTTCGGACTCCAGCAGCAGCAGCCGCCGCCGCAGCAGCAGAGGCCGCATTCTTCCCGTTATGGACTGAGGGGCTCTGGGGGCGGCGAGATCGTAGAGGTGCAGGGAGGTCACATTGTGCGGTCAACGGGGCGCAAGGACCGACACAGCAAGGTGTGCACGGCCAAGGGGCCACGAGACCGCCGCGTCCGGCTGGCCGCCCATACCGCCATCCAGTTCTACGATGTCCAGGACCGGCTCGGATACGACCGCCCCAGCAAGGCCGTGGACTGGCTCATCAAGAACGCCAAGGCCTCCATCGACGAGCTTGCCGAGCTGCCCGCCTGGACTCCTACTGCCACGGGTGGCGCAGCCGTGGCGACCGCGTCGTCTTCCCGTGCCCCGCCTCAGCTTTTGAACCACTCGCCTGAGCAGTCCATTGGCGAGTCCAACCAGAAGGCAATTCAGGTCGTCGAGCCTGTGGTTTCTGCTGGTTTTAGCTTCACCAGCGGCGGCGATATCCGCACTGGAGACGACACTGGGAGTGCGAGCTTTCTTCCACCTTCGCTGGATTCTGACTCGATTGCAGACACCATCAAATCGTTTTTCCCCATGGCCGCTGCTGCCGCAACTTCTACGTCATCGAGTCCGACGATTGGATTCCAGACCTATCAGCAGGACCTCCTGTCACGGACTCCTAGCCACAACCAAGATCTACGTCTCTCGCTTCAATCCTTCCAGGATCCTCCAGTGTTCCATAATCCACATTCCAGCCACCAGAGCTCCGCTCCGCCCGCTCACAACGCTCTTTTCGCCGGCTCGCCCCATTTGTCCTTCGACGCGGCATCGGCGAGCTGGGCAGAGCAGAGTCAGCGAATGGTGCCATGGAACGTGGCGGACGCGAGTGGCGGCGGCAGCGGGTACGTGTTCAGTCTTCCACCAACACCACCACAGCAGGCGGTGCCGCTGCACTCGGTGCTCGGCCAAGGCCAGCTTTTCTCACAGAGGGGACCCCTTCAGTCCAGTAATTCGCCCTCGGTCCGCGCCTGGGCAGTCGACCCGGCCATCGCCGACCACCAGATGCACTCGGCGCTTCATCCGGCGATGTCGACGATCGGGTTCGCATCCGGTGCCGGCTTCTCCGGCTTCCGCATCCCGGCTCGGATTCAGGGCGAAGAGGAGCACGATGGTGTCACCAACAAGCCGCCATCTGCTTCCTCTGCTTCCCGCCATTGATGGAAGTGAGAGAAAGAGAACTAACTGACACCAAAATCTCTCCTTTTCCCTGGTAACAACTCCCACTTCCAGCCATGCGGCCAACTCGATCAATTGTTATAAGCTCAGAAACGTTAACCTCTTTTCCTCTTTCTTGTGGCAGCATTGGTTGCCTTTAGAGGAGTGAGGTGATGAGAAGGAACAGCACTGGCTGTATGATCTCTGGAAGAAAACCATATTTCTTCTGTTCCTTGGTCGGTTGGTTCTCTCCTCTTCCCTCTGTCATTTGGCTACTTTGTTTGGGCTTTTCTTAGCCGTTCTTGCTTCTTGTCATGTGTCAGTCCCAGTTGCTGTTGTTGTCTTATCATTGCTTTGTTTGAGTCGTGTTTCTTTTTCTCAGTGTTCCTCTCGTGCTCCGTTCTTGCTATAACTGTGCACGTATAGCATGAACGAGTTGCATGCATGTCAAATCAAACTGTTGTCATCTTGGAAATGTATCGGGGGAATTTGTTTCTGTTTTAGTCCTGACTTTTTAAGTGAAGTGGTAATAAGAAGAGGAAGTGTCAAGTGCCTGAAACAGGAGTGAGCCACAAGAGAAGTGTAGAGAGCATGCATGCAAAATTTATTTTAACCTGATGACTGGATGATGATGTGTTTTCATGCTGATGCGGTGATGAAAGATATTTCTTTTACTCAACTGGAAATGGATGGAATCTTTCCAACTTTTTTGTCAAATTGCATGTCATGCTATTTTGACCTGATGCTTTGATGATCTTGTGTTTTCTTCATGCTGATGAGGTGCTGAAAAGAGACCTTTACTCTAACTGGAAATGGATTGAACTTTCTCACTTTCTTGATCACGTCATGTAACAAAATCGTTCCCCTTTTAACTTCCTAAAACAGCCAAAAAGATGGGAGATTTTTAATATACACAAATCAAAGCACCATGATAATTGCGCAGCTCACAGTTCATACGTATGATGGTGCTGAATTGCGTCTCTTTCTCTGAAGAGTATTGGCAGCTTTAATTTCCATCCACTGTTTTCATATTATTAGCTTTAGTCGTGTAGCTCACAAACCACCAGCCAGCTTCTTTAATTATAGCAGTAAAAGAAGATGACACAGGGATTGAAGAGGCAAGGGCAATCAGAAAAGATTCGCATGCCACTTTGTTCTCCCTGTTTTGTTTCAAGCTATCTCTGTTGATCTTTTATGCTGTTAATTTGTGACAATTCCAGTTCTTGGATACCTAGATCACCTTATCTTTTTGTTTGATTCGGTTCCACATTGTCACTTTATGTGCTGTTGTGAGCTTTAAGCTGCTGCTTTAGTGGAGTAACCTTAATGGAATGAGCATCTGAGCTCAGAAGTTTGTGTCTATTTCTGTCAGTGGAATCCAACAACCACCACAAGTACATTACTCGAACAGTAGACTTGAAAAAATAGATACACGACAGTACCTAACAGAAGCTTTCATTAGTTACCATGTCCAAATGTAGATCTCTTTTCTGATAGATACAAATGTCAAGCCAAAGCCTCTTGTTGGATGCATGCAGATCTCCATCGCCTAGATGTTGTCTGTATGCTAAATGGATAGTGGAGGGAAGTTCTCTATAAATAGATATGATCCTTATTGAACCAATTCAATTTCTCATCATCAATGTCCATCCCTTGCTACATTGCATCAGTTCCACCAGATGGGCAAAATATTAGATGGTAGGACATCAGGTTACCAAATGAGAGGGAACACCAAAAGTGATGGCATTTAATAGGTGAACGTACTGCACTTTTGGCTGTTTGGCAGTGCCTCAGTTCCGCTCACTTGAATAGAATAAGAAGACACCAATAGTTGGTTGGTGCACCTGAGTTTTAGGTTCAGTGACCAGAGAACTAATAGCCTGAACTTGAGCTCTGAAGTCATTACCATTATGCTCGTGGACTTCAAAATCAAAACACGCAAACACATTAATTTTTTTTAAAGAAAAGAAATTGATGCCGTTTCTAAGGACTGATTGATTTCAAAACCCCGAGGTTTGGATCATTCCAACACTTCAGGAATTCGAGCTGGTAAACATATTAAGTTTTTACGGGGCAGAATGCAACCCTAGTTGCTTCTGATAGTTTGATAATTAATAGTGTTTTTGTGGAAACACAGGTTCAAGTATGATCTTTGCAAAATGATTTCAAGACAACCAGGGCATAGTTTCAGAGCATCCTTAAATTGTAGGATTCGCCCCAGTGGCCCTTCAAACCTGAAAAATAGGATCTGTGCATGCCAACTTGCAAGATGTGGGAGCCAAAAGAATTGGCCGCATGCTAAATATGGTAGCTGAGCACAGGATGATTGCCTCCAGCTCGTCTCACTTCAATCTGCAGAGGTTTCAACATCGTTGATAAATGATTAAAAGCAGAACATGCTGCCAATGCAGAATTGGTCCCCTGCTGTTTGATCCAGTAATAAATTGAATTGAAGCTACAAAAATAAAAGAGATTTCTAATTATGAAGAACTTAATCGACACAGCAACCGTAATTACTAACCGAAGTCTAGGTCAGATTTGTTTATGAACTTTGCTTTTTCTTGCAGTAACCTGCTGAAGTTTATTAGAATTTGGCATATATGTGGACACACAGTGAAAGAAATTAAAGCTTCTTGGTGGTTTCAGACATTTTGGCGTAACGGGATACTCAAGAGGAATTTTGGCGTAACGGGATACTGCCGATGCTCAAGAGGAATTTTGGCGTCAAGAACGCTCCGCAAAGGTGGCAGGACAATGCCGCCGACGGTGTCTTCGACGTGGTCATGTCCTTTGAGGAGAAAGTTTTCGATTTGGTCATTGAAGGTCCTCCCTCTTCTCGTTTTCTGCTCTTTAATTCGGCTTCTGAAAGCTTTTTGGTGTATGAACAGACTTCTGTAGCCAACATTTCAACTTCCTTGATTTGATGTTTTTGCACGACCTAACAATTCATTTAGTCGCGAAATGAGTTCATGTTCCCAAAATCATGCCGAATGCAAGTCTAACGCCTCTTAGTGATCATGAAACCTATAGAAAACACAAGTGAAATTTGAGTTAATTTTCATACCATGTTTATTGAAAATGATAAACTCCGTCTATGTTTTATAGTCGGTCCCAAGTTCGGATAAAGAAGGAGAATTGTGTTAGGCTCCGACAGCCAGCGTAAAATCCTGTCGAATTTTATGAATATGAATCAACGAATAAGAACGGAATAACGTCGTATAATTCATATAGCCGATCCCACTTAGTGGGATAAGACTTTGTTGTTGTTGGTTTCAAACATTTGAATACTCCACGCATCAAAGATCTGATACGCATGATTGCTATTGAACAGAGAATTGCAGTGTCCTTTGCTCCAGAAAACAGCCAAAAAAATCCACTTGGCCTAGGACAAGTCTCAATCCGCCGCGCCACTCATGCACAAGAACACAAGCCACACAAAGTTCCAGCCAAACTAAATGCTGCTTCACACGAAGTCACGTGCATAATATGTACATCAGTTCCGTTCACAATTTAATCACTCAAATACTTTTATTCCTCACAGAAAATGGTAAGAAAAAACCAAAGAAAAGAAGAAAAAAAAGCTTTTGAATTCAAACTGTATAGGCGCCTTTGGTAGCAATCAATTTCTCTGTACAGAAGAAAAAAGGCTGATTCGAAGCTATTTAAGACAACCATCAACATTCACGCAGTCACACCCTCGCTTGTCTGTGGTAGTGATGGTTGCTGTTCTTGTTCTGTCTTCTCAATTCTTGGCTCTCTATGGGCTGCTTCATCGTTCACCGGCTTAACTTGTGGCTTGGCTGAACCTTTTCCATCGGTGTTCGCAGGTTTAACTGTGCTGAATGTTCTTTTAGCTGATGGAATCAAAGTTTTACCAACTTTGTTTGGCAGCTTAACTTGGGACTTCCCGGAACTGACAGCCTGAGCTGGAAGCCTAGTCTCCCATGGACGAGCGGCTATCCACTGATCTACCCAGCTCCATCCCCAGTTAGTCTTCTCAAATTCATATGGCCCCTGGTTCGATCCGGAGTTGGCCCTCCACTGATGTTAAAGCACAAAAGTGAGTCTTTCTGAAAAATTTCAGGAAAGCTGCATGCCTGAAAAAACAAAACATTCAACAACACACCTGATGAGAAAATGCATATGCTAGTGCTCGCTCACGCTTGACAGCGGCTTCTTCTCTTTGTTGTATTCTTGCAATGATTTCTTCCTTTGTTTCAGAACCACCACACCATTCTACCTGCAAGAAAGTCCATATGCGTGTCCGGGTTTAACAATCAACACATCATAAGTATCTGCCTGCTGCTGCATTACCAGACACATGAATCCAGTCATGTCTCTGAAGTCAAAGAGGCTTACTAGACGAATGACCCCGAATCTATCTTCAGATATGGTTAAGATGAGATAAAAGCAAATTATGCTCCACATAACACCACAGAAAATTTTGTCCATAAAGATAACAGATGATTTGTTTGCATCAAACCAATAAATTTGTAGTAAACTAGAATACTTTTTTCCCTCCCAATTACTATTGCTTACAAGATGTCATAAGCATCTAAAAACATAAACGTTAATAAGAAGAAATGATTTTGCTCACTAAAAAAGGGCCCAGATGTTGGCAAGTTTGGTTGACAAGATTTCCAAGATTCCTCATAGTTGGGAAAATTATAAACAATTCTACGCTGAATTATCGGGTACCCAGGACTTCATGAAAATTGCAAGGCAGAGAGGGAGAAGCTAACTATTGGCATGTCAAAAACCACAATCAAGTAAGAAAATAAAGAATGGGCAGACAATAAGGATTTGAAGGAAGACAAAACAAGGTATAAATGTTTTCCATTTGAATACATAATTCTTTGGGCAAATGAAAGTTTTCTCCTTTTATTTTCTTTTTTTAGTTTTTGAGGAAACAAAATATGGATTTTAGAACTTCACCTCTATATCATGAAGCTTAGCCTCAAGTTTTTGTTGATTTTCTTGCCGCTTTTGCTTAAGACGCCCTTCAATGACCATAGTAGCTCGACGAGTTCTAATTTGAGTTTGTATCTTACTCCACATCTGAACCTGAGCTGAAGTGGCTGATGCCTGTTTCTTCACAGAATCACGGTCCACGAAAACCTGCAACCTGCGAGCACCCTTCATCCTACTGAGAGCTTTCCTTGCCTGCATAATTGAAATCCATTATTTAAATATCAAAAGACAGTTTTTACTTGCATTTATAGCATTCCATAGTAGCTTCCCAATATTACTTGCATTTTGGCGTTGTGGTAATAACTTTCCAATACTTTTTACTTTTTTTCCCAAGGGGGCTTGCACACAAATGAGTTATGAACATCCTACTAAATTTTATCCTACTAAAGTAATTAATTCTCATAGGAAAGAGTGGAAATAAGGGAAGAATCACCCTAAGGACTTCAAGGCTATCAAGAAAATGTTTCCGCAAAAAAATGATACAGATCAAAGAACCATCTCATTTGATTCAAGTGCTATGGAGAAGAAACCTATCTAAGAAAAAAGATCGGGTAATAGGGAGAGAAATGAGAGACTGTCATTGGGAGACCTCCCGGTGGCACCACCAGAGATCGTCCGCAGGAGATTCCCTCCTCTCGGCGCCACACACTGTGAGACATGATGGTGCTGAAGAGTGGCAGATGGTGCAGAGGCAAGGAAAGAAAAAACAGACAACAGACAAAGGCGTCATCGACAAGAAGGGTATTCAATGTTATCGATGCAGGAAATGGGGCCATATCCAGCGTGTATGCAGGGATCCAATAACTTGTTTGGAGTGCAAGGGGGTGGGACACATTCGGGCTCGATGTCCCACAGCTCGCCGGAGAGCTGCCTTGGAGAGGTCAGGGCCAACTGGAAGAGGAAAGATCCTAAATAAGCCTTCCATGCAGAATGAGTCTGGTTCTGATCAGACCTTCGTGATCTAAGCTCCATGGTCCATGGCCATGAATTGGAACACTTGCAGAGCTGCGCTGTGGGCGTCCTCTCTGGTCCAGCATCTGACACAGCCATGGTGCACCCAGCGGTGATGCAATAAGTGGGGGCAAACAGGCATGTACCTCTTAGTGCTAAGGAATGGGGCTACAATACATTGGAGAAGGTGGTCGCCGGCGGAACAAGGGAGAAGGATTGACCAAGGGAGATCAATGATGATTAATCTGCAAGGAGTACCTCTCCACCTATGGTACTAGAGTCTATTGCTGCACTGGTTTCTCCTTTTGCAACATTATCAGAGCTGTCATTTCCCTCATATGAGTCTGGCGACATATCTATAATTCGTGCAACAGTGATTATTAAATTAAATATGGAAGTCCCTAGGATGATGAATATTGTCTCAGGAGGTTTCGACTAGTTCTCGAATTTGGTCGGAGATTGTTTCTCAGACTTCTCCAGCATCGGCGAACTCCCAGCAAATCTGGCATGCGAAGATCTTGGAGCAGCGTAATGATTGAGGGGGAAATGCGATTATGATTCCTACAATCACGGAATTGGATCCCAAATCTGTGGAAAATATTGAAAGGAGAATCAAATCGCTGATTATACAACAACCTGTCCCAAAAATTGATGGAGAGGAGATTTTAGAAAAAGGAATAAATGGAAAGGAATCCATAGATATTGTTAGTACAACACCACTTGGAATACAGCTGAACAGAGATGACTCAAATGATAGATGGGAAGGGGGATCTTCCACGTCACCAATCCCAAATCTCATTGCCATAAATAGCTTGAATGGAACTCAATTGTGGGATCACACTGATCCTAATCAGGTTATGTGTCAGGAGGAGATGCTGGATCACATGCCACAAGCCAACAGAAATGACAAAACTTTTGGACTTCAATCATGACACATTTGAACCTCGGACATCTGATGCAGGAGAGAACAGTCCAGTCACAGAAGTGAGTGGCTGCGCAAGTAATGTGGACGAGGTGGCAGCAGCCATGGGTGCCAGGAGAAGAGGATGTCAGCCAGTTATCAACAATTATTTTATTTCTGCCTCGTCTTCTAAGGAGTGTCCAATTGGCATGGCGTCCAGTCCTGTTTCCATATGAAGATTTTAACATGGAATGTTAGGGGGCTTGGTGATGCAACCAGGCATCCAGTCTTAGGAAAGTACCTAAGAAAATGGCGTACAGATGTGGTGCTACTACAAGAAACGAAACTTGAGGCAGTGGATCAACAAATATTGAGGCAGATTGGTGGTTCCACAATGTCAGACCACCTGGCTCTTTGTTGGCAGATCAGGGGGTTGCCTTATCTAATGGAATGATAACACTCTTGAACGCATAGCTGTCCGCCCTGGCCAGTTCTCCATCTCTGCTACGTTCGCTCTAAGATCAAATGGTTTGCGTATCATGGTCACCTGCATATATGGACCCCAAGGGAATGCAGAACGACTCAAAATGTGGAACAAACTTTGAGAACTGCGACATAGCTCTCCAAACATCTGTTGAATTCTAGGAGGTGACTTTAACGTCACATTGGAAGCTTTGGACAAACCAATTGCTCAGCATGGGAGAGACAGGGGCGGAGGCCTTTAGGGATTTTATTGATGAACAGGGCCTCATGGACTTTCCAACAACAAATTGTAGGTTTACATGGCGGAGCTGTGCAAAATCAAAATTGGATAGGTTCCTGGGGTTCATAGAACTAGTTGAAAAATTTTAGTTATCCACCGTGACTGCATTAGAGAGACCTTTCTCTGAGCACACACCCTTGTTGTGGAACTCAAATAAAGGATCTCACTACATATCATATTTTAAATTCAGGCTCCAAGAAGATGACTTCCGAAATAATGGCACAACCAAGGTTGTCAAAAACGCGAGTCGACTCGTAGAATCGTACGATTCTACCCCGGCCAAACGTGTTCGTTTCTATCCAGAATCGCGTTTCGTCAACACGCGGTGGAATCGCGTGTCAGTGCGTAGAATCGGTGGAATCGCGTGTTGACTCCGTGTCGGCCGATCCCTTTTTTTACCTGCTCGTTCGCCCACATATGTACCTTTTATAACTTGTGACGGGCACTCATCAATCTTTTCCTCCTTTTGTTTCCTGTCCGCCGATGTTGCTCTGCCATCACCGTCGCTGACCTGCTGCCACCGTCGCCGCTGTCCTGCTGCCGCCGCCGCTGACCTGCTGCCATCACCGCCGCTGACCTGCTGCCACCGTCGCCGCTGTCCCGCCGCCGCTGCCGCCGATGCTCGTCTGCTGATGCTGCCATCACTCATCTTCTGCTGTCACTGATGTCTCTACTTCGCCGCCGCCGCCGCTCTCTGCTGCTGTCCTGATGCTGTCGCCGACCAGGTACGCCCTCTCCCTTTCTCTTCTCTCCCTCTCCCTTTCTCTCTTCACTCACCCGAGCAGGCCTTCTCTCCCTCTCCTCTCTCCCTTGCCCTTTTCTCCCTCTCCCTTCGCACACCCTAGCATTTTTTCACTTTCTCTCTCCGCGCACGTGAGCGGCTTCTCTGTTATTATTCTAAATTTATTGTTGTCTTATTTTTTTATGAATTGATCACGAATTTTTTTTATGAATTGATGTGCTAATTTTTGTTATTATTATAATTTTAATGATGTATTAGTTTTTCATGAATTAACTGTTAACATTATTTATTGATTTATCAATTGCCATTAGTCTGTTCTTATTATAATTTTTTGAGGTGTTAATTTTTCATGAACTAATATTTTAATATATAAGAAAATAATTGTTAATGTCATGAATTGATCTTAAAATTAGAATTTTGCTTATGTAATATTGCATTTGGTACTTATAAGTTCAAAAGAATTTGCATCTCACCACTAATTACTTATATATACATATATATATTTACATGTATATATATAATATATATTAAATAAAAATCTGGTAGAATCGGCCGTGTCGTGTTACGTGTTCACGATTTACGTGTTTTGCCGACCCTCCGTGTCGAGCCCGTTTTACGTGTTTGACAACACTGGGCACAACTACCCAGTATCCTCATCGGCTACAAAGACACTTGCTGACAAACTGAATCGCCTTTGGGGCTTTCTCCGTGGTTACAAGCGAAGAATTAAGTCAGATTGTGAACTCAAACACAAGGAGGCCTTGAATGCAATCTCTATGCTTGATCGATCAGAGGATGATCGCAAGTTATCCTTTATAGAGCTGCTGGAACGAAAATGCCATCAAGAGGTGGTGACAAAAGAAGACCTTAAAAGGGAGATAGAGTGGGGGCAAAGGTCGAGGCAACTTTGGCTTAAAGAACGGGACTCAAACACAAGATACTTTCACCTATATGCGAGTGGCCGCCGCCGTAAAAATACTATTGACAGACTTGTCGTTGATGATAGAGAGGTGACTGGGAGGGAGAACATAGGCGTGAAAATGGCTGAATATTTTCTGAACTTCACTCGTCGACATCCCCCGGTGAGTGGCAGTGGACAGGTACCTCAGCCCCTAGATTAACTCAAACACAAGCTGAGAGACTGACATGTAGCTTTTCTGAGGAGGAGGTTCTTATTGCACTTAAGGGCACGAAGAGTGAAGGAGCCCCGAGTCCGATGGCTTTCTTGTTTTATTCTTCAAGGAATTCTGGACATTGCTTGGGCTAGATGTCATGGCAACTATTCAGGAATTTCCAGTGGACACCGGAGGTTTTGACCGCATTAATAGATTTTTCTTATTCCTCTAACCAAAGAAGCCTGGGGCAGATAGAGTTGAAGACTTTACACCTATTGCTTATCTAATGCAATTTATCTTATTGTGACTCGTGTCTTGGCTAACAGGTTGTGGCTAGTCCTGGACACTTTGGTGCATCCGGTGCAATCAAAGGGCGCTCAATCACTGACAGTTTTATCATGGCTTCAGAAATAATTTCTACATAACGTCACACCCGGAAAAAGAGGTTTCTTTGGGAAGTGGACTTCTCTAAGGCATATGACGCCTTGGACTGGACCTTTTTGTGGAACTCTTTATATAAGATAGGCTTTTCGATGAAGTGGATATCATGGATGCAACGGTGCATGTGTACGATTTCTTTCTCAACTCTCATAAATGGTTCCCCAGCTATGGTTGGATTCAACCTCAACGTGGAGTCTGCCAAGGCTGCCCACTTGCCCCAATGTTATTCGTACTTGCAGTTGATGCGCTGGCCCATTGCACATTTTCCTTGTGTAATGCTGATCTCATATCCGAGTTCACATGCAATATAAGTCAGGGCTCAATCATTCCACTTCTGCAATATGCCAACGATACCACATTCTTCATCGAAGGCTCTAGCATAGCAGCAAGGATGACTTCTATCCTAGTGAAGATCTTTGGGGATTTTTTTGGTTTAAACATAACCATTTAAAATCTTCATTTATACCTTTTGGGATGGATGATGAAGAGGGAGCTAGTTGCTCTAGCTATAGGCAGCCTCCCACTAACATATTTGGGTCTGCCTCTAACGAATAAGAGTACCCGAGTCAAAGAGTGGACACCGGTCATTGAGAGGGTGGAGCAGCGACTCGAGGGATGGAGTGCAAAGCTACTATTCAAAGGAGGGCGACTTACTCTTGTGCAGACAGTTCTATCAGCAATACCAGTGTATTTCTTATCAGTATTACCTCTACCAAAATCAATCGAAATTCGCCTTGACTCGATCAGGAGAAAATTTTTGGGGCACATTCTAGAAGGAATAATCAAGATGTTCATCTGGTGGCATGGAAGGATATCAGCAGGCCTCATTCTGAAGGAGGTTTGGATGTACGTGTACTTCGAAGAGCAAATGAAGCATTGCTATCAAAATGGGCATACAAAATCTTGAGCAACACAAATGACATATGGTCATCCCTTATCTTCGCATGTCATGGGAGAGTTTTATCTTGGGAACAACGAATGGTGACGCAAAGTGGATGCTCATCTTTTCGGAAGGGGGTGATGGCTACATCAGATCATGTGGGTAGGGAATGGGAGAGAGCTTGGCTTTTGGAAAGATCCCTGGGCTGGACTTGATTCACTAGCACAACTATTCCGTAGGCTATATGCCATGGCAGCGGACAAAGACATCAAGGGGGTAGAATGTTGGTCCACATTGGGAGGTCACAATGGGTCCTAGCTGCCATCTTTCACAAGTAATTTGTCGGACCAACGAATTGATGATTTTGTTGACTTACTTGATAAATTGAATGGATATGCTTCTGAAGATAATATAAGGGACAGCTATTTATGGTCGGTTGGTGTTTTTTCAGCTCGTAAAGTATATGAAACGTTAAGTGCAACTGATATAATTGATGATGCTGACTTGAAATCGGACTGCGCCATTATATGGAGGAGCTCAATACCGCTAAGAATCAAAATTTTCAGTTGGCTTCTTCGACGTAGGCGACTCCTCATCAAATCTTATAGATCCCAATGTTGTTGGAGGTTGATATCACTTGTGTTTTGTGCAATAATGCTGTCGAAGATATTAAACACTTGTTTTTTGAGTGTGAGGTGGCAAGAGAAGTATGGACAATCACCAGAAGTCAATGGCTTAATGTGAAGCATTTTGGAGCTCCTTTCGGAGTGGTAATGTGATGGGGAACCAGCGAAGATATGTCTCGAGGCGGAACAGAGTACTAACCTTATCTACTCTATGGGCAATCTGGTCACAAAGGAATGCAGTCATATTCAGAAACGGGCGATGCTACACGGATAATATTGCTACGCAGGCTGTAGAGTTATATAACATATCGTGCGAGTAGTGGTGGAGGGAGAATTCAGCATTCAATTACTTTTGTTGTAATTATGATGTAACCTCTTTTTATTATTAATAAATTTGGATGTCTACCAAAATGGTAGTCATCCTTTCTGTTCTCAAAATACGTATATATATATAAAGCAAATGTAGTTTGTATGACACATATTGATTGGGAAATAGCCGACCCCACTTAGTGGGATAAGGCTTTGTTGTTGTTGTTGTTATATTGATTGGGAAAGCAAACCAATGGACATCCTTCTATTTTTTTTGTATTTACTCACATGTGAACACAAAGAGATGGATTTTATATCAAGATTTACATTTTGTTTCATCTCAGTTGTGAATATCCCAAGAAAACACCAACTACCTGCCTTCTCCGGAAAATTTAATTTGCGGCAAATCGAACTAAGCAAGTAGAATAAAAAAGAGCTTTAAGCAAATATTTAAGTTGCCGTCTTCCAACTGTATCTCTACATTTTTCTTTAGATATGTTGAGTATGAAATGTGTTGGGAAAGCTATCATAAGAGTTTTTTTCTCTCGGTTTCATTTCTATTAGCTATGTGAATTGTTTGTCCTTTATGCATGCATACTTACTAATACTGAATATTAATCCAATCATAAAGGCATTTTAGAATACATCATGTTGTCAGTTGAACTCATTTCCATTGCAAATTGGAAGAAAAGAAGCATAGACACACCCTTCAACATTATCTCCGGATGCCCATTTCATTTATGCATCAATAAAATTCTACTAAAACCTTTTAAGACTACCTTATACTGCTTCCTTGCAAACCAGCTGGAAACAATGCTTTTTCCTGGTTCCGAAAATTTTTTTTGCTGTACCCATTTAATAAGGCAAACATGACTTTTGATAAGAGCATGTACAAGTAAGAAACTATCATAGGGCATTTCGTACCACAGACAAACTCTTATATAGAACAGATCATATACCTTGAATCGTCGAAATGCAGTTTGAATCCGGATAGCTGCCACATCTTCAATACTCACACCACTACTCTCACTGAGAGCTTCTAGTGACTTATTAGGCTCCTTTTGAGATTGATTCCCAGCATTTATCCCATTTGATTGGTGATCAGCAGAAGACTGTTTAAAACAACGAATTTGTAAAATGACCGATATTATTCTTTTGCTGAAATCTGGGAAGTTTACTTAACAAGCTTAGTGAACAAACATAAACAAGAGACATGCACTGTGCCTCTAGTATTATGATACACTGGACAATTGACGGTCAACTTATGTACTTGCAAAAATGATCATTTGGTAATTTACATTGGTTGGTAGAATATAATGTCTGCAGTATCTTGTTTGAATAGTAACTCAGTTTATGACAATTTTCTGATACATATGATGAAATTTTATGTGCTGAATGTTCCAATTTGTTTAATTATTAACATCAAATGCATTCAAATTATAGTATGTGTGTCACTGGTTTATGCCAGCGTATGTGCAACCTGATGTACCAATAAGTTTTCATAGTTTAATTGCTCATAGCTCAGTTTTTTTATGAACAAGTGCATCCAGATGCATTGTTGAAGTTTTAACAATTGATGGGGGCTTCCTAGCTCAAGTTGTTATGGCCCTATGGCAGAAAGGAAGGAAATCCCTCTGGCTAATTCTAATTTATGCTGATACCATGCTGATCATACACTAGCATATCAAGCATATACTGCCAGTTTGGTATATTAAATATTAATGTCTTACCTTGACTTTCTTTGACCTTTTTGGGCTTGTTTTCTTAATGATTGTCTTCAACCATTCGCTAGAACCCATCCTCATTAAATGCAGTTTAGGAACGAAGCATCAAACTTCAAACCTACAGAACAGCAAGCTTTCAAGTCAAACTAAAACTATCCATTTTAAAAAAAGAACTCAAAAGATGCAAATGGATCAATTCTAAGTCATGTAAGCACGTTATGGTACAACAAGGGGGAGGCAAAAGAAATATCAATAAATCCCAGCTTTGCTGATTTCTTGATACATGGTAAAAATCGAAAGGTGCATAAGCTTGTACAGCCAGCCTTCAACATGCTCCATTGACTTCAACGAAGAGGTGTGCAAAGAAAAACTTAAGCTATATATGTTGTCATGTTGAGCCAAGAAATCTTCCATGAAGTGTAACAAACTGTAGTATCGGAAGTATTTAATTATAATAGAGATGCAGCAAAGATCTAACTCTGCATACAACAATGAGGATAAAAGGGAGTGCATAACAATTTGAAGCGACCACAAAAGCTGCAACGAGGTGATTCAATATACAATATTATGCCATATCTGAAGTGAGTAGTCCTATTCATTCTTCATTGGTTACAGGTAGCCATACTGATCTATGAGACTTTTAACTCTTTCTGTCCCCAGGTTTGGGGATATATTGGCCGCATACAGATTTACAGTCTTCTGCAATTAATTTCTCAAAAGCGATCATCCAATCAAGTCTGTCAACAGCGAAAAAGATTCATCCATAGAATGGAAAAGGCACCCAACAGCTCAACTCTACACCACAATCAAAGTCTTCATATTCTTTGCCACAAAACTTAGACCAATTATCAGACAATCAACACCCAAAAAATTTTAATTCCTTTCAGACACAGACGCAACAGATCCGAACTCTGGGGCCTTACAGCATATTTACAGTTGAATGAAATAGCAATACATACATGATCCGATCAGATTCCTATTGCAGTGAATGAATCCATCCACCACGATGAAAGAAATATACACATATATAAACAACAAGATCACGCAAATCCGAAGGAAGCTAAACAAGGAACAAATGAGAGCAGCAGGTGGTGGTACCTGGCGAGACCGAGGAGTACTGTACTGCGAGTAAAGGTGAGGCCTTCCAGAGGAGGAAGAGGAGGGAGGGTCTCACTGGTTTCGTGGCACCTCTAGGCCACCAAGGTGAGGCAATATAAGATTTGGACTTTGGATTGAGAGAAGGGAAAACACCTTTTATGTGGGGCATGCTCTCTCTCCTCTCTCTGTCCTGTATCTTGCTTTTTTTTTTAATGTATCTATGTTATATTGTGTCTGTAGAAAGGTTGGGAGGAGATCTAGTAGCAGCACAGACACAGCTGCACAGGTGAGAGTTTGAGAGACGAAGCTGTGTGCACAGCCGACGCACCATCCAATCATTGCGGTGGGAGCGAAGTTGTTGTTGCTAAGATTGGGACACGACCGGGTAAGTACAGGGACATTGGAACTAACACAGAAGAAAGGAAAAAAAATCTGTCTTAAGATTTCTCGAATCTTATATCTATCTTCAATGAGTTGGAATGTCACGCTTAGCATTTTAGATTTCGCAGAAAATAAGTTGAGAGTGGAAAATAAATGATCTCTTGTCTGATTAAACAAAATATTAAAATGATTTTATCGAAGTCAATTAATCATCCGGCTAATATACTACTTAGTTATTTTTATAAAATATAACGGATAATATTTTTTTAATGGGGCAATCTATTTTGCCCTACCCCGAAATGCCTCGAGATTCTTGTTCTTGAACTGTAGTGGTGTGAGCCACAGACAGGGCGCCCTAATAATTAGGGTTTGGTGGAACGAACTTGGTTTGGGGCAAATAAGATGGTCAATGGATGCTGCGCTGTTTACAACTCCCGATTGCTTGTTGAATAGTCACTTGAATTATGAGGGCTTTAATATTAGTCGACATACTTGCGATAAATAAAATAACAATAAAATGTAGACATAAGAGGTTGGCGCATTAATCCTAGATAATGTTTTTTCTTGTTGCATATTAATTTCGTTTTACTAGTTAAAACAATTTATTTGATTTTTAAAGTATTCTTATCTTATTTTGTTGATAATACCTTGAATCTGAATCTAATTATAATTTTTTGTAGTCAACAGATTTTTTCTACGGGACCTCGCTATTCGGTCAACGAGTTTGTGAAGGATAATGAGGGATACAGGTCCCCTGTGGGGGTTGCAAGGGGGCTCCGCCCCCTAAGTAAAAAATTTTAGGGGTATTATGTATGTGATTTGGAATTGATTTATTTCTTTATCACGAGATATGTGTCTTATTTTGGGAGATTAATTTAGAATCTTAGTGGGTCTGTAATTCCTATTATCTGTTAAATTGAGTGTCTATATAAACTCCCTAGAAGTCCAAATAGAGACTCATCCTTGTAACCATCATTATTCTATAATAAAGAGAGTCGCCGCCCCCTCAGGACGTAATTAAATTTAAGATGAATCTCATAAATCTCTATATTTTTTTGTGTTCATGCGATCTACCTCCATTTTTCGTAACATATTATTTGACATGATTAGTTTGATTTTCTAAATATGTTTGCTAACAATCACTGTGCAACAAAACAGGTGGTGATGCAACTATGAATGGGGACGACCGACATGATTTGGGCCAATTTTTCGCAAGGCAGAGATGTTTCGATTGAACTGAGACAAAAAAATCGAAGATTGTCCCAATTTGATTAATAAATGAAATTTAAAAGTATAATAATAAAAAATTAATCTTATAATATAAATATAATAATTATAAATTAAATCATATTTATAATAATATATTATAATCCACGTTTCAGCTATATAATAAGATATAAAATTTTAATATATATATATGGATTTAAGGTATATGATGAGCATCATTTGCTTCACACCATGTGAAGCACGATTCAAACCGTTTAGATCGGATGACTCATATCACAGTACACAAAATTTTAATTATTTCACGAAAATCTCGTGAGATTTTGACCGTCAGTACCTTCTCCCCCTTTCTTTCACACGCTCTTTGCAATCTCTTCCGTCCGATTTCTATTCGTCATCTTTTCTCTCATCAATCTCGAATCTCTATATATATAAAAGCAAAGGTAAAAACATGAAGATCTGATTGTGATTCAATTAGGTACCAAGTCAGGGAAAAAAAATCTGGATCTATCAAAAAATAAAATAAATTAGAACATTTTAAATCTTATCATATGAAGAATTGAAAACGTAAAGGAAAACTTTGCTCCTCTCTCCTGTTAAATTGCATACGATGTAATAAATATGAATTCCAGACTGTTTGCACCTTGCGAGACACGCAGAATTATTTCATTTCTTTTCCATATTTATATTATTTCTTATTTATTACAGATTTTTTTCCTTTTACCGTTATCTTAAAAAAATGTATATTAGTTAAACTTAAGAAAAAAAAACTCCATCATTCGGCACGGATGACAAAAACTTTAAAATTTGGAGGTCCTCCTAATTAAAAGATACTGATATTTTTAATTAATAATCAAAATACTAACTTAATTAAGATATATTATTAATATTTAGCAATATAATTATTTTCAGGGATTATAAGTTTTGTGGAATCTTGTGATTGAATTAGGGCCAGGGGTTACTTCCCCCAATTCTATCTCATTCGAGTGCTATCATTTTTTCCAATTGCAACCATCAGATAAATATTAAATTCATAAATAAAATATTATTTTCTGTTATAAGTGTCACACGTTCGATTTGGGACGATTAAACTAGTCAAAAGATTATGGTCCAAACTTTTATGGGCGTTTGGTTGAAGCATAATTTTTAAAGAATAATAAATTTTATTTTAGAGAATATTATATTCTAATTATATTCTTATTCTATCTCTTATTTGGTTGAATAGTTTATAATTATTTTACTATAGATAGTTACATCTATTATAACAATAATTGTTATTATAATAATCTATAGCATATAATTAAAATAAAAAATGAAAAAAGTAGAATATTTTTATTCTGCAATTTTAGAATAACAAAAATATTCTTCAAATAGGATTATATATAGTTATTTCATGATTTTTTTTGACGATTTTATAAAAAATAAAGTTTAATTAATTTAATCATATTTTACGTCTTGTTTAATTATATTGTTCGAAAAAATATGGTACATCAACTTTTTTTCTATCCGACCACTTTTGATGTGATCAACGGAGATTATCAAATTGAGAGATAACTGTCATTGTTTTTGTGTACTTTTATTATAATATATTATTGTATAATTAATAGTAAGTCTAAGATGTTATTTCAATATTAAACAAGTTGTTTCGCAGGAAACAAAAAGGAAGGACTTTAATTCAAACTTGAAAAGCTTAGGAATAAAAAATCAGAAATTTATAGATAAGAAATTAGAATGTGGAAAAAACGGCCTCGTTTTTTAATAAAAAAACATCAATCAGGATTCTTTTTGAAAAAAAAAATAATTTTCTAGGGGCGTAAGAAAAACCCAATCAACCTCAAAAATCTACCCGACTTGAAAAATCCAAACCGAAAAAGTAAAAAATTAAGAGCCCAAATATGATCTAACGTAGTTTTTAAAAAAATTAAAATCCACCTTCTAGAATTACAGTCCTACCCCAAAAAATCGTAAGAGTCATGGAGCTCATTTCTTATTTATGGCTTTTTATTTATATAATTAATACATGTGTTATCAATCTTTTTTTATTATAGATATAATATTTTTTAAAATTTCATATTTTTCTACCACATTATCGAACTCTAATTTAATAACTTTAAATTTTTAATAATATATTTTATATTTAATATAAAATTAAATATTTTAAATATTGATTTTAATTTATTATATATTTATAAAATATAATTATAAACAAGTAGGGCTCCGAAAAAATTGATCTACTAGATGGTGATTTTTATTTTTTTAAAATAATTTTAAAATGAATTTTTAAATTTTAAAAACCGATCCGAAAAGTAGCAATTGATTTTTTTACAATGAAAATTCGACTCGACCATTCACCTCTATTTTCATATTTAAAATTATTAGATTACTGTGCGAGGTATCTCATCTTTTTTATTGTTAAATAATAATTCATATAAATGTTAGTTAAATTTGAGCAGTTGGTTTTTTAAAAATTTTAGTTGGACAATTATATTTTGAACTAATATTACTTATATAATAAAATATATCCATTTTATTATTTACTTTTTAATACCGAATAACAAGAATTGATGTGGAGAAATTATATATTTTTTATTAATATTCAAAATACATTTATCTAATGTTTTGATATGTTTTAATGCTCGAATTTATGTTTTATTGTCGAAATACTAGTTTTATGATATCTCAACATCCATCCTCTAAATATCTACATTTTTGATATTATTATTATTTATTTTGATTATTTTTCATGCAAAAATCCCAACCAATAATAATGGGGGCATGCGGGTATATATCCCCACACATGCACTCATAGGAGTAGGTGTATACCCTCGACTTGGACTTAGAAAAATTTAAGAGTAGATAACACAGCCACCAAAAATAGCAAACAATAATGAAAAAGGGTGTCTTTCACGTCAGCCTAGAAGATTCTCTTGTACAACAGGAAGGAAGCTTCCTCTACACTTTTACGGATAGATGCGGACAATAGCGTTGCCAAATGTGTTCATGGGTCAGATTTGACTCGCTTGAGGGTTGGACCCAATCGGGTCGGGTGGTCGGGTTACTCGCCGACCACCATTTTTTCTTTATTTTAATTTTTATTCTTATTTTTTCTATTATTTAATATAAAAATATTAGATAATATTTATTTAAAAATTATAAAATAATTTACTAAGTATTTATATATTTAAAATATTTTATTTTAATATATATTTTATTTTTTATACAAAATATAAGTTGAAAACTAAAAAAATTTAAAAAATAAAAAATGGATCTTCGATCAGGTTAGGTTGACTTGGTTCAGAAAATTTTGACCCATAATCGACCCGAACCGAGGTTGGGTCGGGTCCAAACCGAGTTCGGGTCAGGTCCGACCCGACCACGAATCCGTTGGGTCGCGTCATCGGGTTCGTAGGTCGACTCGACCCGCTGAACACCCTAAGAATTGCTGAAAAAGTTGAACATATGCCAAGCCGAAAGGAGGTAGCCATGAAGGACCAAGCATATTCTTTTAGTTGAAAAAAACAAAGAGGCAGGATACTAAAAGATCATCACATGCAGACTTGATTAGAAAATGTTGAAAGAAGAAGACAAGAAAATAACTACATACATGAACGTGTGGCACATATTTCTTGGAGTATAAAATGACACGGAGGCTATTAAAAACACGATTGACAATCTGAATCTCCATTGCTTGCCTCCCTTCTTCTTTTCTTTTATTTTTCCCTTTTTTCTTCTTTTTCTTGCTTTTGATGGGTAACTAACTAGCCAGCTAGTGACCGAGATATGTGTGAACTTGGGATATTTTTGTGTTCTTCATTTGATTTCTATTTTCCCTACTAGACATACCAACAAATTTCTCTCTTGATTTATTTTATTCAATGCATTTTTGTCATGTTCGATTTGTTGCAATGGATTTTGGATGTTAATTAAACTTTAGGACTTGTTCCAATTGCAACCCGATATGGAGTTCTTATCCTTTATTCAGCTGAATGTTGAGAGGTATAAGGCTGAACAGACAATCTGGACAAGTCTTGTTTAATGTATTGGTTGTGCTTCTGCGATGGTGTTTGATAATATCTTTGTTCAGGCATTCATTGATTCCTTGTCTGAGAATGATGCTTTCTATTGAAGTTCTGTATGCATGCCGAGATGTGAGACAAAAACTCAATCATCTAAAAAGGAATCATGAACCGTGTGTATTGAAATCGGATATGATTCGCTCTTTCATCACCACCTTTCCGCTGTTTTAATCATGTTTTATTGCTTCATCGATTTCCTACCGAGAGGGAGCTCTAGACTTTACAACAACAACAACAACAACAACAACAACAACAATAATAATAATAATAATAATAATAATAATAATAATAATAATAATAATCATCATCATCATCATGATGATGATGATGATGATGATGATGATGATGATGATGATGATGATGACGACGACGATGTTAGAGAGTGAATTTTTAAGTTGGTTTTAGAATAAGTTTTTTAGTTTTCAAAAAACACAAAATAAATGTTTAATATTTTGTCCAACAAAATATCCGACCTAAATCCATTTCACACTTAATTTGTGTAACAAAAAATAAAAAAATATGAATCAATTATTTGAATATGAGAGAAGATTAGTAGAAGGCCAATAAAACTTCCATGCTTTTAGATGGGGATTCTTTCTCTTTTTTCCCATCTTGCAATCCTTAAGAGTTAAACAAATTATGATGATAGATTTGCATAACTTCTAACTACCATTTCTCCATTGGAGCTCAAAACTACCAACTACTCATTCCATCACCAAACAAAAAGATGCTACTTTCCTTAATAGTTAAACAAATTGTGATAGTATAATTTATTAGTATGATTTCTGATGCGTAAAAAGTTATAGCAAAATAAATTCGTTAACAAGTGCACTAGTCGTTCAAGTAATATAGTAAATAGGAGTAAGAGAGTCAAACTCACGAGGAATATTATTAATTTAATATCTAATTTTATTAATTAATAAGAGAGAAAAACATAGGGTTTAGAAAAGTAGGTCTTGTAATTATAATATAAAATAGAGAAAATAAGACAATAATAAGATAGGATGTATAATGGTGTTGAAGTAGGTTTTAGGATGAAAATTGCAAAGGTAAGCTTGTATGATCCACTATTATAATAATTTCGATTCTCATGACGGATTAGGATCACTAAAAATAATGATTTATGCGCTAATTAAATTGAACTATCTTAACTTCTATAAACTTATATTTCTAATATTGAGTAAACCCCTTAATTAACAGAAAATCAAGATGCATGAAATTGTAAATCCTAAACTAATAATTATCCAACAATGGGTATAATTTGTTAGACCATAGATAATCAAGTATTATGCTAAATTACATTATTTCTGTTATGATTAAGTTAATCTACAAGTTAATTTTTTTTCTAAAAAGTATTATGCCCTAAAATTAATCATCCCAAACTTGGTTTGCAATCTAAGATTAATACAAGATATTCTCATAAAATAACATTAAAAGCCACAATCATATACAAGATAATTAAATCAATTAATAATAGGGTTCAAACAATTTTCCCTTGTCAAATAATAATCTCCTAAAATAATAATCCGAAAAATATGAAGTTCATCCTAGAAATGTTGAAGTGATAAACTAAGATCAAAATAATAAGAAAGAATTACATCCAGATAAGGCATGCACGTACGCACACAACAACCATCAGACTTCAGACATGAACGTTGGCCAGCACCCCTTCCTCAGCCTTAGGCTGCACCATCTCCTCTTGGTCGTAGCCTGCAGCGCTCACAATTATATGTGGAAGAAACCTGAACTTCAAAGCACCCATTGAGACAAATGGCTTCTTCCTCTATTTATAGGCGTGATCTCCATATTGATCATAACCATGAATATCGTATGACTAACTTTAAATTTGTTCAGATAAGATATCAAATAAATTTTCTTCAACTTCACACCCATCTTCTTATCTTGGCTTATATTAAACCGGTTTCGGTAGATAGAATTTGCTACGTCGTGTGTCAAGTTCTCGACCAACGATATTCGGTCATCCATGTAATATCACCCAGATAAAAACTAACTCCCAGGTGAATAAACTCATGGCTCAATGATATAAGAAGTTGGCGCCCAAGGATCCAATTAATTGCCTGGTGATAGAGGATAATTAACTTCCTTTTATCCAATTTAACGCCTGATGATAATGCTCTTCTTGGCAGTAAAATACCATGTACGATAAAGTATCGGCCAGTGATAGCTTTATTTCTTCACTTTGGCATCCAATGATATCTTTTCATGATTGGAGTTCTCGACCGATAATCTCCTATTGAATATAGATCACGGCCAATAACGACTACCTCCAAAGTGTATTTTGCATCCAATATAGATAAAAATTCATCTTGATAAAATTGGTTGATCATGTGTGAATTGGCACTTGAGTCATAATCCTTCGGATCCTGCAAAGTAATTATAAAAATTAATTAATCCGTCCACAATAAAAATATTAAGAGAATTAATAATAAGAATCAATAAATTCATAATTATGACTAAAAATAATTTAAAATAATGCATGCCATGATTAAGTTACAGAAAAATTAATTAAAATGCTATACTAAAATATGTTATATTTTGCATGCATTAATTTCACCTTTGGAACTCAATACCACCTATCATAAATTCCATAACCAAATAAAAAATATGATTTATAACTATGATTTCACTTTTAGCTTTAGTCTTCAATTTTCTTTCATTAGATTTATGGATCTTCCTTGTAATCGAAATTTAAAATAGAAAAGTAAAGATTTACTTTGTATAAATAGAGAAAAAGAAATAAAAAGAGGCAATTAAAAAGTCTGTAGTTTCACAGGCCTTTCATAATGGACTTGTTCAGCCCACAGGAAAACTATTAACTCTGTAGGTTCTGAGTCCAGTACGCTGATGCACACTTTTCATGTTTTATTTTTCTATTTCCTTCTGCTTTTAATACATGATAAAAATGAATGTGTAAATTAAATGATAGTAATTGTATATTTATTTTAATTAAAAATCTGTATATCTAAAGTGATTGGATTTATTAGATCTAATAGGATTATTATTATTATTATTATTATTATTATTATTATTATTATTATTATTATTATTATTATTATTATTATTATTATTATTATTATTATTATTATTATTATTATTATTATTATTATTTAGGTTTTTCAAATCAACATCGTTTGCTTTTTCTCTTCTTGAGTTGTAGTTTTGCTATTGAATGGTATAAATTTAAGTAAATTGTGGTCTACATCTAAATTAATAGACATCTTCGACCAAGACTATAAATCGGCCAATATAAATTATTTTAAATTTGTTTTCATATTTTTAGTTATTTTATCTGTTCATAAGCCAGAAAAAATTAAGGAATTTCAATTTATTTTGTATAAGAAAAAAAAGGTTGATCAATTTAATCACATAATGTATTATTTTGTTTTTAAATATACATAACTTTTTTCACGTTTTTTTATTATAGTATTAAGAACTTTTAAAACATTTGACAAAAGTAATGATATAATTTTTTTATTATCAAATATATAACTATTTATTTTTAAAATTAATTTTTTACAATCAACTTTTTTCGTATCAATTAAATCAAACATTAATTTTAGTATGATTCGCAATAAGTGTGATTCATGGCTAGGAGGGGAGAGGGATATTCCGGTGAGCAAAAACATGGAAAAAGAGGCATCCTCGAAGCCTTGTTTATTTAAAATTGGATCTCCACCGAAAAAGAAATAATCATATTATTGTTTATCAATTGGTCTAGATGTCTTTATCATGAGCATGCGTGCAGCTTCTCCTCAGCCAATTCCATCTACCTTGCTTTGCCATCACGAAAACAATGGGCCCAATCCAAATGCCATTATTTTTTCTTTTTCAAATATAATAATATACACTGATTCTTCATTTAACATTTTTGTATAATTTCAAGGCCACAACGTCCATTTTCTGAAAAGTAAATACATATATGCAAAAAAACAAAACAAAATCTAAAAGCTAACCTCAATAAAGCAAATTCGATTAGCCATGACAAGAGAGATTCATGATATAGAAATGGAGAAATATAATCTCAATAAAGTGTAATCAGTAGTTTTTTTTTTCTTGCACTCATAAAGACTTATCATTTATAACTGCTTTTGTAATTTTAGGTCACAAAGTGTTACGATCTGCATATGGAGATTCAAAAATTATATCCACCACATTGTGAATTTTTTAATTACGGTAAATTATATGCCACACGCACAAAAGAAACCCTTTATTGTTAATGTAATTTCTTATCTATAACAACATATAAATAAAATCGAATAAGGGATTTGGCCACAAAGAATTAAGTTAAAAATACTAAATAATGTAATATTAAAATGTTTTTTTATTATCAAGATATACATATTATAAATATATGTATATACTTTTTTTTATTTCACAAGAGATGGTTGGTTCCAAGAAAAAGTTTTAACCTCTAATTGGAAATATATGACTCGAAAATTATGAAGTCGCCAATCAAATTTATAATTACAAAGTTATTGATTTGCCAAACGTATCACTGTGTATGGCGAAGGCACCATCAGTAGAGGACAATATTAGAACGGGATCAGAAAAAGGAGAATAAATTGAAAGGAACGAATTGCAACTCCGTAACACCACGTCGACGATGTCCAGCGACGCGCCGGCGGCCGCTACGTACCCGAGCGACCCGTACTACTACAGCGTCAACAGAGGCGCCCAACTCACCGCCATCTTCTTCCTCCTCTTCCTCCTCTTCCTCATCCTCCTATGCGTCTACTGCTGTTGCCAGTGGTGCAGCCGCCAAGGCCGCCGGCGCAGACGCCGCGCCGCCGCTTTGATCAGCATCTTGAGCGGCGGCATCCAGATCCACGAGCTCGACAACGCGGCGGGGCTCGATTCCTCGGTCATCGCGTCCCTGCCCGCCTTCACTTATCGGAAACCGTGTTCCCCTCAGAGTTCGGACGTCCGGGAGGAGCCCGCCTTGGAGTGCGCGGTTTGCCTGGGCGCGGTGGAGGAGGGGGAGGTGGTGAGGCTGCTGCCAAACTGCAAGCACGTCTTCCACGTGGGGTGCATCGACGAGTGGCTGCGCGTCAACTCGACGTGCCCGGTGTGCCGCGGCAAGGTGGTGCCGGTGAAGGAGCCGGCGGGCGCCGGTGCTGTTGCGGATCAATCGGGGGCGGCTTCGGTGCCGCCGCTGCCGCCAGTCGAGTTGCGGGACGTCGGAGATACTTCGGCGAGGGAACCGGCGAGCGCGGACGGTGCCGTGGCGACGAAGGAGGTCGGTTCAACGTCGCGGCTGGCGTCGTCATTTAGGAAGATCGTGGGCAGGGATTGGTCGGGGCGGCGGAGTTCGGCGGCGGGAGTTGGAGAGGATGACGTCGAGCGGCAATAATAATAATAATACATATAATGTAATGTGGTGTTAACTGTAATTACCTCTTTGGATTGAAATGTGTGCATATATATATGTATATGTATATATATATATATATATATATATATATAATATTAGATTATCGCATAGAACTTTAAGGAAGAAAATTAGAGTACGTTTCACAAGGAGAAAATTGTTAGAAGATTAATTACGATTAGAGGAGTAGACATCTTAATCCACATATAAAAATATGAAGTATTTATCCACTAATATTAAATTAATTTCTTTGATTGAGATCGATAGCTTGTGAATCTTCGTAAAAAAGTTAATCGGATTCTAAAATTCATATTTTCATATTCACTAAAAAGAAGGTCCATGGAATCAAAACTAGTGGTCAGAAAGAAAAAAAAAATTATGTAATTCAACATGGAACATAGCAATCACGAAACTAGTAGAATATAAATGAAGTCGGACTTAATTTTAAAAGTAAACTTACAAAGACACAGTAGATCGATTGAAATAAGGTTGTCTTATATAAAATTAAAAACATTTTAGTTATTACAAATATTTCTTCCAAAAAGTATTATTTAGTCTATAAGTAATTTGTAAATAGTCGAAGCCAAAATAGCACAAACTTGACTTTCGAACACATTTTTTTTATATAGGTGTCGTTGTCTTAATTACGATTAAGCTCGTGTATATGCATATGATAAAAGGCGCGCTTAATTGATGATAATTTTTTTTCTATATCCATTCGGTCTCAATATTTAAAGTTATTAATGTTTGATTAATTTGAAATCAAGATAAATAGTAAAACAATATTTTTTGTGATAATTTTAGAAATTGAACGATTTATCGGGCACAATTAGTTGTGCCAATGGTTTAATTGATGATATGATAACTTTGTTGATTGAAAGCGTTGACTTCCTTCAAGTGACCCCACTTTGCATCCACTGCCACGCATGCCAAATGTAGTTTATAACTTTGTACTCAAGAAAAAAAAAACTATATAGTTTATAAATTAGAACTTTATGTAAGCGTAAAATATGCACCTCATAATTAACATTTTAGCCAATCGGCCTACATGCGCAGCATGACGCACTTGACTCGTCGGCCATGGCACCTACATGCCTCCAATTTCGTCATGGAAAGGGAAATAATTAAGACGCAAGCAAAAGGTGGCCGGGGATCAACTTCTCGTCGCCGGCCGGCCAGTCGACCATGCCCGGGGAAGACGCCCCGTCGGATCCTGACCGACCGCAGTATCACGGCATCGACGTCGGCTACATGCTCACGGCCGCCCTCTGCGTCGTCTTCCTCGCCCTCCTCGCCTTCGCGCTCCACGTCTACGTCCGACACCTCATCGCCCGCGACCGCCAGCGCCGCACCGCGGTCACTATCTTTCGCGCCACGGTCACCGCCGGTGAAAGCGGCGCCGCGGCTCTCGACCCCTCGGCGCTCGCGCGGCTGCCGACCTTCGTGTACAGGAAAGGGGATTCGCCCTGGCGGCGCGCGGGCGAGGGGAGCGCGGCGGAGTGCGCGATATGCCTGAGCGTGGCGGAGGAAGGGGAGGCGATGAGGCTGCTGCCGAACTGCAAGCATGTGTTCCACGTGGCGTGCATCGACAAGTGGTTCGGCTTCAACTCGACGTGCCCCGTATGCCGTGCCGGCGCCGTCACGGCGGTCGGAGCCGGGGCTTCGCAGGCGTCGGGACCGCTGCGACCTGATCAGTTGCGCAGCGAGAACGCTGCTGCTTTAGGTGTCCACGAGAGATGATGAATGGGAAAGTAACGTGCGATTTGACGGATTTCAGTCTCAACGGTTGCGGTAATTTGTGATAACGTTTGGTCTTAACGTAATTTGCATTTGATTCCCCCGGCGTACGTGGTGTTGGTGGTGTGCGGGTGGGGCGCAATGGGCTTGTTCATGTGTACACGTACACATTTGTAATGGGTTAATTTTGTAAAAATGAGTTCAAATGGTGTTGCATTTTTTGTCTCAGTTATTTGATGACTATCATATTACAAAAAATTAAATGATATACAATGTTTTTAAATGACAACATCATGCTAGATTGAGTTTTTTTTTCTTTATTTCCTATACGTAAAGAATTGGATGTTAAGAGTTTGATCCATGACATTAAATTAGTCGGAGTGGACTATGGAATGTGCTTTGAATTTTATTAAAAGGGAAATGTATATGTAGAGCGACCGCTCTACATCAATGTATAGAGCGGCCACTCTATCAAGATGTGTGTGCGACTTAGTCAGCAATCTCGATCCTACAAATGTTGATGGATGGTTTATATTGAATGTGTTAGGAAACCAATCAAAATGCCCTAAGAAGCGCGCACGTGACCTCGCTTATCGCTTCTCCTACTCCGATTACTATTGCGTGCTGATCTCTTGCGTTCTCTTGTCGCTTCTCTTGTTGCTTTCGTTGCTGCTCTGATTTCCTTCTTCTGTTCTGATCACTATTGGCGCCACTGCTCCCTCCTCCAATCTCGACGCATATTCCCTTGTCTACGATCTCCTCCAACATAGGTAAACTCCTAAGCTTTAAGATCTATTCTTTTCCATTTTTATGTCCTGATTTGTTTGCTCTACGATCTGCTTGTTTACCATTTACTATATACTATTTTTTTCTTTTTGGTGCTCGTCGTTTCATTTTCCCTCCACTCTCGCTTCCATACGTGCTCTCCCTCCGTTGTTGTTGCTTCTGTTACGGCAACCACATCCTTGCTTGTTGCCTTTGCTACGGCACGGTTGCTGCCTCACCACTACTTCTTGCTTTTGCTGCCTTGCCACATCTTCTCCATTCTTCATTTCTCTGGCAACATTCACGGGATATGAAGCACAAACTAGCACACATGCTCTCTGTGATATTTTTTTTCTATTTTAGGTGTGTGTTTCTAAGTATGTTTTTAAGTGATTCGATCTCTTATATGTATTCATAGTTGTTCATTAAAAAACTTAGGCGTATCTTTTTATTCTCTTGTCTGAAAAATCGTGATAACTTCATTTATCTTCTTGAAAATCTTGATAGGAGTTTCACATTAAAACTCTACTGTTGTAAATAAAATCAAACAACAAGGCTACCGAAAAATGAGTATGGATATGCAACTGTGACCATGATTTTCATACTATGTTGACATTCTCGAATCATGATTTGACCTATGCTTCCTAGGTTTAGGTGTATTTCCCAATTGTCAATATGGATATTGACGCTGCACAATTTGAAAATGAGTATGTCCATGATTTGGAAGACACAAAAGAAATATGTTGAATTGAAGACCTAGAAGTCCAACAAGAAAGGTTCGAACTAGCATGTTATTAAGATACCTCCTTATTTATTCATTCTAGCATATATTAATGATTTTTTAGCTTGCAATTTGTTGGCAACAGTCGAGAAAGTGATATTCAATGTGAAGATGAGAATGATAAGACAATTAAAAAGCCTTTTGTTGGAATGTCATTTGACTCATAAGAACATGCATACAAGTATTGCAATACTTAAGCAAAATCCATTGGATTCTCTGTGCGGAAGTTTTACAATTTTAATCTCTAGCTAATGATAGTCTCACAAACTGACTGGTTGTAAGTAGTCAATTGTCTAAACAACTTCGAGAGTAGGCGTTTTGTTGCAATGTTACAAACTAAAATATAGTCAATTCAAAGTTGTACATAATCACAAATACATACTAAAATATTACATATCATCCTTATCACAATATGCTGACATTACATATTATCCTTATCGCAACGTGCCAGACTCATTCTAGAAGCTACAAATTATATAAAACATTACTAAAATCATTAAAAGCATCAATAATACTATCTTTTTATGTAAAAAAAACCTCCTTCATATAGCATCTTCCGTTCCATTTCAATTTGAGCTTCCAAATCATCAACCTTCTTAAATAAACCATTTATAACATTTTTGTAATGATGTTAAAGTGGTGAATCCATCCAAAGAAAATGGTCGCATGCACCAATCTGCTATAAAATAGAAGTAAAACTTGAGTTAGCAATAAATAAAATAAAAATTTAAAACAATTATACATTAAATGTACCCCAAAATTTGGACAACCATAAAATCTTCATCCAGAATTAGACTGAGCCCATGACAATTTGATCACTGGTTATTGTTGACATTCACATTTCGAAATGATTATCGAGTGACTATTCGACATAACCTTCAAGAAAATTGTATACATGTTATCATTAGAAAACCCCAATAGATACAGAATCAAAGACAAAATGTTGTGAGATAACTATCAAATAAAAAGGCTAGGTATAGAAAAAATATCTTGGTATTGTGCTACACATGCCACTTATTCGAACAATTGATTCTCAAGTAAAAAGAAAACACTATTGACAAACTATTAATCAAGTGATAAGTCTACTAAATCCTTTTAACTAAGATGGCTCATTAGATAAGAACACAATTAATGGTACTTACTCTGTGTACAATCACCAAGTGATAAGTCTCCTAAATCCTTGAATCAACTTAAATGTTTTAACATTAAAGTGTCTTTGAGATAGGAACTAGAGTTTAAACATTAAGTGATAACATGAGCATTTCAAAAATAATGCCGACGAAGGTTACTGCATAGTATAGCTGCAACAATAAACGTAAAGTAGAAAAAAACCATTAGAAAGATTTAACATTATACATGAAGGTGGATACAACATGAAGAGGGCATTTGTTCTTTGTTGGGAGAGAAGTGAAGGTCGTAGGAGGAGGAACAACGGACAGTAGAAGCATAAACAGAAGAAGTGGGCAATAGAAGCATCAGGGTGGCAGCAGCATAAATAGTGGAACAAATGAAAGGGGGAGAACACCATAGATTAGATCAAACAAAATGGAAGAAAAAGCAAATCTCAGTGCAACAAAAAAATTGGGGAAAGAGCTTATCGTGAGTTTACCTATAACTGACGAAATGCACGACGATTGGATTAGGGAATCATCGACCGGAGAGGCAGAGCGTTAACAACAAAAACAACTGAACAAATTAAAGGGGAACACCAAAAGCAAAAATAAATCATCTCAGAAAAAATAGAAAAAAGCAAATCTCAAAAGAGGAAAACATAGAAAAAAAAATAGATCTGAGTTTACCTAATGGAAAAACAGATCTCATCACGATTGGAGGGCAACACAATTTGAGAGAGCAGTAGCAGCACAATAGCAGCAATGGGAGAAGGAGGCAGCCCGACAATAGCGATCGAGGAGGAAGGAACAACAACATAGATTTGAACGGAAGTAGCGTGACGAAGATTTTGGGGAACCCTATCACGTGCGCGCTTCTTAGGACATTTTGATTGGTTTCCTAGCCCATTCAATCTAAGCGGTCGAGATTGTTGAACAAGTCGCGCACACATCTCAGCCCTCTGGTGAAGATGGAACGATTGAGATGTAGAGTGGCCACTCTACATATGCATTTGCCTCTTTTATTTAAGAGATTAATGAGTATGTAGTGCACCTCGCTCTACACCTTGTATAGAGCGCTTATTTTTTATTATTTAATTAATTTGATAAATAATTTATTATTAGATTAATCATATACTTCTTAGATGAATAAATATATATTTATTAAGATAATTTGATGATAAAAAGTATCATCTAAGAGTAAATAAATTACAATCGTTGAATTAGTCATATTTGTTAAAATAGCTTGATCATGATCATCGAATAATCCGATGATCTTAATCTTAATTATATTTATTATTTAACACATACTTTAACTTAATATATATTTATTTTATTAATCTAATAAGTAAAATAAGTATTCTACATCCGTTCTACATCTAATGCTTTATATATACATTTTCCTATTTATTTAATACCCTCCAAAGAACTTTTTTTCAATAGGAACCCTCTACGAAAGTTTGAAGCAATATTATTAAAATTGGATTAGACCGATGATTGATCCGGTACAGTTGGATATGAATTAGTTTGATAGATAAAAAAAATTGTTCAATAAACCTACGGTAAAACTAGTGTCCCTTGATGCAGGTGGATTTAGACATTTAATTGGCAATAGTTTTGTCAGCAGCAATTAGTATTTTTAAATCATTGAAGTTGACTAAGAATTTTTACTTTCACCAGTAATTTTGTACAAAATGATCCTTCGTCCAAAAAGATAAAAACAAATCCAGCAACATGCCCCAGTCTTAACCATTTTTTTCTGTCGATATAACAAATGATCCCATAGAACAGTAATCGAGATGCATGAAGAATCATGCTCACTTATTTTCGACGGATAACTACAAATCTACAGTAAAATGCTTATTTTTTTCCCTTCTTAAAAATATGTGAAAACATGCACCGTTTGAAATTAAATCATAGAGAGCGTTACAATAACATTCTAAGTAATCAATTTTACGCTAATTACCTAGAATTAGTTAATTGATAGCGATTAGTAATTCGCCTATTAAAAAGTCATTTGACTTTTTTATATAAATTTAAATATACTAAAAATGGTCATAAAATATGGTTTATATTCTATGCATTTGACGTTATTTTATAATTATTAACTAACAAATCCTATACTTTGTTTTTTTTTTTCAAATTGATATCAGTTAGTTGTGAATAAAATAGAACTAGGTAAATGATAGAGTGATACATGATAGAGAAAAAAGTGTGGATGTCTCATAAGCCCCCTATTTTAGGATTGACTTTTATTTTTTAGGCCTATTAAATAATGACTTTACACAGCTTAATATCATGAAATCACCGAGTGTTAATACTAATAGCTTCTTCAATCATATTCATGAAGATTTATTTTATCGCTTCTGGCAATTCAGAATATAACTGGATAATAATTATGATCAAAAAAATATTTTTAAAATTTATTTTTTAGTAAACACACAGTTTTTTTTTTGTTTGATAAGAAGGGAAGATCAAGAACTTAATAGATATATAAATAAAACATTGCTTGGAAATTGAATAAATAATAAAATTTTATAATAAAATATTCATATTTAATTTCTTGATCAACAAGTCAACATGTGTGCAAAATGTGCACCCCTAAATATTCGTTTAAATACTCGCAACGTTTGAAACTAGGCTTTACTCAAACAGAATTGTAAACTCAGTTTATCCGATTTTTATTTTATTTTATTTTATTTCTGTATGATAAATTAGGCCGTCATGTCAACATCAAACAGAAAAGATTCTCCTTTTCCTTACGCCTCCCAACCATTCCAATACTAAATATTATTTATAGTAGAAAATTGAAAAATTAGGCACATATAAACACCAACAATTGTTAATAGTTTTAAGTATACCAACAGTAAAAAAAATAAAATATACTGTTTTAAAACGAAAGCATTAGTAATTTACTATCTTTTTACGTTTGTACGAATTTATACATGATGAATTTATAATAGTTGTATATTGAATTGTTCATTTCTTTAAAAAATAATCTTCTTATGTACGTATATATACATGGGCGGACCTACAAGTTGATTAATGGGGTCAATTAACCCATTAAAATTTAAGAGTTTATTATATAGGTATTAACTTAAGTAACAATTAATATAAGTTAAATCTTATTACTAATGTTCTCATCTTTTTTTTTGCTTTGAAATAAAATATGATATATTGTGTTTATATTATCTCTATTACATAATTTATTTTCATAGTTAACTCTTCACATTCTATCTTAATTTTTTAATTTATCTTAACTATATATCTATTAGTATAAATTTAAATTATTTTTAACGAACAAAATCACGCTTAATATCATATTAGTAGTTTTTATAGTAATTTATTACTATGCATTTTTATTGCTTCTTTGTGAACGATTGTACGATATAATTTATCGACTTGGAATCAATTAACAATATCAATAATAAGCTTATTGCATAAAAAATTGAAACAATTTTCAATTAATTTATATTTCAAATATAATACTTTTCATATTAATATTTTATAAAAAATTTGCACCCATGAGCTCAAGAGTCTGTCCGCCTATATATATATATATATATATATTCAAACGCAAAATTAGTACCACCGAGATATTTCAATCCTTAAACGTGAACTTTTCAGCCATATTAACCAACTCTCATTTTATATAATATTAGTAATCTTTCCTCCACCATTAAGCTTTCACCCTTTTTTATTAATTTTTTTCCCTAATTAATAGACTTGAGAGAAACGGAGCAGCTCCACCAAATCTCACCTTCTTATGGTCCCGGCGAAGCCACGTTAACCTCAAACCTTTCTATTTTGGAGACGTCATTCCTATATTTTAATTCGAAGAAAAATAGATGGACCTTTGCAACAAGCAACTCCTCTCATTTTTAACTTCAAGTTCTCGAGTTTTTTCCTTAAAAATGTCCATCGAAAATCTCATTTTTATAACATTAGACTAATTTGGAGATACGTTGAAGATTGGAATCTCACTCGATCAGAAATATGAATTATCATTAAATCATTGACCGTAATTTAAAACATTTTTTATTTTAATTCCAACCTCTCCACCACACAATGGTAACTTTTCTAAGTGGCAGCAATCTTCACCGTTCGATGCGCATCCGATGGTCGGGGTCTTACTCCCAGGCTTTGGAAACTTGAAAACGTTTTAGTTTATCGAGCTCTTTAAGTTTATCTAACTCTCTTTAGTTTATACAATTCTGCAATGGTCTCAATCTTAGCTGCTAAGGACAGGGCAGGCCAAGGACGGGAGCAGACATGTCGACCTCAGCCCCGACGCCGCAGGCCGTCGCCGGCAACAAGTATCCCGACCAGATGCCCTCCTACAGGATCGACAGCAGCGTCATGCTGACAGCATCCCTCTGCCTCATGCTCATAGTCCTTATCATCTGCGTCCTCCATGTCTACGCCCGGTACCTCATCAGCCGGCAACGCCAGCGCCGGCACGACGGTACCGCCGGAATCCACCAGCAGCACCGGAATGCCGGGCTCGACCCCTCCGCGCTCGCCTCGCTGCCCACCTTCGTCTACCAGAAGGGAGGCGGCGTGGCGCATCATCAAAAGGAGGCCGCCGTTGACGTCAAGGAGTGCGTGATATGTTTGGGCGCCATTGAGGACGGGGAGGTCGTCAGGCTGCTGCCGAACTGCGAGCACTTCCTCCACGTAGCGTGCGTCGACAAGTGGCTGCAGTTCAACTCGACGTGCCCCGTTTGCAGGACGGCAGCTGTGCCTGTGAAGATTGCCGACGGCGATAACCCCGGTGTGGTGATTGTCGTGGATGCAACAGGTCGGACCGCGGGCGCACCGGAGGCGGTGGCGCAGCCTAGCGCCGAGTATCGTAACAAGGACGCGGACGACGGTGCAATGAGAGGAACGGAGGAGGTCGGCACGTCGACGTCGGCGTTGGCGTCGTCGTTCAGGAAGTCGACGAGCACGCAGTGGTCAAGGAAGAGGGTGGCGGATGACGCCGGAGCACTGGAAGATATAGAAAGCCGGCGTTCTTGAATTATTTTTATGCATTCTTCTTATTTTTTTTATTTTTAGTTTATGCTTTTAATTCATTGAACAGTTGAATAATACATGCACTATAATTATCTTGTATTGTAGAAAATATATTTTATTTCATATTTATTCGTAGCATACTATGATGAATACTGTGTTTAGAAGAAATAACAGTTGTTTCTTCAAGGATTAGCAAATCGACAAATGAAACTTGGGAAAGCTTTAATTAGTCAAACCAAAGTTAGATTACAGATAGTAGTTGAATGATATTATAAAAGGTTTATCCACATGAACGTTAACCCGTAAAAATGATCTTATAATTATCCCTTTAAATTTATGTTATTATATATTAAGTTATTGGATCGAAAACAAATTAAGGGAAGAAAATAGATATATACTTCTAATTTTTTGAAAAGATTTTGCCAATAGAAGTAACAATATCATTATATTTATGAACTCAGTGACCTCTAATTTTAATATATATCATATTAAATTAGATGTGCTACTATATTTTTAAAAAATAAATCGATAAAAAAATGACAATATTATTACATTTATAATTTTAATACATCCAGATAAAGATTGATGTTATGCAGAAAAAAAAATTTCAGCAAATGATTTGGTTGGTCATTGGAGATTGCAATTTCTGAAGAGGTAATAAATACTTTATCTAAGGAAGAACCCAGATGGAACTGATTAAACTTCTGTAATGTTAAAATAATCCCTAACGAGAGATAAATTGAGGAGAAAGCTTATTGTGCCTTCAATGATTCAACAACATGAACACATCCTTATCAATTTGTTTTCTTACTGCCAATTTGCCAAATTGTGTACTGTCGAAATTGTCACAAAAACTCCATAGATACATAAGAAATAATTTAATGACTTGACTTTTACCAAATACTTACGCTCGAAAATATCCATGTCGCTATCCCCCACTTGGAGAAGATGTGCATGTCAAGGTTCCAAATCCTCGATAAATTTTAAGTATATTTTTGGCTAATTTAATTTAAGGTTAAAATTATGTGATTTCCTGAATAAATAAATATTAAATAACTAAATAAGCAGAATAATTTTGTACATGTTTATCCATAGACCGGGATATGGTCAAGTGCAGCCAATGCCTGCAGATTTATGTACACATCATTTGTGTGTGTTTCCTTTCAAACCCGTTGGGCAAACTTCACAGGTTCCTCGCTATATTATAGAATTCTAATATTAAGTGATCCCAAAGATTTTTGTTTTGAATAAGACGTGAGAATAGAGAGACAGACGATTTTTAAATTAAAAGTAATAAAAAAGATAAATAATTCTAAAATGTATATATTTTAATGTAATTTAATGATTCCTCTTATAAGATCATTGATTAACAATTATCTACATGTAAAATAATTCATGCATTTATCTTGAACTTAAATTAAAGTAACTTCTAGACATAAAATTGAATTGAGTTGACTAATAATTTTATGATTATATTTTTTAGTTGTCGAAACTTCAGATCAATTGTATTAGGTCAAGCTTAAATTAAATTAAAAAATATATAAAAAGAGACAAGAAAACGGTCGAGAAAAGTCAGGAAATAGACTTTGTGAGTTTTCACAACGAAAATGACAAAAAGAACGAAAAATGGAAAACAACGGAAATTCTCGTCGTTGTCAAGAAGCAACAGGTTTGCAAAAATCGCAGAGGATTAACATATTAAATTCCGTCCGTTTTTTTTTTTCAAATGACACATCATTTTATGTCCTCACTTTTGTGAGTATTTTTAAAATCGGATCGAATCGATCGAATGAAACCATCATAAGTCTCATTTGGTTTGATAAAGAACCATTTTTCCAAAAAATCGAATTGGATTGGATTGACTCGATTAAAATTGAATTAAATTAAAAAATTGGTTCTTCATAAAAAACATCTAGAAAAATATAAACAAACAGAAAAAATTGGAAAAAATGAATGTTGATTTTTATAAGAATATGAAATAGAGGAATAATTAATAAGATATATTTTAGGGGATGATTTTAGGAATGTAAATTTAAATTTTAAAAATAAAATATGAATACATGGTAATAAAAAAATAAAACAAAAGAGAAAATTATTATAAATAATGATATTAAAAAAATAAAACATATTTTGTTCTTATTTGATTAATTTAAAATGAGAATTAATAGGATTCAATTCTATTCTTTTTTCATCTTTATTTGTAGTATATTTTAAGAAATAGTAAATAATATTATTTTATTAAAATCCGATTCAACCTCAAACCTATCCAATCTTGATCTAGTGGACTGATAAGTTCGATCTTCCATCTGATTTTAAAAATATCGTTGATTGCTAAACTCCTACTATTTCTAAAATTTTTAAAATTTGGCCAAAAATTATTAATTTTGCTTTATTATGAACATCAAATTAGTCATCCGACTAACGAAAGAAGGATCAATTGCGTTACATCTAAATTTTAATTACATATATATATATACCAAAAAATCAGTACACTTATTTAGTTATTTTATAACAATAAAACAAATGTTATGTCCCACACGATGCGCATAGTCAATCCATAGCAAACAAAAGTACCTATTGAAGTCCCACCGGAAAGAAAAAAAAACAAAATATAGGGAGGAAAATACAAAACCTTAAGCCACAAGATAAAGAATAAGACATTTTCTTGGTAAAATAAAGAACCCATTAAGCTGCAGGCAAAACATGAACCACCAGTTTAACTCCAATACATCCAAAAAAGAAACAAGAAACAAAAAAAGAGATAAAAAAAAAAGATGGAGCACAAGTGAGCAGAAGAGTCGACCACGTCCACCTTCCAATTTGTGTTCCTTCCCCCCTGCGCAGCCTTCATGTCCGTCAACAGTACCGGCGGATATGGCCCGACGCCGCAAGATCAAACTGGCGCCTGCTGCAACGCCAACACCACCCTCGAGGTCCTCGGCGTCGCCTTCAGCGTCTTCATCGTACTCTTTGCCTTCCTCATGTACGCCCGCTGCCTCATCCAGCGGAGCCGCGCCGCCCAGCGGGAGGCGGAGCAGCGCCCCGGCGCCTCCAACGCGCGCCGGAAGGTCGGCCTCGACGCCTCCGTCATCGCCTCGTTTCCCTTCTTCGCCTACCGGCGAGCGTCGGCGACTTCCGGAGGCGGCAAAGCTGAGGGGGCCTCCGCGGTCGCCGCCGCCGCGTCGTCGCCGGGGGCGGTGGAGTGCGCCGTGTGCCTGAGCGCGGTGGAGGAAGGGGAGATGGTGCGGGTGCTGCCCATATGCGACCACATGTTCCACGCCCAGTGCATCGACTTGTGGCTGGGCTCCAACGCGACGTGCCCGGTGTGCCGGACGGACTGCGACGCCAGGAATTTGGCCGAGAAGCTGAAGGCTTTGGCGGCGACGCCGTCCATCGTTTAAGGTTGTGTGCTGCTGGTTGCTATCTTTTTTTCCCCTTATTTTATCTTTTTTTTATTTTATTTTGGCATTTCTTTTCTAAATTCCAATATTCCTAGCATTTTAATTATCGTAGTCTCTCTCTCTCTTATTTCCCAATGATTTCGATGTATAGAAAATTTGTGACGTGGAGGGGGCTTTTATGTGGCAGAAATGTGTCCAACGAGATTAGATTTCACAAAATTTTGGTCTTTCTTGCACAATCTAAAAATTGTCAACCATCGACTTTGGGAAGAAATGTAATCCATCAATGGCGTAGTTGAGACCTTGAACTAATTTATAAGATATCATAATCATATATACATTATTTTGGGTGATATCATATATCTTCATATGTAATATTTATGTCATGCATTCTTTTTTTTAAAAGAAAATTACATGATTGCTAAGTAGTAAGCGAAATATCGTTCGACAATAGGTTACTGAGAAAATTCGGAGGTGGAGAATTCTCTCAAAAAAGACCGGTATTCGATTTGCGATCACAAAATGCTAACATGTCGATCTCAACATTACGATCACATGTTTACACACAAAATTAGATAACATGGCACGCAATCTAGATATCATTATTGCTGCTCCTAATGCGCAGTATTTATTGATGATTGCCACCGCACATGCAGAATTCATCTTCAAAATGAAATGTTCAATTCTAATCCGATTGCCCTGGAGAATGGCTCAAACCTCAGCTTCCAAAATAAAATTGAATCTCTCGCTTAAGGCCCTATACACCGAAAAGAAGAGTCAGAAGAACGCGAATAAACTCATTTATGGCATGCATTCACGAGCATACATCCGCAACATGTTGTTGATAATGCTCGCATTAGGAGCAGTAATGCCAGTAACAGTAACATGTTGGAGGACAAATACATTTTTTGTTACCAAAAAGATCATTGATTCAAGTCATATTAATTTAAGATTAAGTAATATTCGTCTTGTAACCCCAGAATTAATATCTCAGACAGTCCGTATCGCCGGATCAGGTCCATCCAGATCTAATTACTTTTGGTTGAGTCGAGTTCACTTTTATTTTGGGATTGGAATCCGCTCCAACCCAATCTTGGTCTGATCTAAAAAAATATATCTATTTATTCATCTTAAAAATGGAATAAATTTTCTAAATATCTTTTTTGACATTTAAAGTGTATTATTTTAATAATTTTAGAAATTTAAACTGAAAAATAAATTAAAATATAATTTAATATACCTCCGGAGCGCTTTCTATTTTTTGAAAGATGTGAAGCACCTCTGGATCGATCCATTGATCAATAATTTAAATAAATGATGCATTTAGATAATTAAATTTAATCATTCATAATTCGAATAATCGATTAGTAAATCAATGATCAACATCCTTTAAGAATAGATGACGTCGATAAGGACGGAGCTAGACTTGAATCATGCGATCCATTATATTTTAACGACTCATTCTCATGTATGCGAGTGATCTCCTCATTTTCTCCCTCCCATCTTGAATGTCGATGGATTAAACCTTAATTAAAATTATCAGATCAGCTTAGGATTCCTCCTGGTACATCCAATCCCACGTAGTGAATCTGGTCGGATTGCTAGTGGGCTTCAACGTCCATACATATCACACTTTTTCCAGTTTCCACTGTCAACTTTTTCAAGTTTAATTAGTAATATCGAAATCATTACTACATCGTAATAGTCGACAGGCTGAATATGTGAGAAAAAAAAAGAAAGTACAAAATTAAGTCCGGACATACGCATAATGTATGAAAAAAATCAAGATGTAGTTTAGATGGTATGTAATATATTTCCACTCCAAAATTTGAGTTATTTTGTGCAATAAAAGTCTACCATATTATTATTGGGTATCTTCGGAATCATACTAAATTAGTTAGGCTAAGTTCTTATTATTAGGTATCTCATTATTAATACCAAATTCTTGTTTGATGTATCGATTTGATTTGCACGTATTCTGAACAAGATGAGTAAATTGTCGTATCTCATACTACATACAAGGCAGTGATGCGATTAATGAGATTAGGAGTTAGCATATATGTGATGAATTACCCTAAAACAACAATTAAAAGTTTGAGAGTTTTAAATGATATGACGGAAGATTAAAGAATATAAATTTAGACAAGATAAATGAAAATATATGCTTCTTAGAGCTCGTTCTTGGCTTTCCATTCTGACTTTGTTGAAGGACTAATGTTTTTTGAAACCTTGATTCCTCATGCGGTGATGGTTAGGAGTGTTCACGGGTCGAGTTTGACCGTTTGATCTGACTCAATCCGGTTGAGTTTGATCGGGTCGAATTTTAATTTTTTCGATTCGACCCAGTGAACACTCCTAATAATGGCCTACGACTTTTCGCAATAGGTGCCGCTTGATCTCAATCTCAAATATAGGAAATTAGGGATAAAAGTTATTCAAATGGAAGATTTATTTTATATGCAAAATTAATTTACAATTTTCACATGATTTTCTAAGTATAAATATTGAATTCAAATTATTCAAGGAGAGAACATAATGAAGTCATTACGATTTTTCAGACTGCATCATTAATTTAGTATAAATATGAAATTTACCATTTAAATGCTTAAAAGTTTAAAGTTTTATTTCACTCAAACCCTATCGTTCAAAAAAAAATTTTTTTTTTGTCTAACTACACTAAAGCAATAGCCCATTTTAATTTAGCTGATAAAAATTTGATAAATTCTGAATGCTGATAATCAATTTATTGATTGAAATTGATTTTCAAAATAAGTAATTATATATTTTTTTTGAATAAAATGACTAAAATCAATAACAAATAATTAGTTACGATCAAACTAACTAATTATTTTCATAGAAAAAATAAGCATCACACCTATTTATGTTTTTTTAGCTGATAAATATATTTTAAATTTCCTTGTCAGCTGCATTAAAAAATCGTTAATCAACGTGATACTTTCGGAATTATTTATAAGTAAAGTTTCCCTACTCATCAATCATCAAAATCTAATATAGTGCTTAATTTAATGTTGACGTATAAGAGAATAGTTTGACCATAGTCAAGACATTAAAGTACAATTTAATATTTTTCACTTCTTACATTCAACTACATCAAAATAGTTTAAACCAATAATAATACTCAATTTCATTGATATCTTAATAGGAATATTACAAAATTAAACTAATATTTTAGCTATAATTAATACTGTGATAGATATTTTAGAATAATAGTTCAGTAATTAAGGGCGTTAATTTAGATAAAAACTACCTTATTTTTTTTACTAGTATAAATAATAGCTTTTTATCATTTTTTAAAATGTGTTATGTTTCTACTTACAATAGCCATATAGGCAACCTCCATCCTTTGCCCTTTTTTATACTAAGCAAATATGTATGCGATACATGGAAGTAATAAATAAAAATTAGGGCGACTTGTCATTTCAAAATATACTATTATTATTTCATTTTATTTCACAAGATAAAAATGTTCGTCACTTCTAACACTCACACACATTATGAAATGACAATAATGTATTTTAGAGTGGCAACATTGGTGCCCATAATTTATACATATATTCATCTACCATAAGAAAAATTCAACTAATATATAGTTTACAAAAGGTATATGTTTGACTCCCATATTTTATAAAATTTATTTTATTGTACTATAATATTATTTTTTATTATATGAAATTACATATTGGTCCTTCACATTTCTTTTATTTTCTGGCTCCTCCTAAATTCATCTTCATCCTTGCTACTTGAAAGAAAAAGGAGAAAAGAAAAATTCAACCAATTAGATAAACCTATTCGATAAAAAATAAATTAAAAAATAAAATAGATGTCTGAATATGTTCAAAAATGAATTTTTAATACAATGAAATAGTTCCATTTAAATTTGGTCTCCATCGGGGAAAAATTGAGGTCACAAAAGTCATTTTTAGTTACAATTTTTGTTTATTATTGATATGTTTTTTTAATAACTTAATGGTTCTTCTATCAAAATTATGAAATTATTATTTGATATATTTATATTTTTGGTCCATTTTTTTATTTAGTATAATATATTTATATTAATTTTATTTAATTTTTAGTTTCCTAAAATATTATTATACTAAAGTAGTACCCTAAAATCATTGAGAAAAAATAACCCCACAGAGGATTTTATTTTCTAACTTATTCTAAAATGATCTCTTTGTTTTAAAAAAAATTATCTAAAAAATGCAAGATAGTTTTTATTTTTCGAGATGTTGGTTAAATTACGCTATTTTTCCAATTTATTATATACTAGATGCAATATTTGTGACAAAACATTCTTGTTTCACGCTTCACCAATAGTGGGAGTTGCTTGTATGTCAAACCTAAATTTTGTCAAACGATTTTAATCGCCGAACTCTCGGCCCCACCTATCACTTTCATGAAATTTGTTTTATGTGTTATTTTGCATTTAGTTTTACACGTCGTTCCAAAATTTATTTGAAATAAAATATATGCTTTGCAGGTTTTATTAGCAATTCATATTATATAATATTTTTCCCCACATCAAGTTGCAAGAAAAAACCTTAGTTGGATAAGTAACACTTCATGATAAATTATTTGTTTCAATAATAAGAAAAAATATTCTATGATTGTATAATTTGTTAAGGGATTGATGTGTGTGGGACATCATCAGGGGCGCCGTCGCAGCGTGAGACGATGCCCATGAGGGCGTCGGATCATGATTCGACGCTCCTTCTTTCTCATCTTTTTTTTCTCATTCCATTTTTTCCTTAGGATCTTGTCGAGGTCAGTGCAGAACGGCAACATGCTGGGTACGATTATCATACACTATGGTGTCGGAGGAGAGGGGGATGTCGATATCGAGGATGGTGGTGAGAGAAGCATCCATTGCCGGAAACAAGTGAGGCAAGAGGAAATGGGAAGCAGGTGGATCAAGAGGAGAAGAGGGGTGACGTCGACGCGGAGGAGGGCAGTGGGAGAGGTGTCGACGGGCTTTGCGCGGACGACCGACATCGAGGAAGGCGGTGGGAGATGGGTCCCTCTGTTTGTTGCCTCGATCGATGTCATCTACATCCCCTCGGTTCTGTGTTGATGATCGCGTCGGGAGGCACATCGCATTAAATCTGATTATGCGTCGAAAAAGAGAAGAAGAACCGGCGTGCTCGCAGGATTCGTCGTCGGATCGCGATCCGATGCGTCTCACGGTGCGACGCATTCCTTAATCCCAGTCTTGTTAATCTTATATTTAGACTTTATTCTAATATCTAATTGGTAGAATAACAAAGAATCTTGTTGCATTCTCCAACCAAATTCCAAAAAATTTCCTCTCCAAAGAAATTGTATAGAGTTGATGCAACATGAAAATGACCCTTATAATAAAGTAAGCCGTGGCAGTTATTTTAAAATTTATTTATTGCCATTATACAAGACAAAATAATCTGATTAAATTCAATAAATTGTTAGGCACGCGCGGAAGTGTTCATTGCCGCATATTACATATTACTTTCTTAACATTCCTTTTTATTTATTTGAAACCTTTTAGCACGTATTTAAGTCTATTAATATTTGATTAGAATCGAAATCACTGTATAATGTAAAATTATAATTTTCTGATCAGGTTTGTAGTTTTCGAAAAAATCAAAATCAGATTTATTGACCCATCAATCTAACGAAATATGAATCTTAACAATTTGTTTATAACTTTGATTAATGTTGTTCGAATTTCTAATATATCCATCATGCATTCTTTTCACATTCCTTTCATGGTTCTGAACATTCTTGGTCGAATTTGAATATGCCCACAATGCATTTGTTTATTCGACTCGTTTTTTTTTTTTGTAAAAAACATGCAAGGAATAATTTCCTTGCACCTTCGGAAGAAAAATGTCAATAGAACTAATTTGACGCGTTGACTAGCAACGCTACTAAATCACTAATGGATCATAAATCCATGAAGTGTGTGGTTTGTGGATATATGTTTTAGGGGTTGAGAATTAAGAATCGGCAAAAGTCGTCATTCAATTGTTGACAAGAGGCAAACGCGTAGCCGAACCTTAACAAAATACGTATGTCATGCGATAAAGAAAGCATCATGTATATATATATTTTAAAAAAGCTTGTGTTAGACAAAGAGATCACACGTATAAAGTTAATCTTCTAAATCCATAGTATAACAAATACCTTGAAAATATGTAATCTTTATAATGGTTAAAATTGATAATAAGTAATAATTAATAGAATTAACCATAACAAAATTTTAGACTATGATGAATTAATATATCATAACATCAATTAGGGAGAAAAGGATATTGTAGCCCACATGGTGTCTAGTTCGTGTGGCGCATTGCACAGAGACTCAAATCCGCATGGGAAAAAAAGTCAAGAATTGAAAAGATCAAAATTTCACCATCCATATGAAATGAGCTAATACAAATTCCTTTTTTCCCTACTAAATAAAATATATCACTAATATATTTATCTAATGACTTTATATTTTAAGTATAAAAAATCTGAAGGATAAACACCTAAAAAGAACTTGGGTGACAATAAGTGGGCTTAATTAATTTTAAACTCAGATTTTATTTCATCTATAGAGACTTCTCACCAGTGGAACTAATACCTGGTTTGGACTTTCTATTTCGCAACAATTTTAATATTTGCATAATTTTTTTTAATGAGGTCTCCATATGAATATGATACGTCGGATTAATTAATGTATTATTATTAGATTCCATATTTTAAACATTTCACTTATTTACTATTTAATAGTGCTGTCCATAATATTTATACGGCACGGCGCAGTTAGACGAATTGAATGCAAAGCGCAAACCCCACAAGGCCAAGATCACGTCCCCAACCATGTCTACGTCCGCCACCATGTTCAACAACGCATCTTACACCACCATGCCGCAGCCGCCGCCGGCCTACCCCTCCAAGGCCATCGACCGGCCGGCAAGCCTCGGTGCAGGCTCCGCCGTCGCCATCGCCGTCGCGGGCTGCATCCTCGTGGCCGCCGCGATCCTCTACCTGCGGCGCGTGACGCGCCGGCTGGACGAGGTCGCCGCCCAGAACGTTAAGCGGGTGAGGGACCGGCTGGAGCCGTCGTCGGTGGCCGCGCTGCCGGCCTTCCTCTACCGAGAGAATTCCCGGCGGGGCGCTCCCGATCAGTGCGCTGTTTGCTTGGGCGCCATGAGCGACGGGGATACGGTCAGGCCTCTCCCGGCCTGCCTGCACAAGTTCCACGTCGAGTGCATCGACAAGTGGTTGCTGACCTGCGCGACGTGCCCGGTGTGCCGGTCCGACGTCTGGACGGCTGGTCAGAGCGCCAGGCCGTCGCCGGCGGCGGCGGCTCCGCATGAACTGCCAGTGTGAAAGCCCGGACTCCTGATGGTGCCTTTAGTTTGTTTTACGAAGCTGGATTTGTGAGAGGACTGCGGAAATTGTGGTAGATTTGATTTGATTTGCCGTTGCAGAAGGAAGTGTATAAAAAAAAGAATAAAATCATGATTTATTATTTCACTTTTTATTTTGGATTATTTATTCATTACTTTATATTAAAAAGTTGGCTTCTATTTGGGACAGCAGCGGACTGCTTAGCCTTTCAAATATTAATTTTTGTTATGTTAAAGGTATATATATTGTAATCTTATTCTTCTATAAATATGTTATTTCTTTGGCGAGCAATGCGCCGAAGATAGAAAATTAAACAAATATTTCAATTATAAAATAAAAAACATTATTTTAATATTTTTAATTATTATTAAAAATGTTATTTCAAAATATTGTATCACTATTGGATTATATTTTTATAATTTTTACGTGCATACTTAATTAGTTAAAATTTTATTTATTCATTGTAGAATGAATAAAAAAGGTCTTAATAATCAATGTTGTTGTTATGATTACATATGATACATGCACCATATAAAATTCGCTATAAATATAAATCTTTACATGTTTTAAAAAAAATTAGTTGCAAAATGTTGTTATACTTGATTTGATACATACATAATTTATTTGTTGCATTAATATAATATGCGTCTAATGTAATTTATTGTATTATCGATTATATTATTTTATATTCATTGACGAATTTTATCAAGGCCAACCTGATGTGGTAACCTTTCTTATTCGTTTTTTGCTATTCATTCATTAAATCATTATCTGTTTAAATTAGCTGCTTAGTGAAACGCCAATAATATTAAAAAAAGAATTTAATGAGCGTCCACTCCATTTTTAAAGGAGTGGACTCTCCCACCTCCATCATTTGCTGTCGGATGATGGGTTGACGGTTCACGCACAAGACACAATTCACGGGCGGTTCAGAGGTTATCGAAGAGTGACCATAGGAGGTTCAACAGAAATGTGCCTAGGATGCACGATGTCGACGATGATGTTTGAGAGCGGCGAAGTTGTCTCTGTGCCCTAGGACGCAGTGACGACAACGGCGAGGGCGTTGGTGAGTGAGGTTAACATCAGCGACAAGGGGGGTCGAGGGCTACGATGGCGAGTGAGGTTGAGTGCAAGAGGCGGCAGCGGCGAACGAGTTCGAGGGCGGCAAACAAGGTCACAGTCGAGGGTTGTGAGTGAGGTCAATGATTGAGGGTGAGCAGGAGGGGTTAAGGGCGGACGCAGTGAGGGAGGCCAACGGTCGAGGGCGACATCGATGGCAGGCAAGCGGGCATCATCGAGTGTCGTATCGTCGAGTTCATGGGCGACGATGACAAGCAAATGGACATCATCGAGTTCTAGGGCGGCGACGGTAGGCTAGTGCCATCAAGTGCGGTGATGACTATCGTTGCTCCAGGGCAAAAAATGCCCGTTGAACTGCTGAATGAATCGCCCGCGAACCGTGCCTTGTGCGTGAACCGTCGATCCACCATTGGATGACATATGATATAGAGGAGAACGACCACTCCCTTTTAAAAGGGTGGATGCTCATTAAAACCTTAAATAGAGCCTTGATCTAATATATGATGATCTAAGTTTAAGCGGAAACTTTATACCACAATCAAGTTCATAATTTCAAAACTTGAGCCGGAAGTATTAGCTCACATCGATTCTTAAAACACAATTATCCCATTAGTTGTGCCAATTAATTTGTTGTTGGAGTTCACGTTTCCAGAAAAAAAAGGTTATCACTATTGGCTTAATATATAAAGATAATAAAACAAAGGAATATAATAAGGAGCTATGAACATCTTAATGTTGAGGTGGATCTAGGTAATAATGAAATATGAAACACATAGGTCCTATTCACTTAAGTAAAATTATGTATACTGCAGTTGACTTAACTAAAAGAAGGTTAATTCTATGAATCTTTCATATATTATGTATGGTTTTTTATTTAATATCTAAATTTCAATATTATCGGGTAACCCCTAAGATCTAAGAAGAATTTTCCATTTAGTGTTTTATTCGTCTCATTTATAATTTGTACAATCATATGCAATGGAAATATAACATCAAATGAGTCCATATGATTCCTTTTTATATCATTCCACCTAATTCATCGTGGATTATAGGAAGGGTGTTTCGTACTATATCCTTTTTCATTATAATTTAGAAAACCATTAAAAAATATTCATATAATTGGCAATAATCATATTTATTATTTTAAAATTTTACAATTTTAAAAACTATTTATCATTATATATTAAATGAGCATGTCAGGAATTTTTTTAATCACTTGCATGTCCATGATACTATTTAATTATTTTTTATTTTTAATTAATTGTAACTACACCACAAAAGTTTTTAACATAGTAACCTATAAAAAAATAATTATATAAATTATGAAGGTTAAAAATGTTAAATTTTCCTTAGAACTTTAAAAATAATAAGTATAATTATTATTGATAGTATTTGGATCATAATCAATAATTTAATGGAAGATGTAGGAAAAATATAAAAAAAATACATAAGTTTAACACAGTCATTTTTTTCACATATATCTTTTTATATAATTTACTACATTATCATTCTTACTTAAAAACCTTTTGGCATTTTGCAATTCTTGTTCCCCTCGATCTCTCAAACATTTTTTTCTTTAAATGATAAAAACATGTATTAAAGAGAAGTTAAATATCATTAAGTTATGGACCAACATCATTGTTAATGATTAAAATAGTTATTGCTAATTACTAATGCATTTAATTCAAAAGAGCACATGTGCCTCCTTTTTTCCTTTGGGGTTGCACTCTCTTTATAAAATACTTTAGATTGGTTATGGAATGTTTATGGGAGGATCATTGCCATATGAAATATTGTAACTTCGCTATAAGAGGGTCATATATATGCACAGATGTTATATATTATGATTAAATTAAATTCATTTTTATTCTTTAAAGTTAAAGAGCATTTCACTTATCAGTTATTTTATTAACAAATTGTACAAAAGTCATTACTATATATTATCAATACATGTTTATTTTTTTATCATTTACTTGAACTAACTTATTAGCATTTTTTATCAATTAAGTCAAATGGACCTTAAGACATCATCTAAAGGATTCAAAACAATTGAATGCATATTACTTGTTAAAAAATTGATTGCATACTATTTAAACTCGTAGTTTAATTTTGTTCATAATAGATTGGAAGCAAAACTCATAAGATTTTTCATATAAAATAAGTTTATTGGTTTTGTTTTCTAAACATAAATTTATTGTTAATTTGATATTAGATAATATAAAATAAATAAAACATATGGTACTTTATGGGACCAAATCTACCCCATAAGTTATTAGATTGGTTTGCATCTACCATGTTTATGAGTTTAACAAATATATAAGACGAATGGTTCCACAAGCTAAAATTTTCCATGTGTAAAAAAAATTCTATATAAAATAGTAGGAAGATGTTTCTCATGTACAAAGTAGACCACAAACTTTTGATAAATGGGAAGAAAAAAGTTGATTATTGAGAAAGAAAAAAATAAAATGTGGATAGAGGAAAGAAGAAAATAGAGGGTCGTTAGTAATTCATGTAATTTAACGATATACATATAAGCTTATTTGGTGCTTCCGGATTTTGTTTTGAATGTTATGTAAAGATTTCATATAGTGACCGAGCTAAACATTTTAACGAGTTTGTAAAGACTTCATATAGTGACAAGCTTATTTGGCATGCACTATAAAATATTCATATTTTTGGATAAATAAGAAGATCACAAACATTTTTCATTTTGGTTATATTATATATATATATATATATATATTAGAAATATTCTTTGACATTTCAAGTATGGATAAGTTAAAAAGTATAAACTCGATCGTAAATATATTCTTTGAATGAAGATTGTTTTTATCAAAATATTATTTTACATTATTGTTAAGTATATTAAAAATATTTTGTAATGAGAAAATATTTATAACTAATAAATAAAATAATAATTATCAAATGTATAATTTAACTGTAATTGATATATATTACGATGACATTAAATTCAACTTTTTTGCAAATATAAATCACAATATTAGATGAGAAAATTAATCTCCACAAAAGTATTTTAATATGGAATAAAATGATAAATGAAAATATATTATTTAGCATATGCATAATTATTGTGAATTGTTAAAAAAACTTTACATTTGAGTAAAATATGGTAAAAAATATAAACATTTTACTTCAAGATATGAAATAAAATAAGATTTTAATCACTAACATTAAATGAGATGAATTATATCAACTATAGTTAATAAAATGGTATTATCTAATATGCTATATAAATATGATGAATTATATCTATTTAAGTATGAGCAAACTATTGTGTGTAATTAGGTGTACATTTATTATATATTTTTAGCAAGTGCACATATTCACACCCATGTGGTTCACTTCATAGTCCACAATTAATAAGTAAAGAGTGAGACGTTTTCACACTTTGAAATTTTAGTTCCATTCAAATTCACAACTTCAGTTTAATATCTTACAAAGAAGATGAACATTGTCTTATTCGGTCTTCTGGCACACAAAAACCCAGAATGCAAGTAGACATTCGAGAAAATTATCTTTGCATTCAATTTGAACATTAGGAGAACAAAATTTATATCGTAACATCTTGATGAACCGTATGGACCTACCTTTGGGTGCAAAGGTTAAATTTTTTTACAATAGTGAAAAAACACATAAACTAAAAAATAATATTTCTCATTCCTTTCATCTTTTTTATGCAACCAACCACCAATAGTTAGAATCCTAAACCTAGGATCTACTGGAGAGGAGTAAGAAAGATAAGAAAGGTAGAAAAGCAAGACAAGGAGTTAGAGATAAGATCAATTGAAGATGAAGAAGAGATAGTAGGAGAAGAAGGAACCCTAGTTTATAATATTTGAAATGGGTATAATTGATTTAAAATGGGTATAATTGTATGTGTAATTGTATTTTTCTTCTTCTTCTTCTTCTTCTTTCTCCTCCTCGTTATGTTATGAATATGTGAAATTATGACTTATGAATTGGTAATATGATGCTTGGAATTAGGTTAGAAACCTTGGAGGTTATTATGTTTTCCTTTTATGAATTTAATTCAAAAATACCCAAATTGGTATACGAATTGTAATCCTTAGTCTTGAAAATGAAAACCCATTATGAATGCATAAAAAATTAAAAATGAACTTTATTCACTTAAAATGGAATAGGGAATAAAACAAGGGAATTCGAGCATTATGAGCTCACTATGACCATAATGAGTATTTCAACCACTATGGTTTATAGTGCAATTGTTATGACCGTACAAGATCATTATAGTTGTGAGAGATTCCTATAATCGTAGCAGGACAAACAAAAGAAATGTGAGGTGCTATAAGAGGACCACAATTTGACCATTGCTCTCGATGATCACACTACGATATGTAGTAAATGTCATGAGAACGTAAAATTTTTAGAGTTCTTTTAGCTATGTATTTTTTTCACTTGTGCAATTGAAATTGTTGATAATTAAGTACTTATCAAACTTATTTGATTATGATTAATGATTACGAAGTATAGATTTTATGATTTTGCACTGAATACACTTTAATCATGATTGAATTTTCCTTGTCAAGATTTATTTTATGCAAAATTGTAGAGTCAAAAGTAACTTATATTAGATGAACTCATTTATAATTTACTTATTTCCAATCGTATGGGTTCCATTAATTGAAATGGTATCATAGATAATTATATTGGCACATCTTCGAAGTGACACTATGGTGCAAATGTGATTCGGTTTAGCAAGTTATAATTAACGTCGTGACAAGTCGAATACAACAATGAATGAAAAACACATTAACTATTGATTGCTTAGTGATTGAGAATTAAAGGATTAAGTTCAATTGAATTATAAGGGATGGTTTGAACATATAAGAATAATTATTGATTGGATGTTAAAGTTATAATACAATCCATGTCCCAAGCCACTAGTGACATTAAAAATGGGCAATAAACATAATAATTCAATTCATCTAATTATATTTGATATAAATATTGTTAATTATTTACTTATTTTTATATTGGGTGTTTGACATTGAGTTCTTTAGTTTGTTATGAAGTATTTTTATGTATATATAGTCTGTCATGAACTGGCTTGGTCCTATTTGAAAGTTGAATAGGATTTGAATAAATTGCTTATTCACTATAATACAGTCAAACAAGTTAAATTTTTGTTTAAATCTCAATAAAATAGTTAGTCTAGTAAACTTGATCAAGGAAATTGTATTAAATGGATTTAACAATTCCTGTCATAAGATAGAATACGATGATTTTTTTCCTTTAATTTGTTTTATTTCTCGGTCCCATCAACTTCATTTCATGTATGAATCATTTTTATTTTAACTTCATCCAAACATTTTTCTCCCTGAATCTTCAGAACCTTCCAATTCCATTTAAAATGATTTTGATAACTTTAAACGTCAATATCCCCTAATAAAATATTTTCATATATCATATCTTTTGAAAAGAAAAAAAATGAGCTGAATCTGATTTACTGTTTCAATCCAATTTTTCGATTTTTTCATGCCATGAAATCTGAATTCTTGCTATTTTCTATTTTACTTATTAGAACTATACCAAATTTATAATCAATTAACGCTGAGATCAATTGATTCATCCGGTCCCAATCGATGATTAAAACATTGTTGTTAGGCCAATCTTGCCTTTCTACATCTTTTTGGGTCAAAAATATCGAGATCGATCTTCCAAAAAATCTTTCAGTTCTTCACAAGCGTTCCCATCGTGCACATTACTTTGGGTTTTGAAGGATATTCACCAAAGACCCCTAATTAGTCGTTTCATAATCACACCGATCACTTGGGATAGTATCAGGTCGTCTCCAAGGCGAGCTCATGAGTTCTGAGTTGATCTTGCTCTTGGTTATATTCGACGTGAATTGGTCTTTACATGCTTCCAATTAATAAGTCACCATGCCCTTCGATCATGACCAGTCTCATCTCCCCTTCATGGCGACTTTGATCTCAAGTTGAGCTTGGTTAACTAGTCATATTAGTGGCCGAAGGTGCTCATTTGCAATGTGACATTGATGGCCTCGATTTACAATGAAATTTTAAATCCATTGAAACCAACACCTGAATTTTTTTTATTCTATCAAATGACATAACAAGTGATAAAAATTGATGTGAAATAAAAAAAGTATAACTATCATTTCTTCATTATTATATTTAACTATGTTTAAACTGATTCAAATATTAATCTGCCAAATTAACCATTAGTTAAGAACTCAAAGGAATTATGATTCTATACATGAACTATCAAAGCATCTATTTTATATGGATATATAGATAAGAGGGTGGGGGGGGGGGAGAGAGAGAGAGAAGAACCAACAAATAGCAAAAGAAGGTTATTATAAATACTTAGAACATTTTTTCTATTACTAGTTTGTTTGTAGAAAATATTAACTTTATTTTCAAGAAAAATTGAAACGTGTGGTTAATTGTTAAAACTTATAATTTAAATATTAAATAATTTAATATAAAAATTTAAATTAAACATATATACATATATATATATTGTATATGTGGAGAGTGTGCTCTGTAGTGTGAAGCAGATGGAGAGCCATCCGATTAAGACTCATGACTGCACCCTTGTCGTTGAACCTTAGGGCGCATGCTAGTAATTATTTGCGCATACGATGTGCAAACTAAAGAGAGAGAACGAACAAGTAGTACTGAGGTACGTTAAGAAGCGAGGGAAACGACGAGAGTATTGAATTAGCCTAATTAATTGCCATTAAGTTCTTTTTTTTGCAAATAGATAATTATTTTCTAAAAAATAGTATTTTTGATTTTAAAAAAACCATCTCGACCCTTTCCAAAAAACATTTCTCACGTAATGTACACTTTTATACAAAAAAAAAACATTTTGAATAATTAAGAATATGGCATTGAAATTTCTCTTTTTTTTTTCTCCCGAACCACCTAACCTATCAAATGTTGATACTTTTTTGCAGTCAACATGATCAACATTCTTTTTCCAAGTCAATTTTCTTTAGCAAAGTCATTCGGTTGCCTTGCGTTGACATAACAAGGCATCACCAATCAATAACTTTTTAGTCCCTGATATGAACATAGTTAATTAACACTCAAACTTCCTAATCCGCATCAACGATTATAGAGAGAGAGAGAGATATTGTTCTTCCTTAACCAGTCAATCGATGAACCAAACCATGCGCATGGAACCATTAATTATGTATTATATATATGATAGCATACATAACCACACCTTTATGTATATATGGTCACATTACATCGAGTAGGCAGGGGGTGAGATATCATATTCATTATGCATCTACTAGTTGATCCTAATAATAAACTTTCAAATTCTCCCCGTGTCCGTTTAGAGTCTTTAGACGCTTCATAATTCATAATCTCAAATGCTCTTATGACAATAATATTTCCATATATATTGTTGACATTACTTGCAGTTGCACTGTGACGTATTATTCTATTCAAGATCCTTTCTTTGCATACTTTCTTAAACTAGTTTCGGTCCACTTGAACAGAATCAAAAGCTTCTAACTTCCCCCCTATGAAAAGAAAACGCTTATACTTCTCTCTAATCCAAAATATGTCCTAATCCAAATTATTATATTAATTGGACAAACAAAGTATTGCAAGTAAAACCACTCTATTCATCAACTCGTCCAACTGCATTATATAAATTGCATATGGTAGGTTGATAGCATGCATAAGTACGGAAGTACCTCATATATACTCATTTCAGTTGATTCGATCCCTTTACCAGTCATCTGACGGACCATGTCGACGTCCTCGTCCGTCGTCCAGAACGAAGCCACGAACGGCCTTAGCGCCGGACTCGTCGCCACGGTCATCTTCTCCGGCATGGTCCTGGGAAGCTTGCTGGTCTTCCTTTGCAACCTGACGATCGACAGACTATTCCAAGAGAGAATTCCGTGCAGCTCGGAGGCGCCGGGGAAGAAAGCTGGCGATGCACCGAGTAGTACGTGCACGGCTGCTCGATGTCGTGATCCTGCGTCCTTCTCTTACGGCGGAAGCAAAGACGAGCTTGCCGACTGCCGAGGGCAGCGCACTGCCGGATGTGCATGCCTCGTGCCCGTACTGATGACAGAGACGCCTTCATGCGCTCACGTCTTCCGCGAAGAGTGCATCCAGCGGTGGTTGCAGTTCAACCCGCCGGTCCCGGTCGTCGTGTCCGCAGTCGCTGGAGGTGAAGAAAATATTTTTATTATAAAAGTACACGACGAAAAGGTTATTCCATGAAAATAACGATGCTTCAAATGATGTAATGATTAATTATGTGGAGTACTTTACAGATATAATTTTCTAGTCCTCAATTTCGTTGTGTGTGAGATTATTCAGTCATATTCTTGATCCATTCATACTTGATATAATGATTAAGGAAAATGTTAAATTCTTCTAAAAATTTAGCTTAAAAATTCTCCTAATAATCACATATTTTAAATTATCTCAAAAAGTTGTCAAATTTACATTTACGTCATTGTGGTTCAATTAGTAGGTTAAATCCTTTAAATTAGAAGGATATAGCAAAACCTAATAATTAATTATGTGGAGTAATTTTACGGTTATAATTTTAAAATCCTCAATTTGGTTGTGCGTGAGATTATTCGTTCATATATTCTTGGTCCATTCGTACTCATCGAAATATTGTCTGATTTGACATTTTGGACACGTGAACTTAAGTTGCAATTTTTTTTTTTTTTGTCTTGATCACCGATTTCATTAGTTTACAGTGGGAGCGATATCTCTCCAACTTTGGAATACGAGGTTATTAGCACTCAACACTTTTAGAATACAACTCTGCTATTCAATTGTTTCGACCAAGTTTGATTAATTTAAATTACATCCTGATAAGTGAAAAAATGAATTAGATATAAAATTATTATAACATCTTATTTTATTTGTATTTATTTGCTATTAACCTTTAGATGATTTATGTTGTATATTGAAAACTTGGTCAGGGTGGATTCGAAAAAGTTATCGTTGCTAGTGAGTATAGGATAATTTTTACTAAATACCCTTCTAACTTCACTTCTTTTTCAAGGCTATCTTCCAACTTCACTAACTATTAAATTTTTGAGTTATTTCTTCAAATCGCTCCTAAGCTATCACAATTTTCTAAATCTAATCCTAAACTACGTATATAATTTTTTGAGTCCTTAAATTATCATAATTTTTTTAATTTGATCCTTCCTTCAAATTCTGACATGTTCCCCGTTAATTTCTTTATTTATGAAAAGTCCAAATTATCCCTCTAACCTTTAAAATAATACATAATAAATATAAAAATAATAAAAGAAGAAAAATGCAAGGGCGTTGCCCTTGTTAACGCCGGCGACTCCGTCAAATTGATAGGGAGCGCATCCACATCGGGGTCGTCGGATGCTCGCTCCGACTCTGCCTCCACATCGCCTACCTCCACATTGGCTCGCCGAACGCCCGCTCCGACTTCGCGAGCGCCCTAGCCTCCCTCGCCCGCGACAATGACCACTTCGCCAAGCTCATCATCGAGGAGGACGACGTCATTCCCCTCTATGGTTGCATGTACCCGGAGAAAGCCGCCAACACCTGCTCTGGAGACCGCTCTACGGTAGCATCCCCCCCCCCCCCCCGCTCCGGCGACACGAAGCAGGGTCCGCCGATCACAGGGGGACGACGTCATCTCCCTGCCTTTTTCCTTTTTTAAAAAATTATTTTTTATTTCTATTATTATATAGTATTTTAAGCAAAATAGACTAACACTTGAGGGAGGGCATAATGGAGTTTTGATAAATGCGAAAAAACAAAGATAACCGAGAAGTTGACGAAATTGGATGGAAGGATCAAATTAAAAAAGTCGTGATAGTTTAGGGACTCAAAAAATGAAGTTCGTAGTTTATGGTTAGATCTGAAAAATCGTGATAGTTTATTGGTGATTTGAGGAATAACCCTAACTTTTTTCACCAAATGTTTTTTTTACCTAGAATTGGTCGTTTCTCGATTGCCTTGTCGACGTAGCATCAGCGCAGTTTATTTTTTTTTCTCCCATACGCGAACATCTAATCCAGGAGTGAATCGTCCGACTAAAGTGAAACACCGTCATCTACGGGCTAAACTAGGAGAGCTAGCGGGGGGTGTACCGAGGAGTGGGGGAGGGGCTGGGAGGGATCATCGATGGGATGCACTAGGAGAGGGGGAGGGCATTGAGGGACAACGACGACGACAATCATCCTACATACGAGCTCACCCCCGTTGTCGACGAGCTTGTAGAGGGAGGGGGTCGTGCGAGGTAGGGTGCTTGTGGGTGGGGTGGGGGATGAGGGATGTCCATCCTACTGATGAGGTCGTCCCCCTCTACTAGCGAGCTCGCAGAAGGAGGTAGGGATCGACAAGCTCAATGGCGAGGAAGGAGGGAGGAGGTGTCGAGCCCTATCGGCGGCGAAGATGTGCTCAGGGGAGGGGGGAAATGGCCATGCCACCCGACGATGAGATGCGGGATGTAGGGTGTCAACGAGTTCACAATCGTGCTCCGTGGGGGAGGAAGGCCGCCGAGCTCATGTAGAGGGTTGACACGAGCTTTACGATGGCCATCCTTTGTCCCCACACACCACCTAAGTTCAGTCCCTCTGCAGGTGAGCTCGTCAGTCGGTAGGATGCCCGTCGTTGTGCTATGGCAGGAAGGCCGTCACCTCAGTTTCGCCCATCGATGTTTCCCCTAGTACCGTCTGTCGACCGACGATCCCCTACTAATGATGTCACATGGATCGAATGCTCGCGTGGAGGAAAGATAAATAAATTGCATGGACGCCAAGTCGACAAGACAATAGGGAAACGACCGATTCTAAATGAAAAGATATTTAGTGAAAGAAGTTAATAGTTAGAGGATAGTCTAATTACAAAGTGAAGTTGAAAGATAGTATTGAAAAAATGAATAAAGTTCGAGAGTGTTTAGTGAAATTTATCCTACGAGTGTAGTCATCCAAATTACGAAACTCCCTTAATGATCTATATACTTTTTCCCTAGGAAACTCATGATCCTCATAATAATTGAGTCAATTGGTACTAGAGTTGAGTTCAATGCACTCGGATGCTAGTAGCACGAGATTCAAATACTAAAGTCATCACATTTATATTTTTTTACTCTAAATTAATCAAACAATAGTAAGCTCCAATATAGAGAACTTCTTATAAACTAGAACCGTCATCCCAAAAACAAATTCTCAATCCTCACAACGATGAGAACTCTTTTTGCAATCGGCTCTCCATGCTACGCCAAAACTTCTCCAATCTTCTTTTCGTTGTCTTCCAGTGAACCAACGGACGGAGAACTATAGAGAAATTTCACCGGAGCTGCCCAAATTTCTCGAATTGCCGCCGAACCGGGTTCAAACTTGTTGCCGTCGAACCTCGACGATGGCAATTGACGCCTTGTAGAGGTCCACATCATCTCGTTGAACTTTTCTCACTCTCGGATGACGAACTTGTCGTCCATCTCGGATCGCCGGAATCAACACTCCCACGATCGCCCACTCTTTTTTGTCCCGTGCATAATCCCAGCCGCTTGATTTTATTTAGCGTCTTGATCCGGTGTCTTGATATGACTATAAATCCTTATTTTTTTTATAAGATTTCGTCCATCTATTTCGTTTATGTCATCGAATCTCTTGCCCTTATCTATTGATCTTAAATGAGCCGTCGTTTTTATTTTTTTATTTCTCTTTCCATTTTAAATTAATAACATATGTTCGAACTAATTTTTTTAAGAATAAATCCCGTTCGTTATAACTCTAATTTGGGTCTTTGATTGATTTGACCTGGCTCCATCGTGGCTGTTATAACTTTATCTGGACATGATAAATTTCTTGGTTTAATCTGCCATAAGTGCTTTAAATCGCATCCGCTGATCTATTTTTGATCGAATATGAGCAGTTATAACTCCATGTTGATCGAACACGTTTTTTATTGAATCCTAACCGTTTCAACACCAGTTGATAACCGTTATAACCCAGGTTAAATAACAGTAATGTGATTAATCTTTTTTTAAGGAAAGATTAACGGCTTAGATTAAAAGCAGATGTGATTAATCTTGGTCGTCTATTTTAACATGCTTCATAGACTCGTTAACAGGCCCTAGGCCCATTTAATCAACAACCCATTTAACATTTAAGATTTCTTATTTGATTTTAGCAACATCTAATATTCGTATAATTTTGTAGATTAATATTTAAATTTAATTTGAAAATTATAATTAAAATTACCTTAATATCCTATTAATAAATTTTATATTAAATTTGTAAAAAATTTAAATAATTTATTTAATATTAAATTAAACACTAATTCAAATATCGGTAAAATTAAGTGGATATCAACTGAATAACTAGATTAACATTAATGTCAATCCGAAGGTAATCAATTAATTAAATAAAAAAACTAAATTAAGATTATATTAAATTGATTTTATTAAGTTTATCTATATTAAGTAAATGTTAATCCAAAAATAAATAAATGAATATTAAATGGTAAAACAAATAAGAAAAGTTAAATCTTAAATGAGTTGTTCATCAAATGGGCCTAAGGCAATTGTTGCGACAATGATATCTTAAATGATTTTTCAATTTTATTTTAGAATAAATAAATTGAATAATTGTGTGCAGTGCACATCAACAAAAAATGAAAACACTTTATGATATTTTCCCTATACATTAATAGTATTTTGCTCAACAAAAACGATGGTCAATAAAATTAAAAGATGAACAAAAGTACACGTGCGATGCATTCTATGTTATAATGAAAACTTAATAACGTTAAGTATACGTTAGAAATAGTTTATCAACAAAATATCGAGAAACTTCGAAATACAAATAAGTGAACTTGGACACGAAGAATGAGAATGCTAAGTAAGTGAAAGATATTGATAGATGACAAACGCAAAGGAAACGCACAGAGTGCAATAATCGGAAAGCACATGCAGGTATGCAGTCTAATTAAATGCTATCGCCAAAATTATGGAATGCCATCAATGGTCGATTTTTTATGGCACTCGGAATTAGCAAAAGGACGGTGCTCGTGCATCACCGAATTGCCACTCGCTACTACTACTACTACTACTACTACTACTACTACTACTACTACTACTACTACTACTACTACTACTACTACTACTACTACTACTACTACTACTACTACTACTACTACTACTACTACTACTACTACTACTACTACTACTACTACTACTACTACTACTACTACTACTACTACTACTACTACTACTACTACTACTACTACTACTACTACTACTACTACTACTACTACTACTACTACTACTACTACTACTACTACTACTACTACTACTACTACTACTACTACTACTACTACTACTACTACTACTACTACTACTACTACTACTACTACTACTACTACTACTACTACTACTACTACTACTACTACTACTACTACTACTACTACTACTACTACTACTACTACTACTACTACTACTACTACTACTACTACTACTACTACTACTACTACTACTACTACTACTACTACTACTACTACTACTACTACTACTACTACTACTACTACTACTACTACTACTACTACTACTACTACTACTACTACTACTACTACTACTACTACTACTACTACTACTACTACTACTACTACTACTACTACTACTACTACTACTACTACTACTACTACTACTACTACTACTACTACTACTACTACTACTACTACTACTACTACTACTACTACTACTACTACTACTACTACTACTACTACTACTACTACTACTACTACTACTACTACTACTACTACTACTACTACTACTACTACTACTACTACTACTACTACTACTACTACTACTACTACTACTACTGCTACTACTACTGCTACTACTACTGCTACTACTACTGCTACTACTACTGCTACTACTACTACTACTACTGCTACTGCTACTACTACTACTACTACTACTACTACTACTACTACTACTACTACTACTGCTACTACTGCTACTACTACTACTACTACTACTACTACTACTACTACTACTACTACTACTACTACTACTACTACTACTACTACTACTATCGATTCTCGACGAAAATTTAACGAAATTTGTGAACACAAACAATTTTTTTTTCTTAACGTGTTACGTGTCTCTCAATTATGTTATTTTTTATGGACTTTTTAAATTCCATAGTCAACATAAAATTCCTATTTTGCGTAATAATTTATTTTTTCCTTTGAACTGCTATCAAGTTCGATTGGTCCGAATAGTTAACTCCAATTTAAAAGTTTCTGAGAGTTAATATTTATCCCCAAATTTGATTATAATATCTAACCAATAAAAAAAATCAAACCACATACCATTTGTGGCCAACCAATGCGCCGCTTTCCATTTTTTCTGGGAAATTCTTGCTCTACTTCTAGATCTCTATTATGTGCCCACTTTTCATTTTATAAATCCTGATTCATATTTCTGATGCTGACATTACAGTTTGAACACTACCTGGAGCTTGGTAGATAACCTTCCCACTTAAGGCACATGAAAAATACTTGCAAGACATCGGAAGTGTGTGTGTGTATAATGTATATATATATGTCATCAGATCCTTTAGGTTTTGGTTAATGGTCGAGGCCTCATACGTTCGAACAAAAAAAGGAATCGTACGTGTATCAGGACACAGAATATATTAACTGTCAAAGGTGGTAAGAGGAGCGGCAATGGCGAGCACGATCCCCTCCGGCGGGTGGTTCGTCGCCACGCTCGTCTTCGTGGTCGTGGGCATGCTCGTCGACGGCGCGAAGACCATCATCTGCAGCATCCTCTTGTGCAGCTCCTTCATCTTGTGCTGCCACTGCATCGCGACGTTGTCGGATCGGAGAACTCGCAGATCATGCCATGCCCGGCGCCGTCGTGACGCGGCGGACGCCGTCGGCGGCGTGAATGGAGAAACTTATTCCGTCGACGTGGTCGCCGTCGTCGTCCAGCTTAATTTGTTCCCGGAGACCCCGTGTCTGTTCGGCCCGCTGACTTCGTTCCCCTACGTAGGGTGCTGGGCGTTCCGAGGGGCCGGCGAGGAAGGAGCCTTCATCTGCACCGTCTGCCAGAGCGCCATTGAAGAAGGGGAGGCGGTGGTGGCGCTGCCCCTGTGTGCCCATGTCTTCCACGTCCTGTGCGTCGAGCCGTGGCTGAAGACCCATTCTACGTGCCCTAATTGCCGCGCATGCGTGTCTGAGACGACACCAACTTCACCTGGGACGGCGCCGCCGGAGCTGATTACTTGAGTTGTATTAAAGTTGTTTTTTTAGGAGTGTTAAGTTGTTGTAACTTGTATTACGTCGAAACAACAACGAAACAACTGGGATTAGTTTGACTCTTTCTCTCTTTCTCTCTCTCTATTTATTATCATCCTAGTTATAAACTTATAATCCTCAAGGTGCAATTTTTTCTATGTTTGATTAGTTCAAATAAAATTCAAAACGCGGATTAACGTAATTCTGCCATTTATATATATATAGAGATAACTTCGTTGTTTAATTACACTGTTTAATTCAAATATGATATAATAATTACTTTAGATTTAATTTTGCAGTTTATATATTACAAAGATAAACTAAAACACGAGCGTTAAGTTTAAGCTGTATATTATTTAGTTTTATCTGATTTATTTTTATTAAAAATTATTCTTTTTATGTTTATTCTAGAATTGTTCTATAATATTCTTCAGTTAGATAACACGTTTTGATATTTTTATATATTTAACTCACAAAAGTGGTTAAATACAATTAACCATATTCTGTAGGTAATCTTTTAATGTTATCGATAATAAACTAAAAGTTATATTCTCTTATGTCACATTAACTTGTTGGCAATAGGAATTATCTTACTATACATATTTACTTATGAAAGTGATACACTTTGTTTAAGATGGGATATTTTATTTCCTAAAGTGAGAATCTAATTTTTATCTTTTGTTCGTATATATCCTTTCCAATCATACCAAAAAATATAGAATATTATAAGGGATTATATAATGGTAATAACAAAGAAACAAAAAAGAAAAAAATATTATTATCATAATCAAGGGTCATAATCGTCAATAATAAGTCATTGATAAATATTATTTATATTATTATTCACACGAATATAATATTACTATGACTTGCAGCAACGATTTAATATTACATATATTAACAATATATTCTCAATTAAAACATATTAAATATTTATTAATATATTTATTTAATATGTCAATTTTATAAACTAAAGTTTAAGTTTTCAGTCGAATATAACCTTTTTTATTTGATTAACAGTATTTTAGTAAAATATATATAATATTAATATCTTTTATGATTACATATATTGCAAGACAAATTATAATACAATAATTGTTAATTTTTCTATTAAATAATCATATTACTGGGTAGTATGAAGCAATGAGATAAACGGCTTTTAGAATATATATTCTTTACAGATCGTACTGTAACAAAGAAAATGAAATAAAGTTAATATGAAGAATCCAATTATTCTTACTGTTTTGTATTATTCTGCACTCAAAAGTTGTAACCATATCTTTTTACATATAATATTTAAATTATAAACTCATAAAATATGGCATTTGACGTTATCCAATTTGTCGCTTTTTTTCTCATAAAATTTTAACCCTATTTTTTTATAGTTTCAATTCAATTTTTTCGAATCAAATAAAATTTTTGAGGTTGTCGAATTTTTCTGACGCCCTTAAAAGAGGTCAAGACATTATAATAATGATAAAAAAATAAAATATTAATTAATATTAAAATAAGACACCAAATATTCAAGTTAATAATTCTAATTTAATTTATGAGGGTCGATTATAAAAAATTTAAATATTATATATATACAAAATATATATTACCTAAATATTATTTAAATTAAATTTTTATTTAATTTAAAGGGAGCCAACTTGACTCATTTGGAATGAGAATCAAGCTGGTGACTTGATTTTCGAGATGAAATCAGATCACCTTTTTTTAATTTGGAACCAGAGAGTCATGTGACTTTAGTTTCAAGTGACTGATTTCACTTTTTCGTGAAATTAGTCGTCCATCATTTTTTTGTTTTCTTTTTTTTTAATTTGACATTTCTTTTTTTCTTTTTCCTTTTTTTACCTTTATTCTATAAGATATTTTTTATTAAATATAAAATAATTTTTTATTAAATAAAATATTTTTTATAAATAAAATATTGATATAATATAATTTATTACTTATTATTCTATTTAAAAAATTAATATTTCATTAAAATAATGTAAAAATATTTTTATATTTAAATAATATATTTTAACAAATTTTTCCATAAAAAATTTTTATTTATACTTTTTTTATTATTTAATAAATTTATACTTTATATGTATAATAACTATTTTTAATTCAACACTCCCTAAAAATTAATCTATCACATCAATTTTTTCTTATCACATCAATTTCTTTTATAATCCTCATCATTATGTTTCTTTTCATTCAAATACATCTCAAATTGGCAATTCAACTCCGAACTTAAGAGAAATTACCGTTCTATTTTTCCTAATTTTAGAACCCCATAAATCAAATGATTTGACAAAAACAAGATTTTGAAATTTTGTAGATTAATAATAAGGGTTATTTCCTCTAACCACCCCTAAACTATCGCGAATTATCACATTTAATCCCAAACTACGAACTTCATTTTTTGAATACTTAAACTATCACGATTTTCCAGTTTGATCATTTCCTCCAATTTCGTTGATTTTTCCGTTATTTTTTTCGTATTTGTGAAAAGTCAATTATACCACTGCTCTAAATTAAATTCTATTTCTACATAAAATAATATATAATAATAAAAATAATTAAAAAGAAAAGACCACGTGGAGGGGGGGCTCCTCGCCCCCCTCTTCGTCGACCTGCACGCAGGGGGCGGGGCGCTGTCGCCCTCGTCGACGATGACGACGTAGGGGGGCGGTGATCCTCCCTTTCTCTTTCCCCGCGACGTCGTCGACCAAGGGGGGCGGTGACCCCGCCGGGAAAGAGAAGCGACGAAGAGGGGGCGGCGACCCCCCCTCCCCTTCTCTTTTCCTATCAAAATAGGATTCAATTTAGAGCGGAGATATAATGGACTTTTCACAAATGCAAAAAATAAAAAATAACGGAGAAGTCGACGAAATTGGACGGAAGGATCAAATTGAAAAAATTATAATAGTTTAGGTATGTAGTAATTCGTAATAATTTAGGAGTGATTAGAAAAAATAATCTTAATGATAATAATAACCGGAGTCCGAATCATGATCGATCTGTGCTCAGCTTACTCTCGTAGCTCAGGTGCACCGAACCAAATTGGAGTCCAAACGAGCCCAACCTGGGAAACACAAACCATCTGCAAGATCTGCTGCTCCCGACAACAAGGAACCCACCTCACCACCTCCGCTCATCTCTCCGACCGCTCTGACGTACCTTTTTTTTTTTCGTCTCTGCTTCCACCGTTCCACGCTTCACTCCACTCCTCTTTTGTCTGGTATCATTCGCTCCGTGCACACAGAGACCTCCTCCCACCGTCTCTTCCTCTCTTCCAACGGTCACATTTCTCCCTCCTCCCCTCTCTCTCTCGCTTCCCTCTTCTCTTTAATCCTCCACAAAACCCCCCGTTCAAATGAACGTTTCTTTCACGGAACTGCTCTCTCCCTTATAAGAAACCCCCTTCGCCACTTCCTCCAGCTCCAACTCTTGCGTCCTTAATGGCGAAGCAGTCTCTGTTTTTGGTCCTGCCCCTATTCGTGATGCTCCTGTCGCTGCTCTCTCCGCGGGGCTGCGCCGCCGCCGGGAGAGGCGGCAAGGAGAACGCGGAGGTGGTCAAGGAAGGGGAGTTGTGGTGCGTGGCGAAGAACAACGCGGAGGACCCGGCGCTGCAGGCGGCGCTGGACTGGGCGTGCGGGCCCGGCGGGGCGGACTGCAAGCCGATCCAGCAGGGCGGGCGGTGCTTCCAGCCGGAGGACATCCAGTCGCACGCCTCCTACGCCTTCAACGACTACTACGTCCGCCACGGCTCAGCCGACGGCACCTGCGACTTCTCCGGCACCGCCGCGCTCTCCTCCATCAATCCCAGTAAAAATCTTCCTCATCTGCCCCGCCATTTTACCTCGCCTGCGCTCTTCTTTTTCATTTACTCATATATTTTCGTTTTCTTTTACTCGATGTCGGTTTCACAGGCACGGGAAGCTGCATCTTCCCTTCCAGGTTGGTACCTCAGTCTGCCCCCATCTGCTTAATAACGATCCGGAAAGCTTGCATTTTTTTCTTTTTATAGCACTCGTTTGCCTTCGAGGTTTCTGAATCTTCAGAAGCATATTTATTTTGTTCAACGGAACTTTGCTGGATTCAAATCTTTAGCAACGATTTGAAGTCGTTTCCAATTGTTCATATGCGATCAAAACTGGTCTGCTGAAACAGAGGGATGAAACTTTTACACGAAGTGATTCATGCACAATGTGACGCGATGCCTTGTGATCCTTGCAGTTCAACAGCGAAAAATGGCAACTTCAGCGGGCCGTCGATGGCAGGCCCGACCGGACCCTACGACTCCACCAGCGGAACTCCTCCTCTCTTGCTGTTAAAGGCATGGCCTTCCGCCGCCGTCGCGGCGACAATGGCTCTCGCACTGCTGCCGGCGTTCGCCTCTATCTTCCTCTATCTTCCATTAGTGTGATCAGGATCCGATAGATTAGATCGATCACTGTGGATGTTTTTTTCTTTTTTTTTCCAGCTAGGGTAATTTTTTCCAGCAGGTCTTGAATCCGTCAGGACCCGGGACATGAAAAAGATTCTCTCATCTTTTTTTATTAGCGGTTTGTACAAAATTTTGGTACCTGATCCCAGTTGATACAGGGGGTAATGCCATTTTTGTTGAATTAAATGCAGTTAGGTCCGCGTCCACGATTCCTTCATTCTCTGTTTGTAGACAGTAGACACGCCTTCAATGCACTGTCTTCGGTTGCAATTAGGTGGCTCCAATCCAACTCATGTTGTGCGGATCAATTTTTATATTCTTAACATATTTTTTTATGCGTGAGTTAGCTCATAATTTTTGTTTAGCTCAATTTCAACACATAAATAATTAAGGGAGAAAATTAATTTTTAATAAAAGTTTAACAAAGTCTTAACTTCTAGTTCTGATATCATGTTAATTTTAATTTGCTAATCAATTTTTAAAAAAATTAAATCATTAAAAAAACAATATTTATGATTTTATATTTTTAACAACTCAGGCCCTAATTAAGGAACCTTTTTTAAGATGGCGTTACAAGACTTATGTAATTTTCTTTTCTATTGTGCCTTCTAAAGGCATTAAAAACGGAAGAAGTCTTCACTCTCCACCTCTATCCGATTTTTATAGAGAATGGGAAAAAGAATTATGATTCTAGTCGGGATTAGAAAAATGCTCCGATTTAGATTGAGGAAGAAAAGCTCAAAATGTTCTTTTCATTAAAAAATAAATAAATAATCACATCAATCAATTTACTGGATCTAATAAAATAACTTACTGCCAGCATACAAATACGGTATTACTAGTTTGGACCTGTTTGGCATCATTGGAAAAATCAAAGAATTTTAGAATTTTATGGTATATCTTTTCTTTTAAGGAAAAACTTTCAATTGGGTGTTTGGATGTTAAACGTATATGATAAAATTATGTGATATCATGTCAATTCTGAAGTAAAAAATATGAGGTTTGATCTCTGTAAAATTTCTTATGACAACTTGTAAGACAGCAATGACTTATGTACCATTTAATTAATGCTACATTTTTTTATTCTTTACTTTGTCAGAAGTTTTTATGTGCATTCAAAGAGTATAATGTAAAGTTTATGAATGGAGTTTTTACACATAATAATACACTTTTGAAAAAGTGCTTTACTATAGAATGTTAATCATTGCAGGATTTTTTACATTTTCCCCAAACAGGCCCTAAGTTATAATTTTTTCAAAGAAGAAAATAAGAAAAAATAAACAAAGCAATGATACGACATATGCTTTCTTGGACAAAGTTAGGGATTGGAATAGAGACAAAGATTTAATTATAAGATAACGATCAAATTAAGTAATAACGATTAGCTATCAGTGAAATGTGATTTGTTTATAAATTTAATATTTTTTTGTAAGCATAATGATTGAACTAGTGTATACTTATAAAAAGATAGAATTTAGACTCATTCTTATAAGTATCATATCCATAATAATTAATTTATGTATTTTATTTTGAATAGTAATATTTTTACAAAAAATAATATAAAAATATTGATTATTTTAAAATTAAAGTTGTGTTATATTAAAATTTAAAAAATAATATATTATGTTTACAAATTAAATAATGTTTTATTTAAAAAAGGATTATGCTATATCCTCCTAATATTTCACAATGGCATGTGTTGTAATTTTATTAACTTTTTGGGGTGTTTTGCACATGTGAGTATTAGGAGATTTTTTAGGAAGATGAATTAGGAGGATGAAGCATTTTCCTTAAAAAAAATGAGAGTATAACAAAAATGAATATGAAATAGCTATATTCTATAGTATTTTTTTAGTTACAATGGAGGAAAATAAAAGAAAACACAGAAAATAAGGAGGCACATACGTTCCATTAGTGAGATTCGAATTCGTAATTTTATCACGGAGTGATAATGTTCGTGCTATGCCCTATACTCTAAAGGGTCGTTTGGTAACTAGAACAAGGTGGAACCAGACAATGGTTCCGTCAAGCAACCCCCGGTTCCAAGCTTGGTTCTGACAGTCGCCGCTTTTTTTACTTTTTTTAAGTGACGTTTCAATTTTTTTCAAACTTTTTCCTTTATCATTTACTTTTTCCTTTATCATTTTTTATTTAATTAATTTTTAACAATATTATTGACATAATTTTTTTAATATATTATGTATTTTAATTTTTTAATATTTTTATAATCTATATTTATAATACATATTTTCAATTCAATCGTCCACTAAAATTAACCCATCACATCTATTTTTTCCTATCACATCAACTATCTTATTTCTTATCACCAAATTTCACTCCATCCAAAGACATCTCAAATTAGTCTGTCAATTTAACTATTCATGAGAACTTGATGGAACTCCGATTCCTGTTGTCAATGGTTGCGAAACCGGGTGGAAACTACGGTCTTGTTCCGTCCGATTTCATCAAACACTGCCCCAAAACCCGATACCAGGACGGGAACAAGATTGATGGAATCGGGGTCACGTGACCCCAATTCCACCACTTCGGTTGTGGAACCGGAGGTTGCTCCAACCTTTTTTTTACTTTGACGTGATGTTTTCTTTTTTTTCAAAGTTTATTTTCTTTTTCCTTTTTCTTTTCTTTCACACAATATCTTCACTAAATAAATTATTTAATAAATATAAAATAATTTTAATAAGTGATTAATATAATATTATTTATTACCTTTTTCCCATTAAAACATTTTAATATTTCATTAAATAGAATTAATTTTAAAATGATTTTTTATATTTAAATAATATAATTTTTGACATAAATTTTCCCATAATTTTTTTTATTTTACAATTTAATTTTACTTAATAATAAAATTATACTTCATAATTATAATAATCATTTTTAATTCAAAACATACCCAAAATTCATCCATCACATCTACTTTTCCCTATTACATCAATCACCTTATTCCTCATCATCAAATTCCACCCCAACCAAACACACCCCGAACTAATCTATCAATTCAATTATGCACGGAGAATTTATTAAAAGGACCCTTTTAAATAAATTTAGTTTAGTGAAGATAGTGTGTGAAGAGAAAAGAAAAAGAAAAAAGAAAATGAACTTTGAAAAAAAAATCAAACATCACGTCAAAGTCAAACAAAAAAAAGGGCAGCCCTAGTGGAACCGGAGTGATGGAATCGGGTCACGGGACCTTCCGATTTCACCGATCTTATTCCGTCCCGAAATCGGATTTCAAAATGATGTTTGGCTGAACCGAGCGGAACAAAGACGTGATTCCCGTCCGATTCCCCAACCAAATGACCCCTTAGTGTCTTATTGATAATATTAGTCAAGTAGACATACAAGTAGAGCAATGCGTGGAATATGACAAGTAGACATACAAGATAATCTTTCGACCTTGTTACTACTTACTAGTAAGTTCATATGGTTGCAAAGGAATGCAAAAGTTACGCCTCCAATTAATTTGGGGAAAAATAAATGAATGAATAAAACAAAAGATAAAAAAAAGGTGAAGTTAAAGGTATGCTTCGTAATTGAAGTGAAGAGTGGTGGATTAGGATGGTGAAATGATAATTGATAAGATTGAGGCTCGGTTTGGCAATGTCAAAAATAGCGTTTCAAATAACGTTTGGTGATTGAAATATTATTTTATTTGTTTGGTTGCACACATAATCAAGTAGAGTTTAATGTTTTGAATGAAAAAAAAATTACAAAGTTACTTCTACTAGCATTTAGCTTTTAGCGTTTAGAAGTTCATATTTTTTTTCGATTTTATCCTTATTCAAATGTATTATTTCTTTTTAATTTATCTTATTATTTCATAATTTTTATTTTATCATCATTCAACATTATTAATTTTATATTCATATTTAATTAATTATAAAATATTTATTTATTAACAATGGATATAAAATTAATTTAATAATTAATATTTTTAGATCTTGTATGAACTATATAAAATGTATTATAAATATATTTTAATAAAAAAATTTACTTGTGAAATTTTATTTTATTTCATTGAGATATTATTTAATTAATTCTTAATTATTAATATAAATTGTATAGCGATTGAATTGAATAATTTATCATATGTCCAATTATGTTATTTTATATAAATTGTATAGCGATTGAATTGAATTAAATTTATCAAATACTTATTTATTAATATATTAAATGAACCGCTAATCATAGCTATCAACTATTTAAACCGCTATCCGCTTATTAAGCCGTTATCCGCTCGTTAAACTACTAATTATACCACACAGAGCCAGAGTATGGTGAGAATTTATATAAATCATGTTTAAATATGATTTAATAGAAGAGTGAAATAATTTAGTTAATTATTTGTTTGGATACAAATTTTAATGCATGAATTAGAAAAGAATAAAATAGGCAAATGTCTTATTATTAATAATAAGATTTTCTTTTTATAATTTTAATTAGAAGAAAAAGGTGTAATGGGAAATAACAATTATTAACGCCCAAAAAGTCATCAATTTAGTGAATTTAATTTTATGTCATATAATGAGCTAATAAACATCAATCTAACCTTACTTAAAATTTTAATTCAAACAATATTTAAAAATTTTAAACCCACTCCACCTCAATTAAACCCAATTTATTCCTACTTAACCTTGCATCCAAACACTCAGTGTCAACAGAGTAAATATTATTTTTAAGAGTTCAATGTTCTTGTGAATAAAATATTTATTGACACCCTATAAAGTTTATTTGAATAATGTGATCTTAAATTTGCTATTCTGATAGATGATTATCGCTATCCATCTCTAAGGGGCCGTTTGGACGAAGGATATCTTTTGAAGAATAAGAAATTTTATTTAGTAGAATATAATATTCTTATCATATTCTTATTCTATTATTTGTTTGGTTCTACAGGAATAAATTTTAAACATATTTTATTTTATAATAAAAATATTTTATCATAAATACTTGATATTTAATCATTATTATTATTATTATAAAAATAATAATATAATATATATGGTTAAATTATAAAAAATGAAATGGTAAAAAAATGAGAATGGTAAGAATATATGTATTCTTTCATTTTGATGGAATACAAATTTCACTGTTTGCAAAAATATAATGGTGATACCATGACTTTCAAGGTAGTTTCATCTAAAACACGTTTTCATCATTATATCCTTATACTCATATCTGTTTGGTGATATTCATCAAAATAAGCATGTATTCCTTATTTTATCCTACAATCAAACGACCCCTAAATGATTTATAATAATATTTCTATCTGTCAATAGAATTTAAAATTATATTATAAATGGAAAATTAAAGTAAAAAAATATAAAATATGAACAGTATCTAATTATAAAAAATGATGAAAGTGGTAGTGAGAATAATAATAATGGTCTAAATGGAAACTAAAAGTAACAATAATAAAGTAAATATTACAATGGAAACTAAAAAATATAAGCAAATTAACATAAGAGTTAAAAACGGATAATAAACTAAAAATAAAAATAAAGATAGTAAATAAAATTTTAATTTTTTTAAATAATCTACAGTAAAAAATACAGAACAAGAGGTAAAATATGCATATATATTGATGGAAAATTAGACACCACAATAAAAATTAAATAATTATCCATATATTTTTTAATAAAATAAATTAGACAATATAAATAATATATTTATTTGAATTAAATGTTCATGAATAAAATATTTCTTAATAAATTATTTTACATAAGAAAGGTTAAAAAGAAAATGATAAAAGAAAAAAGTTTGTAAAAAAAGAAAATGTCAAATTTTTAAAAAAAGTGAAAAAAGAACAAGTGCTAATGGAACTAGTACCTAGGCCTGAGCAAACCCGAACCCTATCCCGATCCGAATTATGCCGGGTCAAAAATTTTTCAACCTAGTACCGGACTCAGACGGCCCGGGTTCGGTAGCGGTCAGATCCGACGATCCGGTAATTTGACCGGGTTTGCGGTCGGGAATCGCTACGATGACCGATTTAGCATAGCGGCCGATGTCGAGAGATAGAGGAGGGGGAGGGCGAACGAAGTCGGGATTGCTGTCGTTCGGATCGGTCGTCAACTGCCACGATCCAGCACCTGGCAGCCGGATCCGACCACTAGAGGCCAGATCCGGCCGCCAGAGGTCAGATCCGACGCTTGGCGGCCAAATCAGTTGCTAGTGGTCAGATCCGACGCTTGACGATCGAATCGGCTCACCTGGTGATCAAATCCGGTGCTTGGCAGCCGGATCGATCGCAAGTGGCCTGATAAGGCACCTGGTGGCCGCGATCCGGCTCTGGCAGCCGCTTGGCGCTTGACGGCTGTAGTAGAGAAAGAGATGGAGTAAGAAGTGTGGGAGGGCGGCAGAAGTCAGAGAGAGTCGTTGGGATCGTGTTCGCCACCGCCGCCGTGAGAGAGAGGGAGAGGGCGAAACCGCAAGAGAGATGTGAGAGAGAAAGGGAGATGATGAAATGGAAAGAGGGAGAGAAAGATCGGGTTCATATATTAATAATCCGGGCCGGGTCCAGATCGGGTATCTGCGCTGCGAATTCGGTCCTGACTTGAAACACAACGGATATAATTCGGGGCGGGTTATTTACCCAGTTTGTCGGGTCGGTGTGGTCCGGGTCGACCGGGTCCTTCTATATTTTAAATAATTTTATTGACATTTTAATTTATCCTAAGACTATAGAAAATATTTAAATATGCAAAATTATCATATCAATTTAGAGACTTTTCTTAAATAGATAGAAACACCCTATTTATAATCCTATCATATGCAAGCCCTTTCAATCAAGTATTGGGAATATGATATTCCGTTGATGCCTTCTAATTCAATCATAACAATACACATTAAAAAAGAAGAAATAATAGAGCTTCTTTACATACTTCTTCCTTTCTACTATTTTTCTCTTCGCCGTCCTCTTTTGTTTAGTTTTTCCTTTTCTTCTTTTTCAAACCTAACACCACATAGCATATGGATAGGTTTTGATGGATTAGGTTTTAGTATAAAGAGAATTACTGTTAATCGAAAATCCTATCATTCTTCATATTTTGATAGAAAATGATTCAAAAATCATCTTTGTAAGACTTGAAGAATCCTAGAAAAGCTCAAACAGAGGAAGCTATGTTTTTTGTGCTTGAAGAATCCTAGAATCCGACGCTTGACGACCGGATCGGCTCATCTGGTGATCAAATTCGGTGCCTGGCAGCCGGATCGATCGCAAGTGGCCAGATTAGGCACCTGGTGGCCGCGATCCGGCTCTGGCAGCTCCTTGGCGCTTGACGGTTGTAGTAGAGAAAGAGATGGAGTAAGAAGTGTGGGAGGGCGGCAGAAGTCAGAGAGAGTCGTTGGAATCGTCGTCGCCGCCGCCATGAAAGAGAGAGGGAGAGGGCGAGACCGCAAGAGATATGTGAGAGAGAAAGGGAGATGATGAAATGGAAAGAGGGAGAGAAAGATCGGGTTCATATATTAATAATCCGGGCCGGGTCCAGATCGAGTATCTGCGCTGCGAATCCGGTCCTGACTTGAAACCCAGAGAGTTTTTCATAAATTGAACCTGGTCCTTGTCCGGATATAATTCGGGGCGGGTTATTTACCCAGTTTGTCGGGTCGGTGTGGTCCGGGTCGACCGGGTCCTTCTATATTTTAAATAATTTTATTGACATTTTAATTTTTCCTAAGACTATAGAAAATATTTAAATATGCAAAATTATCATATCAATTTAGAGACTTTTCTTAAATAGATAGAAACACCCCATTTATAATCCTATCATATGCAAGCCCTTTCAATCAAGTATTGGGAATATGATATTCCGTTGATGCCTTCTAATTCAATCATAATAATACACATTAAAAAAGAAGAAATAATAGAGCTTCTTTACATACTTCTTCCTTTCTACTATTTTTCTCTTCGCCGTCCTCTTTTGTTTAGTTTTTCCTTTTCTTCTTTTTCAAACCTAACACCACATAGCATATGGATAGGTTTTGATGGATTAGGTTTTAGTATAAAGAGAATTACTGTTAATCGAAAATCCTATCATTCTTCATATTTTGATAGAAAATAATTCAAAAATCATCTTTGTAAGACTTGAAGAATCCTAGAAAAGCTCAAACAGAGGAAGCTATGTTTTTTGTGCTTGATTAACCCATGATACAACCCAGATAGAGAGTACATAACCAGAAAATTATCCAAAGGGCAAAGCTGAGCAATGATTAATTATTTGTCTTGTGCTATGATTCAGATGTCAGCAAAAATAACGAGTTATGTCTCTTTATTTTGCTAGGACGCTCTTTTAAATTAATCTTCATGTCGTATCATTCATCATGCATGTTAAGTTTATTTTTTTTGACAAATATTTTACCTTTTAAAATTAGATAAAAAAACTTGTTTAAGCTTACTTTCATGATTTAATATTTCGCTCATAATTGATCTTTTAATATATGTTGAAGCATGTATATAACATATGTTCATCGCTAGATTGGGCAATGTGCAGTCTATTGTTCTGTGTAATTATGAATAAACAATAAACAAATACAAATTCATGTATCTTGATACTTTATAGAAATGAGAATTGACTCGTCCCTTATGATGTTTAGTTTAATTATTAATTAATGTAATTTGACTTTCTCTTCATTAGATATTAATAATTTAGTATTCCTACTTAGCGACACAAAATGAAATTATTATTTGCTCATTATAACTCAACCATCACAACACATCATACAAATGTCTTACCAATTTATCTTATTTATGTATGTATTACAACACTCATGCATTCCCATATTAAATTAGCAGGATAAATTAAATTTGTTTGTAATTTTATTATTTAATATGGTTAATGTACTTACTAATAATTTTATTATTACATGTATTTCGCATCTGCTGTACAATGCTTATTAAAACGGGCTCGGCAAGAATTATATTATCAGTCAAAATTGTTATTATTTTCTTGCCAAAGGTAATATTGACCTTTCTTTCTGTGATAAAACCAAGTTAAGCTATTATATTATTCAATTGTTTTTTTCACAATAATCTTAGGGGCCATTTGGTTGTGGAATAAATGATGGAATAAACCTATATTCTGAAGAATAACGTCAAACGATTGTGAGAATAGATTTTTCTCGACAATTTTTGCGAGAAAATCAAGACGTGTTTATCCGTGTCGGAGACGTGTTTTGAGAATTCCAAATTTTACGAAACGGACAGAATTGCACCTATTCTCCTTTTCTCGTGGGGGCACGATAGTAATTTCACTGTTCACATTGTGTGCCCTATACGCCATTAGTCCTCGATCGATCCCTCTTTTTTCGGCCACTTCCTCTCTATCCGCCTCCGCGATGGTTGTGCCCTAGACCACTGCAATCAATCCATCGTGAGGTGGCTTCGACATTTTGACGATCATCGTGAGGTGAGTCCTCGATCGATCCTGCGCAAGGTGTCTCGTTCCAATTCTAGAGATTTTTTCTTATGATCATGTTGTTTTTTTTTCAATCTCGTTTTTCCCCCCTTCCGACGATGGTCACCGGTGCCGCCTGTGTATGTCACGCAGTGTGTTCATCGACTTAGGCATTTTAGGTTCGATTGGCTACGACCGACTCGCTCCACGACACTCTTCCAACTTCCAAAATAGGTATCTCTCATCTTCCTTTCATCATTATCACTTCTCTTCAGTCTCTTTCTACATTTCGTGTCTTCTCATTGTTCCATGTTTTGACACTGCTTTCTTTGATAACATCCTGCGCGGATCTTTGCGGAGCTCACTACATTTTGCTTGAGTAACCGGCGTCGTCTCATCTGGTTTTCGCAAGGTCTCTCTGCAAACATAAGTATAATTGCTTGCACCCCGCCGCCCCCACCCCTCTCCGATTCACCTCTTTCCCTTTCGTAGAGGATCTAATTTCACTCGAGGAGTTAATTGAAACGTCGAAGTTCTCTTGCAGGCACCGTGTCGCCTTCTTCGAGAGAATCCGCAGGCACCTGTTGTAGCACGTCACGGCCGAGAGGTAAGAAAGATTTCAAACACCCATAATACTTGCTTCTCGTGCGTCTTTTATTTGTTACGATGTGCATGCTGTGATTACTTAAATGTCCTCCATGTATAGAGCAAGTTGTTAGTGCAATCACCCTTACATGATTCCCTATAGATAAATGAATAGTTATTTGCATTGCATATTTGAACATATAATTACTCTTTGTAGTTACCAAATTGTCCTACGCACTCGGCATTCACGACACTACGTAGAAGCACTCATCTTTTTCTAGCAATTCGTATTCGCCCTGTTCCTATGTCATTTTGTCAGTTTAATAATGATATGTTATACACACTCGTAGCCGCAATGTCTTAGGAAATCGGCTCTAGAAACAAAGATGGCAGCCTCCGAAAAAAGCGTCTCATGAATTGGAATGATGAGTTAGACCAAGTATTCGTCAGTGTCATGAAAATTGAATATCTAGATGGGAACTCCAACAGTGGTGCCTTCACATCGAACACATGGAAGCGCATATTGACAAGATTTAATGAGTCCACGGAGAAGGGTTACGATATGCAGAATCTGAAAAATAGGCTTAAAATTTTGTGGAAGTCGTACCTACTTTACAGAGGTCTAATTAATTGAAGTGGCTGGGGATGGGATTCCGATAAGAAAATCCCTACTCTAGGTGAAGTTGCCCTATGGGAAGAGGTTATAGCGGTAAGCGTCTAGGCCAACTGCACCATCAATTATCCATCGGACCCTTCTTAACGTCTCATTAATGATCTTTTTTCCTTCGTGTAATAGGCCAACAAAGAGCACGGGAGAATTAAGGACAAGCCCTTTCCAGTGTACGATGACCTCGACTTCATCTACTCTAAGAACACCGCTACTGGGAGCAGGGCCTTTGCCACGACCATGAATGGAATGCCATCAGACAACCATGACCAACCTGAGGGCGTTGACGCAAAAGAGAATGACATACCCCTAGAGGGTATGAACTTTGGACCTGCTGCTACCAGCAATGACCCAAGTAGTGGTTTCGCAAACGAAGCCACTTATGACAGTCCTTCATCTGATCCCTTCGCTAGAGTGAGTCCTACAACGGCTACAGGAAAGAGGGTCAGATTTAGCGGCCAACAAACTAGAAGTAGAAAGGAAAGTGTGGACAATAGTGAGGCAATGGAGATTATGAAGGAGATGACACAACAAGGAAAGAAGAGGCTCCTTCTGATGGATGAGATATTATAGCGCGAGAATCAGGCGAACCCGTACACCAGGTCAGAATGCTGGTCCAAGCTAAGCGAGAAAGTGACGAATTGTACTCTTGAGTTCAAAATGGCTATGATTGAAACATTCAAAGATGAAAGCAACTGCTGGGCTTTCATGACCTGCGATGATGAAATGTTGGAGTCGTGACTGTTAGAACAAGTAGAAGAGTATAGGAGGAAGCATCCGCAAGCAGGATCAGCATCTGCCTTCTTTGGATGCACTACCTCTAGTTTCACAGTTGGGTCCTCACAATCTATCCCATCAGCAGCCTTCAGATTGACTTTCTCGCGTCTTTCGGCCACATATTTTGGTACGACTTTACCACCTGTGCCTTTTGCATCATCCCCGGGCCAACATGCAATCTCTCGATGACTACATTTTCTGTCCGCAGCACACTCGCTCCATCAGTACTCTCTTCTCAATTTGCATCTACTTCAGCAACCGCTACTTGTATGGGTTTCGTGTTTCGTTCTTCGTCCAATAGGGCCTCCACTTCTGCAGGAGCTTCCTGTTCCCCATGAGTCTTGTATCATGATCACTTTGTAGACACCTAGCACAGTGTCATGGAACTTTTGGCACCATTTTTTGGCATCATGTTATGTAGCGTATGTTGTTAATCGTTTCTTCTCGGGTGATCAGCTTTTGGTCCATGACAGTATTCTGTATTCTGTAATGACTATGGCAGTAATGACTATGACAGTATTCTGTAATGACTATGCCAATATTTCGTATTCTGTAATGACTACTGCCTTAATTTTCAATTCTCTGTTATTGTATTGTATACTGCATGTGTGATTATTTTCCCTTTGCTCTTGTGCTTCCCTTGTGTGCTTCCCCTAGATGAGTAGAGGAATATTGATACAACTTTTGGTTGAGGAGGAAAAATTTCAAGAGGAGCTGATGAACATTATAATGACATGTGGCACATTTGAATTACATCTGCAAGCACCAATTCAAAGAGTTCCGTGCAGAACTCGTCCCTACTCAGGGCATGAAGTCATCGTGAACATTCTTAAGGGTCATCCCAGCGTTGTTATGACTTATTTAGATTGTCTCCCATGATGTTTTTGAAGTTGGAGGAGTTACTAATATCGAGGAATCTAATACATGGTACACAACACACAACTGCGTGCGAGCAACTAGCTTTTTTCCTGCATTGTCTTGGGCACAGCATGACCAACAAGAACCTAGCCGAGCAATTCCAACATTCAGGCGAAACGATATCAAGCATTTTAATAATGTGCTTAGGGCAATATGCAGCCTTGCTAAAGAGTTCATTGTACTGCCCACTGGAAGTGAAGATGTGCATACACGCATTCGCAATAGTGACAAATTCTTCCCCCATTTTGCGGTAAGTACGCTAATCCAGTATAGTTATTTGCCCTCAATCGATCTCATTCGTGGACTCTAAAGTGAAGTTTCTCAATGTATCTAAATTTTAGAATGCCCTTGGAGCTATCGATGGGACTCATGTACTTGCAATGATTCGGAAGGCTGACCAGCCTCGTTATAGGAATCGTAAGGGATTCATATCTCAAAATGTGATGACGGTGACTTCCTTTGATCACTCATTCCTCTATGTGTGCACTGGATGGGAGGGGTCAGCTGCGGATATGAGGGTCCTTCATTGGTGCGTGGAAAATGCGGGATTTGTTGTACCTGAAGGTATTCACTATACACTAGTCGCCTATGTAGTATGTTGACGCTTACTTATATATAGATTCAATGCGTAATAGGTAAATTCTATCTTGTGGATTCTGGATATGCGAATTCTGAAAAGTTCCTTGTACCATATCGTGGGGTAAAGTATCACTTGTCAGAGTTTAATAATAGACAAAGAAGGTACGACAATCCTAAGGAGCTTTACAATCATAGGCATGCCCAACTAAGAAATTGTGTGGAGAAGACATTCGGTATTTTGAAGTCGTGTTTCGGAATCCTTCGGACCACTATGCAGTACCCTATTGCAACTCAAGAGAAGATTGTGTTAGCATGTTGTTTCGTGCATAATTTCATTAAGCGGTATCAAGGAACTAACAAATACTTCAGCTTTCCAAGACTCCAACCAGATAACAATATCAATGTCAATTGCACGACTTCAAATGTCCAACTGGGAAACTTAGAAAGTCAAAGGGGGGAAATGGTTTGGAATGCGATTGCTGTCCAGCTTTGGACTATTCATCAGAATCGTCGAGGTGAGAGCTGTGATATGAAGTCTAACAACTTATATGTGAAGCAAAAATAACATATTGTTATTGCGTATGTAATCTAGAGGCATGAGATCGGGGCATATGCTTCTTTCTTCACAGCGGATGCTTTGGTATGCAGTATTTCAGCTTCCCTGTTAAATCCCCTAAATCTTGCCTTTAACATTACATGCATTAACTATATGTTACAATTGCATTCTCATGATATTTGTCTTGTAATGTTTGCATTCTGATTTATTTTACATTATACTGTGATTGTATAAAATACTGACCTCTCAATGTTTTTCTATTTTTAGTGTGAAATAATAGTGTATGCCACATGTTTGCTCACTATACATTCGATGATGCTCAACCCAAGGGCTCCCTCCATGTGCCAACGAATAGAAGAATGTGAATTTTTTAATAACCATTGTTATAATGTACACTTACATTGATGATTCGAAGCCCATTTAGTGGACATCGCTGCTCTTGTCATTTGTAACATTTCCCCATGTGTGAGTACTTAAGCGTGATTACTTCATTGAAGTAAACATCACATGAGAAGTTCTATTGCTTTACATTTCATTTGTTTTCTACTATATTTGGAAGGTGAGGCCATCTACTTATCGTTCACAAATAAACATTTGTGTAAACTTACTTTTCTTTCCTACATTTGTTTTGTGAAGTTGCATACATTTATATTTAGAAGCTGCCCAAGAATGTTTTTTGGCATATGGTTTTGTAACCCCGTACACCACTTGAATGCAGATTGTGTGACTATCATATTCATCATTTTCTATTATCAGGATACATTTTTATCGTTCTTTCCGAATGTTGCTCTCCATATGTGATGATTGTGATGACCTAATTAGATATCTTGTAGTCATGTTTTATTTTCAATGCATTGAGGTCTTCCTTTATTTCATTACATGTGGCCATGTGATTATGAAGGTGCGATGTGATTATAACTTGTTTCGAAATAGACGAAAAGAGCATATGCTAACTTGTTACGATGGCTTTCATATGTTTCGAAAAGAAGGAAAAAACTTACCAAAATTCTCAAATTGACAGAAAAAACATACCAACAATACACGAATGTTATTCTTCCAAGGGTTTCGACCAGCAGTTAACGTGTATTTGTTCCAGTACACAAATGAATATGCGTTTGTTCTCAATTTTGGATATGCATTTGGATGTAATAGGCCAATGAATTTTCTTCTATAGATACACAGTAACTTTCGATAACTTTCTCCTTTGCAGAAATTGAGACAAATGCAAAATGGTCTTGTGCGTTATGAATCTGCATTCCATCTACATATTACGAAATTACATAAAGCACGTCTAACAACTCATATGCATATCCATTACATTTGCGTGTGTCATCAATACACATTCGTCGACACATTGATCTACAATGTAAGACGGCTTTCGGAACCCGCCCAAAACACCATATCGTGTGGGACAACCAAATTACAGTAGATGCAGATGCAAAATGTGATTGTGAGGACCGCAGCGGAAACCACGAAGCTAACCCATGTCGTTCAAGATGTACTGAAGTTCATAATGATGCAAACAAAAATGATTCCTAAGAAAAAATAGACGACTCGATCTCGTCGGAGCCGCTTCACGATTGCTTCCAATGTGTCGCACTTCTTCACTAGATCAATTATTGCGACGATCGCACGGGGTTCTACGAACGTATCAGCCCATTTGAAAAATCCGCAATCAGCAGAGGAATTGTCTCTCTGCGTACACAAATGTTTGAATATTATAAGACAAAGAGACAATAGAAGTGCTGGGAGGTTCAAGAAGCATGCTAGTTACCTGAAAATGTGGACAGCCCCAAAATCTTTTACCCGGGTTTGCAGAGGTCCACGCCGTCCTCAAGATGCACGCGTCTCCACAGTGACAGATAGGGGTCTCCATATGTAGATAGTTTTCTTCGTCGACAACTTCCACGAGGCCGAGCGCACCTGCACAGGGGGAGGAGGCCAGCCACACCTGCACAGCGGTATAGGCCGGCGACGACTTACAAGTAGTGGAAAAGGGGACATCGAGTGAAATATAAGTGAAAGGAACGACACTGGAAGCACATGTAATACGATGAGCACGCACCCGTTGTCGCCCTCGCCTGGATCGCCAAAACTTCGTGACGGGCCGCTAGGGCTTCTTCCCGACCCTATCGGTCGAATTGGGATTTTTTATATGACAACGAATTCATACGAGAGGTACTCTCGTCTTTCGGATGTCAGTAATTCCGGTGTCAAACAAACAATGACACGAAATTGGATAACTATAAAAAGTGGGAATAGAGAGAATACCCATTCGTAGAGAATAAATGCGACTATTCCGCGAGGTTCCATTTCGCAACCAAACACCCCCTTAGGGACTATTTGGTTGTAGGATAAATTTGAAGAGAATAAAATACAAGAATATTGTATTTAAAAAAATAATGATATTATTATTCTATCCATCGTTTGGTTGGAAAAGAATAAATTTTTAAAATTTAATATTTTATATTAAAAATATTTTATCATGCATAGTTGATGTTTAATATTGTAATAAGAAAAAACATTTATATTATAATATATGATTAATTTTTTTTTAAAAAAGTTACGGTTGTAGAAAAAATAAAAAATAGATAATAACTATGTTCTTCTATTTTCGCAAAATAAGTATATTCTTCTTGTAAGGATATAAATGGCGATTTCACTAATTTTAAGGTGGTTTCATGTTTATCTAAGTTTGACCAATATTCTAAGAGCTGTTTGATTATATTATCAAAATAATGATATATTTCGGTGTTTATTCTGTAATTAAAGTTCATCGAGAAAAGACAAACCTTAGAGTCAAATTCTCTAAAATGTAGAACTATTTTGAAATCTTGAAAATAGTTATGTTTTATTCTTAAGACAGGAACAACATTGTTCCGCAAATGACTCGAACAACTACCTCGTTCCACAAAGTTTCCATTTTTTTAATTTAAACTACTTTGATATATTAATTTATCTTCGTAAATTCAAGATAAACTATAATTAATTATGTTTGGCATTGTTAAAGTTTGTATGAAGGTGTAACGCTATACATAAATGATATTAATATTTAATATAATAAATATTTAAATATTAAAAACTTAACATGTCAATTAACTATTAGATTATCACTATTAATGGGTTTAAAATAGATAGCAGGAAATATTGTGAAAGTATTAGTTAATTATTATAATATCGTAAATATGCAGTTATATATCAACAAAGTAGAATAATCATACGTTATTAGAAATATTTTATTTGTAAAATTAAAACTATTTTATAATTAATATTTCTATCGTTGTTTAAAAATTGTTTTTGTTTCACTCGAAAGTTCACATTGCATTTTGATGATTATTTGTTTTATGGTTCTCATTTAAAAAATGTAACTACAGATATTAAATTTATTATACTATTTAAATTTTAATCAAATACAATTTTAATCAAATGTAACTACAGATATTAAATTTATTATACTATTGAAGTATTAATACCTCAATTATACACATTGGGATATATCGAATATCACACGTTATTTCATTTCTCAAGAATATAATGAAATATAAAAAAATAATATATCCTCGCAGCTTTTCTTTGTTCGACCGGTGCCCATTCTGAAAGTTAACAAAGGTTTTAGCGCTCGGAAGGTGTTCGAACTTATTCTTCTCATACTTCGCTTCAGCCTCCACAAGGAAGCGGCGAGAGAAGTAGCGCTATGTCTCAATTCTGGCGGCCGGGCTCCGAGCGCCCGCGTGCGTCCCTCGTCGACGACGAGGAGGGCGGCGTGCTCTTCGTCTCCGCTGTCCCGTCCTCCTCCTCTTCCGGGTATTTCTTCTTCTGTCTTGCTCTACGCCTAAGCCTCTCTCTTGGAGCCCCCTATTCTCGAGATGCATTTGATCGCCACGTTTGTGATAGAAACCTTAGATTTGGTTCTTTTTTTTTTGGGACTGGATAGTTTCGGCTACGCAAGTTTGGAGAGGCAACGACATCGTTTGCCCGTTTTTAAGTACCGCGACGCGATCCTGTACCTGGTGGAAAATCACGCCACCACGATCATTGTCGGCGAGACGGGAAGCGGCAAGACCACACAAATACCTCAGGTTCCATCTTTGAATTTTGTTGGTCTTACAATTCGGGAAATTGGGCTTCTTGAATCAGCTGACATCATCTTATAAACTGGATCGAACATTTGCAAGTGCTCTCAGCCTACATTTAAAAGTAGAATGCCATCCATTCATGTCTTTGTTCATTCACTTTTATTTGTGGTTTTTGTCCTGGAGAGTTTTGGTAGACGCACATATCCTAATTAGTAGCAAATATTTATTTTTTTCCTCTAAAAAATGTATTTTGCCATTCCCCTATTATGATTTTATGGGCGATTACTTACATGGAATGCAAAACAGGGACACCAGTTTTTCAATTCAAGTTTTGTTTGAAAGCTTTTTATCTTATTAGCTGTAAAACATTTTGTAAATGCAAGGTCCATGATAGCTTTCAAAGTAGGAAAAAAAGAACTAGTGACTAGGGGTTGTACATCACCAATATTGAAAGAACTTGGGTTTTTTCAAAGGAAAGATTCAGTTATCTATTGATAGCAAACCAAGAAGCGCAAAGAGATATAATGTCCTGAAGATCTGGAGGAGGTGTTTCCTCCGAAAATACATCCATATGTGAGTCACGACCCACATTGGTCAAAAAATTTGTGGCTCTTAGCATCTATAAAAAATCATGATGAAATTGGAAGCTTTCAAGAAACAACAACAACAACAATAAAGCCTTATCCCACTAGGTGGGGTCGGCTACATGGATCATTCGTTGATCCATGTTCATGAGATTCGACAGGGTTTTACGCTGGCTGTCGGGGCCTAACACAACCCTCCTCCTTTATCCGGGCTTGGGACCGGCTATAAAACATAGGCGGAGTTGGAAGCTTTCAAGAAAGAGAAAAGAAAAAGGAATGTGGTTCATCATTCCTCATTTCCATAGTCTTCATGCACATGGATAAATCTGGATGAGCGCACGTGGCTCTCATCCTTTTTTTTCTTTTCTTTTGAGAAGATGGCTCTCATCCTTTATCCCCTTAAAAAAAAAGGGGAAAAGAGAAAATAAAAGGCTCATCTGAGACGTATAATCCAACCATGAGCCTTCCCTGATCCAATCACCATCAATCCAAGTAGGTGCATGTCTAAACCTGGAAAGGAATTTGTGGAGGCAGTCTGCTTAACTAACTCTCAAGAGGAAACAAAGGACTGGGAGAAGAGTCCATTGGCGGAAATTCATGAACCAATGAGGCCTTGGGAAATGGATAGGGGTTGGATTCTGAGATGGAAGCTGTATGGGAAATAGTTTTTTAATCTTCGAGAAAATGTGTGGAAAATAGATATGCAAAAGATTAAATGTAAAAACTGTCCTTGCGGATTCGCCCAAAGTCCAGTAACACAATTGATAGACAAATTTTTGAAAGGATGAAAATAAATTTAGGTCCTTTCAGTGTATTTATAGCATGAAGGTTTGATTACCTACACTAACACATAACTAAATAGATCTGGTAATGGAGAACATGGATTAATGGAACACTTCTCCATTATGAGGATGTTCGATCTGTATCAATTGGTTATCTTTAATTTATATTTCTTATTTAAGTTTGTTGAGAAACATGTTTTCTCTTATTATTCACCAAAACACTAGTGCCTCCTATTTATAATCAAGGTAGGCAATACAAGAAGGGGGAATATTACTCCAGAAAATCAGGGATATTATCCCAAAATATCTGAAATATTATCCCAAGAAATTTGGGATACTAATCCTAACTAATATGACAAGGATATGCTTAGATATGAAAAGATATGCAAATCATATCTCAACACTCCCCCTCGAGCAGGAGCGTAAATATCATTTAGGCTTAGCTTGGAACATATAACCTGGAGTTTCTTCTTGGGAAGTGCTTTAGTAAAGATGTCAGCTAGTTGATCTTTAGTGGCCAAGTGTGAAGTGGATATCTTCTTAGTTGTAATAACATCACGAATGAAGTGACATTCCACTTCTATGTGTTTAGTCCTCTCATGAAACACAGGATTGTTTGCAATAAATATTGCAGCCTTATACATAAGTACTGGAGAAGTAACAGAAATTCCAAAATCGCGTAGAAGAGAGATGACCAATAAGAGTTCACATGTGGTATGAGCCATTGCCCTATATTCTGACTCAGCGCTAGAGTGTGAGACCACATCTTGTTTCTTGCTGCGCTACGTTACAAGATTTCCACCAACATAAGTACAATAACTAGTGGTTGATCTTCTATCTCCATGAGCCTCGGCATAATTTGCATCATAATAACCCCACACTTTTAAATGTCCATGATTTTTTAAGTGAAGACCTTTTCCTGGAGAGCTTTTTAGATATCGTAAAACTTGACATACACCTGCCCAATGTACTTCATGTGGTTCTTGCATAAATTGGCTTAGGCGACCAATGACATAAGAAATATCGATACAGAAGTTTACCAACCATAGCTCTATATCTGGTGACATTTTCTAAAATAGGACCGCTCAAATCAGCTAGAGGTAGTTGTGGATCCATAGGAATGGTGGCTATTTTACAGCTCATCATATCAGCTTTTTTTAATAGATCCAAGACATATTTCCTTTGAGAGAGAATGAATCCATCATCAAACTGATTTACTTCAATGCCTAAGAAGGATTTTATTAGACCAATATCTTTGGTCACAAACTATGATTGCAGAAACTTCTTTGCTGCCAAAATACCGTCAATGTCACGACTAGATATTAAAATGTCATCTACATAAACTATGAGGATAATTGAACCTTTAGAAGTATGTAAAGAGAATGCTGAATGGTTTGAAGATGATCGACTAAAGTCATATTCTTCAATACCTCTATTGAATTTTTCAAACCATGCTCGTGGACGTTGTTTGAGTCCATAGATTGCTTTCTTCAACTTGCAAACCTTTGAACACTCTCCCTGAGTAATATACTCAGGCGGCTGTTCCATGTAAACCTCTTCAGTAAGATCACTATATAAGAAATTATTTTTAACATCAAGTTGGTGAACTTGCCACCCAGAGTTGACAGCAACAGAAAGTAAGATTCGTACAGAATTAAGGCGAGTAACTAGAGAGAAAGTCTCAAAATAATTTACTCGATAAGTTTGGGTGTAACCGTTGGCTACTAAACGAGCCTTATAACGATCAACCGTCCCATCAGGGAGATACTTTAGGGTGAACATCCATCGACAACCAACTACTGTGGGAGGTCTACAAGTTCCCAAGTCTCTCTAGATTGTAGAGCGGACATCTCCTCATCCATAGCAGTTTCCAGCACGAATGGTGGAATGCCTTAGAATGGTTGCGGAGAATAAAATTACTATCGAGAGAAGCTGAAAAAACTTTGGCAGCAGGAGACAAATGATCAAAAGTCATAAAATTAGATAGAGAATATTTCACACAAGACCTAGTGCCCTTGCGATGTGCAATAGGAACATCTAGATCATGAGTTACCTGAGGAGAATCCCCTTCTGACAAGTTCGGATTGTTTGGAGGATTACGTGATGAAATCGTGGAGAGTGGTTCATAATCAATGTCGGTGGAGGTTGTGGAGGTCGATGAGTATGTCGGCGGCTATAAACTTTTGGGGGTGGTACGGGCGATGGAGGAGGAGGCTGTGGTTGTTGTGACGGTAGATTCGGTGATGGGTCAGGAATTGAAATTAGATGACTCTCATGGTTATTCGTAGGATTCTCAAAGTAAGGTGTCTCTTCGAAAAAGGTAACATCAGCACTAACATATGACTTGCGAGAAATAGGATCATAACGCCCGTAACCTTTTTAAGCTCGTGAGTATCCCAAAAAGATGCACTTGATTGCTCCAGGAGCTAACTTATCAGTTTGAAAAAGATGAATGAAACATTGACACTAAAAGACACGAAGTGGGACAGGAAACAAAGACTTTCCTGAGAATAGTAGATGGAATGGAATTTGTCCATTTAGAACGGATGATGAAACTCGGTTAATGAGATAACCAGCGGTGAGAACAACATCTGGCTAATAAGTGGAGGGTACTTTCATATGGAAGAGGAGGGTGCGAGCAACATCCAGCAAGTGGCGAAGTTTTTTTTCAGCAACACCATTTTGCTGAGATGTTTTTACACATGACGTTTGATGAATTACACCAACAGATTTAAAAAATGATGAAAGATCAAAATTTGCAAACTCAAGTCCATTGTCGCTACGAAAGATTTTAATTGAGGTAGAGAATTGGGTTTTTATTTCTGCGAAAAATTCTCGAATAATACGAGGAGTTTTTGCTTTATTTTGCAACATATAGACCCAAGTGACTCTAGAAAAGTCATCTATTAAAATAAAAAAAATATTTGAAATGTCTATTGTTGGAAAATCGACAAGGACCCCATAAATCAGCATGCACAGGTGAAAATGGACTTTTCTCTCATTTGTCAAGGCGAGGTGAAAAAGAAGTACGGTGATGCTTTCCTATTTGATAGGCCTCACACTCAAGAACCTCAATACTTGAAATGTTGGGAAATTGTCGACGAAGATTAGTCAAACTGGGATGACCTAAACGACGATGGAGCTGTAGGGAAATGTTTTTTTGAGAAGACAAAGGATGACCACCAGGAGTGTGGTTGTCATTCAAATGTATATAACCATAGAATGGGAAACTTTTACAAGTGTAGGCTCACAAAGGGAGAGCATCAACAAAAGGAAAATATCTCGTTCAGCCACAACCCCGATCCCCCAAAAAGATGCTGAGTACAAAGGATTCATCAGGCCTCTCTCCCCAATCACAAAACAAAGAAGTACCAAAAAGTTCACAAAAAAATTCACCAGGCGCCTCTCCCCATGCACAAAACAAAAGAATACCACAAGATTCACCAGGCCTCTCTTCCCATCCAAATGTGATCACCAATGGCGTCCTCCTCTCGATCACTGTTTGTGCTGAACTCTAAAGTGGTCGCCGCACATCCTTCGAGTCACTTATGAAAACACCCTTCCGGTGATGAGGAATCACTGGAGTCCCAAAAAATCATTGGGCGCTCCGTCCACTCAACCTCCACCCTCCATGGGTTTAGCATCCCCATGCTGAGAGGCCTCTCCTCTTTCCCGGGGGAGCTGACGTGTGTGGCAGAAGCCGGCAGCCTCCGAAACTAGGCAAATCTCCTCATCCGACCACCTAGCGAGGAAGCATATCCCATCATCCCTATCCTCAGTAGCCAGCGAGTCAGGCTGCGCACCTTCATCCACGGGCTGCTGGGGCAGCGGCATCGATGGCTGTATGGTGGTAGTGTAAGTTGTGGGATTTTGGGTAGATGGTTGGAGATAATAGAGTTCATCACGTTTAAATCCTCCATCAATCTACCTCATCGTTTGGAGATCCTGCAGAACGAAGAAAGTCATAAAAAAGTGCTCGACAATTTAAGGATTTTGTCAATTGACTAATCGAAAGAAGGCTAAGGGCAAATTTTGGAGCATACATAACATTATCAAGGGAGAGGTCACAATTAACAGAAACTGTGCCAAGGCCAATGACTGGAGAGAGAGAACGATCAACAACTTTAATATTAAGAGAATTCGATAGAGATTTGAGGGATGAAAAAAAAGGCATCACCTGTTATGTGTGAGGAGGCACCCAAATCTGCAATCCAGTTGGATTGAGAACTAGTAGAGAGAGCAAGAGTACTTGAATGATGCATTACAGCAGCACCAGTTGATGGGGATGCAGGCTCAGATATAGAGAGAGAACGAAGACGATCATATTCTTCTTTTGATATTAGAATATCTGACTCATTAGTAGTGGCGAATCAGCAGGATATCCAAACCTTTCCTAGCAACGATCAGAGGGATGATTAGATGTCATGGTCACAAAAGAATTTACCACGTCCTCCAGAGTCGTTCCCTCGTCCACGTCCGCGGCCTTTGCCCTTGTCAAGAAAAATTCCTCTTCCTCTTCCACGTGTACCAAGTGCAGATGCATCCGTATGAGAAGAGAAATCATCAATACAGAAGAGCCGATCGGAATAGTTTCCTAGGTCATCAATTGATCCTTGACTTATTTATATTCAGGACCAAGGCTTGAGAGAAACTGAACGGATCTAATTTGATCACGTTGCTCTGCCAACACTTTGATATTAGCAGAAAGAGGCTGATAGATATCCTGCTCATTCTAGAGGTTAGTCAAAGTCCCAAAATAATTTGCTAACGATTGATCATTTTTCTTGCATGATTGATCATATATTGCTTTTATGAGAGTGAAGTTTTTGAAGTACCTCCCACGTAGTTTTGGCTGACTTATAAGTCATGACCTGTTTGGCAACATATTCAGACATGCTATTGAGCATGGCAGAGGCGACCCAATCATTGTTAGCATCCCAATCTTCTGTACGTTCTTCAGATTTGGTAAGGATATGCTTCTTCCTGTGGGACCCTACCTAGCGCTCAAATGCTGTGGACCAGAGGAGATAATTGGTACCATCATGTTTGATATTGATACCGAGTGGAGTGTTGAGGGTGGATTTAACACCAGAGTTGCTAGATGCAGCTTTCCGATCGGCCATGGTTGAGCACGACGGGTTCCACAGAGAAAAAGATCAAGCGCCGATCTTGAGAAATATGGATCTAGGTCGGAATAGACCCATCATCCATCTAGATTGAGGAGGAGAGAAGAATGAGGAGGAAAGGGAGAGGAATGGCGATCAGATCGTTATTGCTCTGATACCATGTTGAGAAACATGTTTTCTCTTATTATTCACCAAAACACTAGTGCCTCCTATTTATAATCAAGGTAGGCAATACAAGAAGGGAGAATATTACTCCAGAAAATCAGGAATATTATCCCAAAATATCTGAAATATTATCCTTAGAAATCTGGGATACTAATCCTAACTAATATGACAAGGATATGCCTAGGTATGAAAAGATATGGAAAGATATGCAAATCATATCTCAACAAAGTTCTCTACCTTCGATCTAATTTTGTAATTTCCTTCTTGTAAAACCAGCATATTAGTAGGCAAGAAGATAAATAGGATGTAGTATCCTAAACTTAAAGTCCAATTTCATTACAATGTTGTCATGGTTACTATGATATAATTCTTAGCAAATGTATATGAATGACCAGTGTAAAGCCTTATAACCAAGTGTGTATTATGATGACTCTGTTTATGTCACATATGTAATTTCAATTATCTTCTATGTATTATTTTTTCCCCATTTATCTATAGTATCTCAAAGAGGCAGCTTGGGCTGAAGGTGGTCATATTATAGGCTGCACACAACCAAGGAGATTAGCTGTACAGGTAGTTGCTAATTGCTATTACTATGTTTTGCAGATTATATTTTCTTTCAATTATGAATATCTGACTTAGCCGACCCCACCTAGTGGGATAAGGCTTTGTTGTTGTTGTTGTATGAATATCTGACTTCTTTCACAAGTTTAAGATTGCATCTGCTATGTAGATTAAAAATCCAATATACAAGTTTGAAGTCTAAGATACTGAAACATATGAAAAAGAACAGAGATTAACTTTGCAGATTTTTCTTTTTCTGGGAAAATTGTACACCATTCTGTAATGTTTATCGAGCCTTGTAAGTTGGAGCATCTGTGTTTGATAACTTTGGGGATGCATGCTGAACCCTTTTAGTCTGTTGCATCACGGGTGGCTGAGGAAATGGGCGTCAAGGTTGGAGAAGAAGTTGGATATACTATTCGGTTTGAAGATCAGACAAATCCTGTGAGTTATCTTTGTATTATTATAGTTACTTTTACTTATAAACCTTTTGGGTTCTGTTTTCCCAAATGGGAGCATTGTCATATCTTGAGAAGGTTTCTTTATGTAATTGAATGTAGTTGTCTTAATAATTTGGTTGCAGTTAGTTTGTCCTTAATATATCTCTGCTGTTTCACAGGCTATGACCAAAATAAAATTCCTTACAGATGGTGTACTTATAAGAGAGATGATGGATGATCCTCTTTTGACCAAGTATAGGTACTATTTGAAATTACAAATTAATCTTTCATTTCCCACACAATCACATATATTACTGACAATGAGTTATATGTTTTATCTATCTTCATTGGTTTAGATTTAATTAAAAAATCTTAGATGTTGCTGTCTCAAGATGTGCTGTTCATGGCTAAATTGTTGCAGTAAGGTGTAGTTGTATCATTTGTGCTTTGGTCAACATGTCCAAGAAAAATAAATGGAAACGTAAAAGAAAAGGGGAACAAAATGTCATTTTGAGTCTTGGTAGTAAGAACCTTAATGGTTTTGCAATATCTCCTTAAGCTATATCATCATTTGAGTGAAATTATATTAGACCTCTATTTGGACAGACATGGTACTCATTTCTGACTATACTATATTTGGTAACAACTAGGAAAGCTATTACTTTCATCATTCTTCATATGCAGTCTCACGCAATGAACTCAATGATCCAACAGAAAGCAGCTCTCCCCTGTCATAATTTATGCTATTTTGGTCACAAAAATCCTGGTTTCCTTGTTTCCTTGTCGACTGTTGATTATTTGTATTAATGAAGTATAGAAAATATCTGTTTCCAATCTTACTCTAACTTTCAAACGTAAGAAATATGAACTTGTAACAAATTGTTTCTGAAAGGATTTGTACAAGTTTATCTTCTATTAATTGTCGTCAAGGTCTTCATTGTATCATTGACGTGCATGCTGGCATGAAACCATTCCTTCTGAAAACTGATGTTCTTTCGAAGTGATTTATTTTACTGATGTGGATTCTCAATAATTATATTCAAATCTATTTGATACCTGAAATAGTTCTGCTACTTATGTATTCTTCTTTTCTAATTTTTCTTCACTCAAATAGATAATAATGATAACCTCTTTGATGATATTATGATATAATCTTAATAATAAGTAATGTAGGCCTCTAATGATGGATGTATGATGATTTGTTATAATTTATAAAGTTTAGCAAATTAATACCTTTATTATTGAAACTCCAGTAAGAAGAGTAGATCAAATAATCTGGAGTCCGATTAAAAGAGAGAGAGGGAGGCCAAGGCGGACACTTGGCGAACTAATAGAGCAAGATCTGTTGGTGAATAATATACCGAAAGGTTTGGTTACTAATAGAGCGGAATGGCGTCGTATGATCCATATAGCCGACCCCACCTAGTGGGATAAGGCTTTGTTGTTGTTGTTGTTGTATTATTGAAACTCCCTTTTTTCTTTAGAAGGAAACATTGCAGTTGTCATCGGTGTATGTATTAATAAAATGTCACATGTACAAGAGTAAGCTCTTAAGGAAAGAGCAACAAATGAGAAAGGAGAAATGTAAAGCCCCCTATTTAAATCCCCACTCCTAGAGGAGAAAAGAGATTTGGTGTACAATATTCTCAACATGATATCTCTCTCCCTAAAAAATGACACGATTACCTTAGAGCCATATGACCCAGGTACCAACAAGAGCTATCAGTGCTCTTCAGCTGTGGCTCCAGCCTCCAAAAGCTATGAGTGATCGCCAAAAAGTCCCATTTTGAAACTCCCATTTTCAAAGTTTGTAATGCATATTAATGAGTCCATTTCTCAACCAAATGCACCATGTGATTCTCTAGTGTATTGGTGGTAAAACATTGTTTCCACTTCTTTGATTATGAATTTGTGAAAACCTTGTATTTATGTAGATCACAATTGCTGTTAAATCTGATGCTACTTTTTGCTTATCTAGTGTTATAATGGTAGATGAGGCACATGAAAGATCACTTTCCACTGATATACTACTTGGCCTATTGAAAAAGGTAATTTAAATTGACCTCTGCATCTTTTATTTTTGTCAATGTTGACGTTCCATATGTCATCAAGCTGATTACTCTGGAAAATACATCAGATCCAACGACGTAGACCTGATTTGCGTTTAATAATCTCATCTGCAACAATTGAGGCCAAATCCATGTCAAACTTTTTCCAGAGTAGGTCTGGTTCTTATCTATTAAACCTTGCTCTCATTTTCATTTGTGTCATCAGGCTGGTGCTTTCTTCTGCTTCGGGCAGCAAATAACTTGAAATTGCTGGATATTGATTCGTCATGTTTTGTTGGCTTATCCAATCATTAATTCATTTGTTTAGTGTTTAATATAAAAATGCTATATACTATTGATGTTTTTCATGTTATTTGAGAAAGTATTATTATCTATTAGACATTTAGACCATTGATGTACTGAAATATGGATTTTATGATGATAATTTAGTGCTCACTAATCACACACTTGAGTTGCTTTGGAAACTTCATTGCACCATATTATGAGTTGTTGAGAATATTGATTAAATCTATCAGCGTTGTGTAAACCATTTGACTCGTGAGCATTTAAGTATGCTAGCAGAGAATTTTTCTGTGGGTTTTTTCATTGTTGAAATTAGTTTTTTAATAGTATTGTTTCTTTATGCAGATCTGACATTAGGATGGAAAATTAAATAGAAATAGAAATTTGTGTGCCATGCAAGTATCAAAGTGCCTTGTGAATACGTATCAGCAGCAGTTGAATTTTTTGGATGAATAATATATTGTTTAATTGTCCTTTTTCCCTCAAACAAAACATCAGTTGCAATGTCTCTGGAAGCCCTTTTTCCTGTGGAATGTTATACTGAATGTTCATGGAGTAGATGGAGAAATTCTGAGTATCAGTCTGCTCAAAAAAAAAAAAAAAAATTCTGAGTATCAGTCTGAACTCCTAACAAGAAAGATTAGTATGCTTCCTAAGATTTATAGTCATCCTTTGACATCTAAAAGATAATACTATTGTTAATCAATAAACACTTTAAGACTAATGAAGTCTCAATTTATTACTTATTAATAGCACTATCCATTTTCTTACAATAAAACAGTATCCATTCTGTGATGATGCATGCTGGATTACACGTAAGTTGCTGGGCAGTGTTCGGTGTTTTGCTTTGTGTTGCTTGATCTTTTATGGCCATAATTTAGCATTTGCCTTTGATACTATTCTCTCATCACCATCCAGCTCCACATGTCTGGATCATATGAATCATGATTGACACAGAAATCATGTTATGGTGCAGTCACCTAACTCATTACTACATTACTAGGATATTCTCAATTTCGTTTCTTTTTATTTCCTTTCCTGCACAGGAAAAAAAGTTTGGTTGAAGATGGTGCTCCTAGTCAAATTCCTTCCATACTTTCTGTCGAGGTATACAACAACAACAAAGCCTTTCTGTCGAGGTATATCAGTATATATATATTTTAACTTAGTATGCTCAGCTGGCTTCAGTCATGAGGAAGCTGTTTCCAAGGACTGCTGAATATTTTGTAGGAAACATTTTTTTATGTTCAGTATGCACTTCCTGATTTTCTAAAATGATTGTTTGATTGGAAAGATGATCCTAGTCAAATTCCTCCATACTTTCTGTTGAGATATATCAGTATATGCATTTTAATTCAGTATGCTCAGCTGTCTTTAGTTATGAGGAAGCTGTTTCCTCCTCATCTTTTATAAGAAAACATGTCTGTTCAGTATGGACTTCCCGAGTTTCTAAAATGATTGTTTGATTGGAAATATATTCTTATTTGTGCTCACTTATGTATTCTAGGGTAAGGGGTACACTGTGGAAATTCATTATGTTGAGGAGCCTGTACCTAATTATTTGCAAGCAGCGGTTGACACTGTGCTATCAATTAATGATAAGGTATAAATTTCATTCATTGAAATGTCTGTGTATTAAACTCCGCCTATGTTTTATAGCCGGTCCCAAGCCCGGATAAAGGAGGAGGGTTGTGTTAGGCCCCGACAGCCAGCGTAAAACCTTGTCGAATCTCATGAACATGGATCAACGAAGCGTCGTATGATCCATGTAGCCGACCCCACCTAGTGGAATAAGGCTTTGTTGTTGTTGTAGTATTGAAATGTCTGTGTATTACTGTTGCTGCTGATGTTTCCAGTCTGTAATATACAAATATTAAATGTTTCACATGTATACTTGATATTGATAAACCAAACACATTCAGCATCTCATGAGCACACTCTTACATATACCACTACAGTTGTAAACCACAACACAGTTGTAGAACTTGTAATGTCTGCATCTCTCTTTTCATTTCTCTTATACAATTTTATCTCAATATTCAATTTTTTTCATAAAAAAATAATTTCTTTTTGCTTATACGTTTTCAGTTGAATATCTTTCTCAAAATAAAAAAATGCTTCAGTAGAATATGCATATCATAGTTGATTGTAATGAAGTACATAAGAGATGTGTTCCTCTCAAAAAAGAGATAAGAGATGTGCTGAGATCCGTTTCCTTTTTGAGAAAGATAAGGATGTCAGTCAGAGTCTGACATCCATTTATTAATGAATCAAATGCTATGTACAAGTATGTTTGTGAGATCCATTTTTATCAGCATTTTATGGTTGTCGTTGATATTCTAACTTGATTAATGGGAAGAAATAGCTTTCTGTTGAGAGCTTTTGACCGTCTTAGCATCTATCTTAAAAGTAATTTATGTGTTTGATTGCATGCAGGAACCAGCTGGTGATATCCTAGTTTTCTTGACAGGTCAAGATGACATTGATGCTGCTGTGAAGCTATTAACAGAGAATGATCAAGAAAATAGAAGACGTTCATATGGTTAGTCATTTTATTGAAACACCAGTGTTTTCTTTATTTATACCAAATTCTATGGAGGACAATATCTTAGAAACTCATGAATCTATGTTATGGAGTGTACAGTTTTGTCATGATACTCTCTTTTTGTTCAAAAAGTGACCTTGGAACCTATCTAATTTGATTGATATATCATAACCAGCTTCCAGCAAAAAATGTGCTCCAGCCATGCCAATTGCCAAATGTTTCTCTTTGTAATGGAGATTCGTTATGTCTTGCAACAAGGAAACATGAATTGGCACAGTTTCCTGAACATTTTCAGGTGTAATAGGTTGCCCACGTCACTAAGGTGGTTCACAATATGGCAGCGTATGTTGCTTATGTCAGCATAACAGAATGGTCAAAACATAAATGTCATCCTTTTTTACGGTTGCAGACTTGATCTTTTCCACATTGTCTCAATAGAAGCGCTTCGTGGTTCGTCCCCTGAACGGTTGGGGTGCGACAGGGGACTTGTCTAGTGCCCTCGATGCACTACAGTGCCTAGGGCACTTGTGACCCACCTTCAGGCCACAAGGCTGCCCACCGCCAGGGCTCCACCCCGGCAGTACCAATATCATCGCCGGCGACCCACTTCTGCGGTGCCACCGCCGTCACCGGCGAACCCCGCCGACAGCGCCACCAGAGGCAATCTGTTTTCTTTTTTTTCCTGCTGTCTCTGCCTCGCATTTTCTGCTACCTTCGCCGTGTCACCTGCCTCCTGCTCAGCTCAACCTCTCTCGTCACCACAACGGCAACTCCTGCCGGCTGCACCATCATTCATTTGCCCAACTGTCTGGTCGCAACTCCTAACTCATGCGGCCCAGACTTCATGTGCTAGGCGAGGGCTAGGCAACATGAGCGCGACCGCTGATCTCCACCCGGCGGCGGCGTTCCGCTGGAAACCATGTGGTGGTTCGCTGCTTCAAATGCCTCGAAGAGGGTCACTTCGCCCGCGTATGTACTGGTCCTCTTTGTTGTCTACGCTGCAGAGGAGCTGGACACTGCAGAGATGCCTGCCCCCAGATGCTGCCAGCAGCCTCCTCGCCGCGGGTCCAGCCATGGTTTCCTTTGCGGCAGAAGGCACTGGAATAGCCCGGTCATCAACATCCCCTGGTTGATGGAGCTGCAGCAGAGTGTTGACTTCCTTCATGGATGCCTTGTTGGCGAGCCATGTAGGATGGCGCTGGACCTGGCCAGGCTACGATCGACGATCATCATCGGCGTTGGCGCAACACCCCTGTTCCATCTCAGTTGTTTTGCGCAGAACCTATGGCTCATCGTCCCTGGTTCTCCCCAATAACACGAGGCATTACTGGCCAGTCCCTCCTCTCTGCCTCTCGACGGACACGTGGTATGGCAACCATGGCGTATCCCCGATGGCACACTCGCTTCACTGCCATGATCAAACGCACTGTCAGACTCGGGGGGTTCCCCCTCCATCTCTTACGTCCAGAGGTTATCTCTGCTGTGGTCCACTGCCTCGGCCACTTCCCTCGTCATTCCCATTGCAGGCTCCCCGGATTTGTTGGCAGTATGGGCTGAGGTCGAGATGCTGGCAAACTGCAGGACACCTCCATCGGTAATCATCCAAGCAGGTGATGCTATCTTTGCCGTCTCCGTGGATCTCGAGATGCCGGCTTCTTCATGGGCCCCTTCTCACTGATCACGCCCACCTTCACCCTCACCCTTGGATTGCGCCCACACTCATCTCACCAGCCCAACTCTCTATTTGTTCCATCGCCCCCTCTCCTGATGCGATTCCAGCGTCATCACTCCGCCGGCCACCACCACCCCTCACCTAAACAATCTCACTCCGTCCTCACCGCCAGTGTCAACCCTGATCCTTCCAAGGCTACCTAGTCAGCTGTTGTCCCTTCATCAGACACGCCTCAACCCGTCCCACCTCACCTCCACCGCCGCTCAAGGCCTGACGCTTGCTCTTCACCTCCTCTCCACCAACCACCTGCCTTTGCTATCTACGATGAAGTCACCCACTCCTCCAGCATTCCCACACTTCCCCAGCCTCTCGCCAATTTCGCTGGTGTCCCACCTGGTGTCCCCACACTATATCGCCAGCGGAGCTTCCACAGCCGACAACTCCGCGCGCCCCGGCAATGCAGAAACCTAGCAACCTCTGGCGGGGCATCCTGAATACTAGAACAGAGGCCCCTCTTCGCTGTTACCGACATCGCTGCCCGTCGCCACCGGCGCAGCTACCGGTTGGAGCCAGGCTGTCGATTTCCAGTTGTCCCACTCCATCGTCACCACGAGAAGGAATTACCGACGAAGAGCAGATGGCCCAGGGCAACTGTCTTCTCGTCGGAAGAGTTGACGACGCGGTAACCTTGGTGGCAGTGGCCGCTGGGTTCCGTGATACTCGCCGACGCCCCCGGCGACCACATGCTGGATCCGGGCAACTGATGCCCAGCAGCCCCACTCCGTTGTCACCACGAGACGAACCTGCTGATGAGGAGGGGTCTGATTGTCTCCCTGCTGGAAGACTTGATGACGACGGCATCTTGGTGGCAGCAATGGTTGGGTCCCGTGATACTTGCAGACACCCTCGGCGATGGACGATACTACACCGGCCACTTCAATGACTACTAGCACTTTTGCGCACCGGTCATAGTTCAGCCATGAGCAGGGTTTCGACCCCCTTTCTCTATGACCATGTGGGTTCTTTGCTGTGTTGACTGGGCTCTCCTTCCCCGGTGGCTGGGGTGGGTCATGGTGCCGTAGCACAGGTCAAATTCTGACACACCATGCGTCTTAAGTGGCAAGATGGATGACACCACTCACTTCCTTTGTTGAGCACCCAATACCATGAGAGGTTTGGCGGCAGAGCTTTCACGAGAGGTTGTTCTTTTGGTTTCAGTGTAATCAGGTCTTTTTGTGGGCAGCGATGTTAGGTTGAGAGTATTGTACACCACACTTTTTTTGTTTTTCGAGAATGGGGTTTAGTGGCCGCTCTCTTCGTGAGAACACAAACTTGTACATGACCCTCATTTTATAACTATATATATATAGTTATATATATATGGATGAGAACCACAACTCTGGTGGTCATCCTTTCTCTCAAAAAAAATATATTATCCTTTTTTGATTCAACTGCTTTGTGCAACCATTATTAGATTACTGGCTAATATATAAGCTGCAGTTAGTGTACTTGATAAGCCACCCGTCTTCCAACTGATCTTTTTTAGAGTTTATAAGCTAGTATGGAGTCAGATCTTTAATTGTTTCTAGTATGAGAAAAAGTGGGCACACATACTGATATACTCAATGCATTATTTTCAGGCTTATTGATTTTACCTCTTTACTCTGGACTTTCACGTGCTGATCAGGTACTTCAATTTGAACTGGACCAATAATGTTACGATGACAGCATTCACATTTTCTTTTTTTTCTCTTTAGGACCTCATATTTGCTCCCACACCCAAGGGAAAGAGGAAGGTTGTGATATCAACAAATATTGCCGAGACATCATTGACGTTAGAGGCATGGTTCAATTTTTCATTTTTTTGACATACAATTTTGAACTTTTATGCTAACTCTTTGCAATTCATGCAGGGAGTGGTATATGTTGTGGACAGTGGGTTCTCAAAACAACGATTTTACAATCCAGTATGCTTATATTTTTACTTACACAAATTGATCGTAGTTTCCTTATTGAAATGCTGATTTATGTGTAACTAGAAGTACTTAGGGGGTGTTTTCTTACATGTAATCTTTTCAGATTATTGTAATATGAAATTAAATTTGTATATTGCCTTTGTTACGAAAAGAGGGAGAGAGGGGTCGCACGAAACACAGAAGAACGCGAAGAGGAAAAACGGCGAAGAGGAAGCGAGACCCCCGTAGGGGAATTCTGCTGAAGCGCTTACTATGTAGGGGGACCAACTGGATTCAGATTCAAGGCATTATTAACAAATCTCCACCTTGACTTGAATTATCTTCAGAGCACAAAGTACCACGCCGCCGCTAATCCCACCTTGGAGCTATTACCAAGTGTTAATGTTAAGTAAGTCCAAGCAATGCTGGAACTTGCCATGAGGAACAGATTTGGTGAACATATCAGTTGGATTGTCTTCAGTGCCAATCTTCTTCACCTTAATCCTCTTCTCAGTGCGGATGAAGTGATATCTGACATCAATGTGTTTGGTTCTATCATGATGTACTTGATCCTTGGCTAAACATATTGCACTTAGACTGTCACAGTGCATTATAGCTTGCTCCTGATGTAATCCGAGATCTCCAACTAAGTCTTTTAACCAGATGCCTTCCTTGGCAGCTTCTGTCAGTGTCATGTATTCAGCCTCTGTGGTGGACAATGTAACTGGCTGAAGTGTAGCCTTCCAACTAATAACTGAACTGCCCAAAGTGAAGACATAGCCTGTCATAGATCGTCTTCCATCAACATCTCCAGCATAGTCTGAATATGAGTACCCTGCAACCAAACACTCTATCACTTCTGTAGATGAGGCCAATATCAGATGTTCCTCTCAGATACCGAAAAATTTGCTTCACTGCTTGCCAGTGCTCCTTCCCTGGATCACTCATGAATCTGCTAACACTGACTGCATGAGCAATGTCCGATCTTGTGCAAACCATGGCATACATCAAACTTCCAACTGCACTAGCATATGGAACCCGAGACATGTACTCCTTTTCTGCTTCTGATTTTGGTGCGAAGGTAACAGAAAGATGAATATTTGCAGCTGATGGAGTATTCTAAGGCTTCGCTCCTGACATTCCAAATCTGGATAAAATCTTCTCAATATAACTTTTCTGAGATAAGAAGAGTCTATCCTGTGCGCGATCCCTTAGAATTTCCATCCTCAGAATCTTCTGTGCTGCACCAAGATCCTTCATGTCGAATTCTGCACTGAGGAGCTTCAGATTCTGAATGTCTGTCATGTTTCTGGTAGCAATAAGCATATCATCGACATACAAGAGCAGATAGATGGTGGAGCCGTCCTTCACCTTCTTATGGTATACACAACAATCATAAGGACTTCGACTGAATCCCTTACTGATCATGAAGCTGTCGAACCTCTTGTACCATTGTCTGGGAGACTGCTTCAAGCCTCTTCATACTGCAAACTTGATTCTCCTTTCCTGGAATGGAGAATCCCTCTGGTTGGCTCATAAGAATGTCTTCTTCAAGTTCTCCATGGAGGAAAGCAGTCTTCACATCTAGTTGCTCGAGCTCTAGATTCTGATGTGCTACAAGAGCAAGTAGCACCCTGATAGAAGTATGTCTGACAACATGTGAGAATATCTCATTGTAGTCTACACCTTCTTTCTGACTATAACCTTTAGCAACCAGCCGTGCTTTGTATCTTGTGCCTTCAACTCCTGGAATTTCAGCTTTCTTCTTGAAGATCCACTTACAACCAACAACCTTTTTGCCTTTAGGCAGCTTGACCAGCTCCCATGTCTGATTTTTGTGAAGAGATTACATCTCCTCACCCATAGCAGCGATCCACTGATCAGATTCGGCACATGTGATGGCATCCCTATAAGAGGACGGCTCCAGGGACTCCACCTCTTCAGCTACCTGTAGTGCATAAGCAACCATGTCCTCGAAACCATATCATTTAGGAGGACCCACTTCTCTACGAGGACGTCTAGCAGCAATTGACTCCTCTTCATGTTGCTATTATTCATCTTCTGGTTCTGCTTCTTGATGTGATCCTTCAGCATCATCTTCAGTTGGAGTGATTTCAACCTCCACTTGTTTACTAGCACTCTCTTCAGCCTCCACCTTCAACTGAAGCATTGATGCTTCATCAAAGGTCACGCTCCTGCTGTGGATGACTTTGTGTTCTGAAGGAGACAAGATTTTGTAGCCCTTCACTCCTGCACCATATCTCAAGTATACTCCTTCTTTGGCCCTTGGCTCTAACTTCCCTTCACTGACGTGATAGTATGCTGGACAACCAAAAATCTTTAGACTAGTATAATCAGCAGGATTTCCTGATCATACCTCAGTTGGAGTCTTGAGATCAATCGCAGTCGCCGGACTTCGATTCACCAAGTAGCAAGCTGTGTTAACAGCTTCAGCCCAGAATGTCCTATTCAGGCCAGCGTTAGAGAGCATGCACCTTGCCCTTTTCAGAAATGTCTTGTTCATTCGTTCTGCAACTCTATTCTGCTATGGAGTATCTCTGACTGTGCGATGTCTGGCAATGCCTTCATCTTTGCAGAATTAGTCGAATTCAGCAGAACAGAACTTCAAACCATTGTCAGTGCGAAGACGCTTCATTTTCTTCGATGTCTTATTTTCCACCAGAACCTTCCATTGCTTGAAGGCCTTGAAGGACTCACTCTTGTATTTCATCATGAATATGCAAGCCATCATCGAGTAGTCATCAATCACATATAGGAAGTACCTCGCACCTCCTAATGATGGAACACGAGAGGGACCCCAACAATCAGCGTGAAATGTCGCCTTCGTCCTGTGCACTGCTTTGCCAAACTGAGACCTTCGTTGTTTGCCAAACACACAGTGCTTGCAGAAGTTGATTTCAGATATCTTCTTATCTCCCAGAAGACCTCGTTTGCTGAGAATATTCATCCCGTTCTGACTCATATGTCCAAGCCGCATGTGCCACAGCCTGGACCTTTCTGATTCGGATGAACTAGCCACTGCAGCAACGCCAGAGACTGTCTTGCCTTGCAATATATACAAGGACTTCTGTCTGACTCCCTTCAGAACTGCAGCATCACCTTTCATGACCGTGAGGATGCCTCCGGCAGTATTGATCTGACACCCTTTAGAGTCGAGGACTCCAAGTGATATCGAATTCTTCTTCAGTTGCGGAACATGGCGAACATCTGTCAGCGTCCTCACAAGATTGTCATGAGTCCTGATCTGCACAGAACCGATTCCAACTATATGACAGGCTGCATCATTGCCCATGATGACGTTTCCACCGTCAATCTTCTGGTAAGTTGAGAACCACTTTTTATTTGGAGTCATATAATAAGAACACCTCGAATCCAGAACCCAACTATCCTCCAGACATCCTTGATCAGAAGCAGCCAGAATCAAATCATCTTTAGAATTTCCTGTTTCATGAACCACCGCAGCGACGGGGGTCTTCTTCTTCTTCGGACAATCTTTCTTCCAATGACCTGATTCCTTGCAGTAATTACAGATGTCCTTCGCAGTGATTTTCTTCTTCTTGGACTTGGATTTCTTCGAATTCGAGGACTGTCCCTTCTCCATGGTTGATATCAAACCCGCGGCCTGAGTCTTTGCAGAATTTCCAGATGCCCTATGCCGAAGTTCACGAGTATGAAGACTCGATCTTACTTCTTTTAGACTTATAGTTTCCTTCCCGATAATCATAGACTGAACGAAATTCTCATATGATGGAGGAAGCAAAACTAACAGAATTAGGACAGCATCTTCATCCTCGATCTTAACATCGATAATTTAACTGATCAAGATGTTCCTTCAGAGGGGTACCTTCTTGCGTGCGGAGAGAGAACAGACGTTGCTTCAACAGCAACTTGTTGGTGAGAGACTTCGTCATATACAGACTCTCGAGTCTCAACCACAGACCGCCCGCCTTTTCTTCATCTGCGATGACCCGAAACTGTTCCTGCCGTTAAACTTTTCCACGTTCACGTTGTGCGACGCCATCTCCCTGCTTGATCGAGAATCGCTGACGAACCCTAAAGCTCTGATATCAGTTTGTTACGAAAAGAGGGAGAGAGGGATCGCACGAAACACAAAAGAACGTGAAGAGGAAAAACGGCGGCGGCTCTTTGTTATGAAATAACGACGATTACAAGGATAGGTTTCTGTCTAAACCCCTAGGGAGTTTATATAGGCACTCCCTTTGACAGATGATAGGAATTACATACGGACTGAGACTCTAAAGAAATCCCCCGTAGGGGAATTCTGTTGCAGCGCCTGACTATGTAGGGGGACCAACTGGGTTCAGATTCAAGGCATTATTAACAGCCTTGTTTATTGTTTTAATTTGTAGGCAATGCGTATTGTCTAGTGATGCATATTGCCTAAAAAGTCGCAATCCACATAGCTAAAGGGTGTTCATCCATATTGCTTATATCCTTTCCATATTTACCCTCATGGTCTTATATAAATAAAAAGTAAAAAGATATAGCAGATCACATAATAACATCATTGTTGTCATCAGAATCATTGCCTCCAGCCAAATGGCTAGGAGAGATCCCCCTTTTTGCTCCTTAACATCCCCTTTATATATGACATTATCATCACCGTTTGATCTTCATCAAAATCATTCATTCCATCTGATTTTGTCACCTGTCTCAGGTTCTCTTTTTATGCCAAAAGATTCCTTCCTGCATATGGCAGCTTGCTAAGATTCCTTCCTGCATGCTTTATGGCAGCTTGCAAGTGGTCCCCTTCTCCTTTTCCAGCAGGATTCTTTATCTTTTCTACTTGATTTTGATCCTGCAACAACATGAACAGTAAGCATTAATTCTTCATATGAAAATTAGACAAATAATAACTAAATCAGTATTATTCAGCTCAAACGTGCAAATATAAGATAACATTATGCTGACAAGATCAATGCATGTATATTAAGTATAATTATCAAAATATGAACATTTCTGGGCTTATATGCACATGAATTAAGATGGAAAATGAGTAGAAATTTAATATGATAAGCTAGTGATCAAACTCCCCCAAGTTTAGTCTTTTGCTTGTCCTCAAACAAAACATTCATATATTGTCCTCAATCAAATAGTTCACAAATGAATTCAGATTTAGCTGTTTAAAATCAAACGAGTTTTCCACTTTGCTAACACTCCCTGCCATTCTTTCCAATTCTCAAATTCTAGTTGAGGAATCACAGAGGCTAAAGCAAATTTAAGCCATGAAAGAAGTACTAACAATAACTAATTTGAGTTTTAGGGATTTTCAACTTTACTAAAAAGGTTGAACTACCAATTTCTTGATGAACATAATTTTGTATTGTTTAAATAGGTTAGAAACTTGACTTTTATTCATGATAATGCAAATAAAAAGGTTTGAAACCTAATTTTTATTCATGCTGGTCAATAGGAAAAAAATTTTGGCTTTATTCAGGAGAGCTTCCTTTTTGGATTTGGCTCTCTTTATTCATGCAATGCCAAATGCAACTTTTGATTTTCTTTTTTTCTTCATTTTTTTTTGTTCATGAAGTGAGCAGCAGTTCAAACTCAAGTAAAGTTTAGATTCCTTAATCCAAATAGTCAAGTTTTCCTATTTAATATAGTCGCAAAAGTCTTGATTCCATTCTAGACATCTTCTAATTTCTGACCAACCCATGAGTGTCAGTTAGTGTTACCCACAAAAAGAAAAATTTTAGCTGAATTGAGTTCAAATGCATCTGAATATGAGCTGATTGAAGCAAAAATATTAACTACCAAATTAATGATTACTTAGTGTTGAAGTGTACTAGTTGTTATACTTAACAATGATAAGTACAAATGATAACATGAGTTGAGCTGAACTATAATGATAATAGTGATAACCTGGTTATAGACATAATATTAACTTTAAAATAGAGCTAAAACATGATAATTGAGTTCAGAAAACTATCAAGTTCCTCTCCCAAGCTTATCATCATCCAAGCATGGTGTTCAACTTTTGAAATGAGAGGTAGGCATGTTTTGCTCCACTTCTTTGGTCTATCATTTTAGAATTTGATATTAATAATGGTTAATAGAATGAAGTCTTGATCAACTATTCCAGGTACTGAATCAAATCTGCAATTAATTGGAGAATGGTCAATCTAGCAATCAGTAAAATTCAGTAAGGGTTAAGAAATTCACTGAAATTTGGCAAGGTCAGATTTGGACAACTGATATGAACAAGAATCACAGTTATGAGTTAAGTAAGGATAATTAAGATAATCAGTTATCAATTGCATTTGAGTGAAAAATCAAAGTGGTGAGTTTAAGGTACTCCTTGAGCTGAGTTGAATTTAGATCAAGTTCATCTCTGATTTATTCTTGCAAAACAAAGGGAAATTAAATATAAAAGGCTTGGGTTGCCTCCCAAGAATCACCCTGCTTTAATGTCTTAGGCTAGAGTTACAACTCTTGATGTCAAGGAGGTTTAAATAGTATGATGTGATCAAGTAGAGATCTCAATCTGTGGATAATTTAACTAATCAAGTATGGATCTCTTAGTTTGTCAATGTTCGACTTTTGTTGTTCAGTTGGATGTATCCCTCCTTCATTGTACTAGAAATCTATTAACTTCTCATTCCTAAAATTCTTATGTATGACATCTGAATCTCCTGGGTCACCATCTTGTTTAAGCAGCCATTTCCTTAATGGCCTCTTTAAATGCATCATTGTTGGAAGATCTTTGAACTCCTTGTCCCAACTTTTGGTAGGAAAATATTGATCTTCCTTAATTGACTGTTCCATTCCTTCAACAAATTTGAATTCTGCTATAACTTTTTCTATTTGGAAAGAAATTTCTTCTGCTTATGTATCCTCCTTGGTCATTTCAGTCTCATCACGTGTCTTTGCAATAACTTGTTGCATTATAGGTTTTTGTAGCCTTGTTACTGGTCTTTTCCTTGCTTGTTTGTGCATTTCTTTCTCTTTTTGAACATTGGTCCTGAGTAATAAGGAATTGCCTCAGTTTAATTTCTTCTCCTCATAGATTAGTTAGGGTTAAATCAATCCATCTTTGGCTTTAGATTCATTGGATATACATGACAGTCTGAGTACTTACATGTCTTTTAATTGTCAATATTAAAATGCATCTCTAGTCAATATGTTCTCCTAAAAATAGGTCTTTAGTGTGTTTCTCTTCTAGTTATAACTTACAGTACGTTTTCGTGGACACTTATCTAGTTGTTCTTCTAGATGACAGATATTGAGAACTTGGTAGTGGCACCAATATCCAAGGCATCTGCAAGACAAAGAGCTGGAAGGGCCGGAAGAGTGAGACCAGGAAAGTGCTTTAGGTACACTGGTTGTTTCTTATTCTTTAGTTTTATTACATTTATTGGTATTGTAAAAAGTACAACTCTTTTTTTTTCTGAGAGGGAAAAGGATGACTACCAATTTTGGTTGTCATCCGTGTATATGTATAGATCACTGAAAAGGAGCACCCTGTACATGCGGTATGCCCTCCAGTAGAGAGCGGCAAAAGAAACAAGTATAAGCACTAATCAAAATCCCACTCCCGAAGAAGACAAAACATGTGATTACAATATTATCCACCTCACATCTCTCCCCACAAATAATAGCACGGTTGCATTATAGCCAAATGGCTCAGGCATTGGCCAAAAAGGTCACTACTGAACTCTCCAACCCTGTCTCTATCTGCCAAATCCCCTGGAATGAGATCCGCAATAGTCATCTTGGACCAGACCTCTGGGGACACCCGATACCCAAAGAATGGATGGGTGACATCCTCTTGTACTATTCATTCTTCAATGATGCATTGCTCTAGGTGAAAACTTGTGTTTTGTTATCATGATCAATGTTGTCAAAATCGTGAGTCGACTCATGGAATCGGATGATTTTACGATCTCATCCAAACTTTTTTTTTGTTACCTGAGTTTGTGGCTCACACGATGCCCTAATCACTTCCTCAAGATCCAAATCCAAATTGTTCATCATCAGCTCTGTTCGCCGCCATTGCTGCTGCTGCTCCCTGCCATTGCTGCTGCTTGCTGCCGCCGCTGTTCGCCCCCATTGCTGCTGCTTGCTGCCGCTGCTGCTCGCTGCTGTTCGGTGCATGCCACTGTTCACTGGCACCACTGTTGTTCGCCACTGCTGCCATCGTTGCTTCTGTTGTTCGCTGCTTTTGTTTGCCTCGCCTCACATATCCTCTCATTCCCCTCCATCGGGTTGCTGCTGTCTCCATCGACCAACACTGTTTTTTCTGTGGTTATGACTTATGAGTTACACGTGTTGGCTTTTTGTCTCCATCCCCCTGCTGGTGTGCAAGATTTTTTTCTTTTATAGTTTTTTTTAATTGGCTCATGTGATGTTTTCTTTAAATAAGTTTCTTTTGTGTTGTGTCATTTTCACTTAGATTTTGATATCTTAGACTATTAATTATATTTATACTTTATGATTGATATACGGAATTGTTGTATCCTAATTTAGTATTTAAAATATTGACATTTTCATGTCTTTTTAATCTTATACAAATTAAAATATATAAATATTTTAAATAAAAAATCAGTAGAATCATCCGTTTCGAGTCACCATCTCACGATTCACGTGTATGATTTCGTGTCAACTCCGATTTATGATTTTGACAACATTGATCATGATTACAAGAAATTTTCATCCTTTGGATTTTTAAGCTCTAGCCATGCCCTCATTCAATATATTTGTCTGTATCATCTTTTCATTGTGTGTTCATCAGGTTATATACAGAAGAATACTTTTTAAATGAAATGCCTGCTGAAGGAATTCCAGAAATGCAGAGGTCAAACCTTGTCTCCTGTGTGATCCAAGTATGCATTTTTCTTTGCTACTTCTGTACTTCAAATATTTGGTTTTCCTGTTTGAACTTGTTATCGCTTGTTAGGGTATCCACAAACGTTTGGCTTTCTCTTGTAGTTGGTTACCTGCATGATGTATGAATCTCTGTTTATTAGTATATTGTCTTTTACCTAAAAGTATACTCTTTATTAAAGTGCCAAGCAAAGTTGTAGTTAGTTTCTCAAATTTTCTTATGTCCTGCTGTAATATTGTTTTTCTTTTCATCTTGTCATATGCTATAAGGTGTTTAAATATATTAGTTTAACTCCAACTAAGAACTTCAAAATTGAAAAAAAAAGCTTTTTAATTTTAATATGGTGAGGCAAATTGGTTTTTAAAGACAGTTACATCAGCTTTTGCTGCTAGACATCTTTTCTTAAATATTAACTTTTGAGCTGTAAATTTTTTAAAAGATTATTCTCAACTGTTCTAAAATCCTACATCTGCTTATAAGTTGATACATTTTACTTGGTGTTAGGAATGGATGACCGTTTATCTTGGGTAGTCAAACTCAAAGCACTATTGTAACATCCTTGCACTTGTGTAATACATTGTTCGCTTTGGGTCTCTGCCCGCATGGTTTTACTAAAACACGTCCTACCAAATCAAGACCATGTTCCCATATATATCCAACACCTCTCTCGTGACTTGTGCATGTGGGACTAAACGTTCCCCCCTTAGGGATTTAAGTCCTCGTCGAGTGATCGCAACCCATCATGCGTAGAGGTCTTGTCCGCTTTGGGCCTCTGCCCGCACGGTTTTACTAAAACACGTCCTACCAAATCAAAATCATGTTCCCATATATACCCAACACCTCTCTCGTGACTTGTGCATGTGGGACTAAACGTTCCCCCCTCAGGGATTCAAGTCCTCGTCGAGTGATCGCAACCCACCATGCGCAGAGGTCCACGCGGAATGACTTTGATACACTTGCGTAATACATTGTCCGCTTTGGGCCTCTGCCCGCACGGTTTTTCTAAAACACGTCCTACCAAATCAAGACCATGTTCCCATATATACCCAACACCTCTCTCGTGATTTGTGCATGTGGGACTAAACGTTCCCCCCTTAGGGATTCAAGTCCTCGTCAAGTGATCGCAACCCACCATGCGCAGATGTCCACGCGGAATGATCAGCGTGTGATATTGTCCGCTTTGGGCTTTGAGCCACACGATTTTACCAAAATGCGTCACACCTGATGAAGGACATGTTCTCATATATATTCAACATCTCTCACGTGACTTATACATGTGGGACTAATCCAATCGGAAGGATGCATGAGGCATGCCTTGGATTAATCCCACATACACAAGTCACGGGAGAGACACTGGGTATATATAGGAACATGGCCTTAGCTTGGTAGAATACGTTTGGTAAAACCGTGTGGGTCAATGTCCAAAGCAGGCAATATCCTACGCAAGTGCAAGGATGTTACATGTGGTATCAGAGCTACTCCTCATGAGTTTTTGTGCATGGTGGGATGCGATCACTCAACGAGAGTGTTGAGTCCCCTAAGGGGGGAGGGGTGCATAAGGCATACCTTGGATTAGTCACACGTGCATAGGTCATGAGAGATGCTGGATATATGGGAACATGTCATTCATCAGGTGTGACGCGTTTTGGTAAAATCGTGCGGGCCAAAGTCCAAAGCGAACAATATCGCACGCTGGACAGGAATGTTACAACTATAACATTCCACATAAAACTCCAATATTCAATTGAAGTTAGTAAAATAATATCAAAGTAATGATGTTGAACATTTAATTAGGTCTTGCAATAATTGTGGAGTTCACCTCTCAAAAAGATTTGTGGAGTTTATATTTGATTAAGATTAGAGTTTGTCACTTGAAAATTAAAAACAATGGCATACAATATCTATAAGTTTATTGAATTATGGCTTAGTATGTAGTTTTAATTTGATAATAAGATTAGCTTACAATTATTTAAATGAGGAACTTGGATTACTTGATTCTTTAAATTACACATGTTTTGATTAAATACAGGTTCTGTGGACATTCCCTCATTGTTGTGGACTATGTGCCCTGTTGAAATGTAATCTTGATGTTAAGCATTCTGAATATGCAGTTGAAGGCTTTAGGCATAGACAACATATTGAGCTTTGATTGGCTTTCTGCACCACCACCAGAGGCAATGTTGCGGGCTCTTGAAGTTCTCTACTCTTTAGGCATTCTTGATGAAGATGCCAAACTCACATCACCAGCTGGTTTCCAAGTTGCTGAGATTCCACTGGTATGTATGGCCAAGGACCTTTGTAGTCTGAAAGATTTTTCAAGTGCTCTTGTATCTTCTACTAGGCAAGTTTTGAGACAGTTCTTATGTCCTGCTACAATTAATATTGTTAAAGTTTCTTCAACATGAAACAATATTGTAGGATCCGATGATTTCTAAAATGATTTTGTCAGCAAGCATTTCTGGTTGTTCTGAGGAGATATTGACCATAGCAGCTGTTCTATCAGTTCAGGTGAGAACTTTGAGCTGAGATTTTCCATATAATCATATTTAAATTCTTCATACGACAATTTCAAAAAGAAAAAATCTTCATACCACAATCCATCATTTCTACACTTATTTTTGCAGTCCATATGGATCTCTGTTAGAGGATCACAGAAGGAATTTGATGAAGTAAAATTACGTTTTGCTGCTGCTGAGGTTTGTGATGGATGTTTTTATATTTCATATCCATGCATTCAGAATTGTTGTGTTCTTTTAATTGTTTGCCTACTGGGGTGCCATATGCAAATAAAGTTGCAGCTTGATTTGGAGTATTAGATGATTGATCAGTAGTCCATTTTTCTAAAAAATATTAAATTGGGCATTATAAAAAAGGAGCCAGGTTTTCTGTCTTGAAGTTTGCAAGTATTTTGGCCACTCTCTTTTGTGATTACATTCCTATTCTATAAATCTTGCTGTATAAGAAATGTAGGATTCATAGTATCCTTTTCGTTTGAGATTATTTTGGTTGTCGCTAATTTTCTCAGTTTGCAATCATCATCTAATATCCCTGTTTGAAGCCTGAAGTTAGTCAGTTGGATAATGTACAGGGAGATCATGTAACTTTCCTTAACGTTTACAAAGGATTTCTCAACTCGGGTAAATCCTCGCAATGGTGTTACAAGAACTGCATAAATTATCAGGCCATGGTAAGTTTATTTCTTTAATACTAGATGTTAATCATGCTTCAATATGAGCCTCTGTGTAGTATATTTCCATTATCCTAAATTGCTTTGTTTTAATAATATATCCCCTCCTTGCAGAAGAAGGTTGTGGACATCAGGGAACAGCTGAGTCGGCTAATGAAACGACTTGGCATTGTTCTTAAATCTTGTGAAGGAGATACACAGGTAAGTTGTTAGATATTGGTGTAATGTTTATCCAGACGGAAAAAGGTTCTTTTGCCAAGCTTCATTTCTCTTTTGTTAATAGTTAGAAAGATAGTAGTATATCAAATTCCAGTTCTTGTTGATGCACTATTCAAAAATTTTGTAGGAGGCATTATTGAACTCGTCTGACCTCGAATTTGAATACTGCCATTGACGACAATGTGATTACCTAATGCAAGATGATTTTTGTTTATGCATTGAAACCTAAGACTAGTGAATATAAAATCTGATTTTCTTAGACCTAAAATATCATAGCACTTTTCCTGACTAAGAACTTAATAGATGCAAAAGACGGGAAACATACAATCATTTGAAGGCATTAAGATGTTACTTCAATAGGTTTATGTCAAACATAGTATTGGCTGTGTTTGGGCCATGCTTCCTACATTGCTTTTCATAGAAAGATCAATAACTCCTCGTAACTCAGGGTATTTTGTGAAACTTCTGCGGCTTGCTTTCCTGATAAAATGGCTGCCAACAGCTACCTTTTCTGGAAAGTTGGTTTATTGGATGGCACAACTATGTGCTTTGGCACAACTATGGGCCGTCCAGCTGCAGAAGGCGGCCTTGGGATCTGCGACCTTTAATGGATGAATGGTGCCCACCTCAGGAAATAGGTATTTCGTACTATGGGATGACCATGTGGCTCTTGTCAACTCCTCAACTGGGATGCAAGAGTGATGGTGGTTAACGATGTGTGGAATAAAGAAGCCATCTTTTATATGGAGTAGGGTGATGCTGCCATTTTGGTTTCATGGCCTTGAAGTTTCTGTTGGCCTTCCTATCAAACTTTTGTAACCCCTACCATTATTAATGAAACTTTTGGATAACTACCAACTTGCTAGTCGTCCTTTCTCGTTTCAAGAAAAAAAAAAAAAACTATGTGCTTTGTTAAAACCCTAATAATTTTCAGTGCTATCCCACATTTTTCCATTGAATGCCTTCCCACCTTTCGTTCCTATAGAACTCTTTTGTCTTTCCTATGTGATTACACCCTCATGTTTTTTTTTCCTTAGTCGTACCTCCTCTGCTTTCACACATGGACTTCAACCCTTTTCCTTTGCAATGATCATTGCCTCTGCCACCCACAGGATGCCACATGATGCCAACCCTACAGCTAGAAAGTTGACAACCTCTTGGAAGTTGTCACCTTTTCCATCCTTACATTGGAGTACTTCACTCTCAGGAGCGACCTCAGTTGTCATCTCCTCAATTGGCTTGCATTCTCACGGTCCCAAAAAACTTGACAGTAATCTTAACTCCAAAGTCAGTCGAATAGTGAAGGCTGACAATTTGGATGACTAACAGTGCTGGGAAAGGTTTATTGTAACTGAAAAATAAGATCTGCAGCTAGGGGTCATTAGATGGTTGCCTTTACTTTTTGTTCTTTCTTTTTGAGACCGTCATTTTGAATTGCTCTTATATCTCATTTATAATTTTACTTATTCAACTTTTCTTTAGTTTTCTCTAAGTTGCATCATTGATTGCAACATAAATTTATTCGTGCTCTCATTGAAATGCTAGAAGTTTGTAATTGCATAACATTTAATGAATATGATCACATATAAAGTAGCATATAGGATGACTAATTTCTGTAGCTGTACACAATGATAGAATCATTATCACAAAATACTATCACCATCCCGGATAAAGGAGGAGGGTTGTATTAGGCCCCGACAGCCAGCATAAAATCCTGTCGAATCTTATGAACATGGATCAACGAATATTTACTAATAGAGCGGAATTGCGTGATCCATGTAGCCGACACCACCTAGTGGGATAAGGCTTTGTTGTTGTTGTTGTTGTACTATCACCATCTGCGGCATCCTTCATAGCAGTTTTCTAGAGAGTAAGGGAGTTATGATTTTATCCTTTATCTCTATGGTTTTGCTTTCACAGTCATACTTGTTGAGAAATATGTTATCTCTTGTTATTCACCCAAATACTAGTGCCTCCTTATTTATAATAAAGGTATGCAATACAAGAAAGGAGAATATGCTAGAATATTACTCCAGAATATCAAGGATATTAACCCAAAATATCTGGGATATTATTCCAGAAAATATGAGATACTAATTCTGAATAGTATTACAAAGATATGGAAAGATATGCAAATCATATCTCAACACTCCCCCTCAAGCTCGAGCATAGATATCAATCATGCCTAGCTTGTCGTATATCAATCATGTCTAACTTGGTAGCTAGAAAGTTGATGATGCCGACGATTCTATATTCCAACATGCCCCCACAAGTCAACGCTTGAAAGAGACTAAACGGCGGCGGCTTGAAGGGCACACCACAGCGAAATCACACAATAGCGGCAGTGTAACCGCTCGTCGAATACCTGTTGGGCGAACCAGACTTCAAACAATAGAGACAATTTTGACAAACACCTAGAGGACAGCTGCTGCTGAAAGAACATCGGAGAGTAAGACGCCAACAATGATTTTGCCAACATGCCCCAACTTGAAGAGAGCTTGAGCAACAGTAGCAGAACATCCAATAAGGCAAGTAGAGATTCTTTGATGGAAGTAGAGAACCAGAGGAGCTGGAAATACAGCTCCCAAATCCGGCAACAACGCTGGTAGAACGCCGATAACAGCAAATGGAGAGGAAACTCCAAAGCGACGACTTGAGGAACGCCAATAGAAAGGAAGTAGATTCCGATCATTGATAACGTCGGCCAAATCCGGTCGTCCACAATGACGCCGGTATAATTCTAGAGGTTAAGCTCCGATCAATAGAGGTTCAGTAGGACACTCCTTATGGAGTGCAGGACGCCGCAAAGGCGTAGGAAGTCCTCAAGGACTTAGGGTATCATAGAAACGTGACAGCAAAGCTGCAGAGATGCCCTTGTGGGGCAGAGAGTTGCTAGAAAGCAAAAGGTGGAGAAGAGGAACAAAGGAGAGAAACCACAAAGGTACAAAACCTCGATCTAGGATCGCTGCTTTGATCAATAGAGGCCCGAATGCAAGTCCAGCGATAACACCGACAAACAAATGAAAGCAAAGGAAACATGGAAGAGGCAAAAATAAAGTTTCATTCTGCAATAATTTTCGAGCTCCTGTGCAGTGCTAAGAGGTATCTTGCAGCAAAAGGAGATGCGGAAATAGCGGAAGAGAGAAATATAGAAGAAAACATAGAGACACGCAAAGGCATAGAAAGAAGAACGTGAACCAGAAACAGAGAGAGAGAGAGAGAAAAAGGGAAATCATAAGTGTGGATCATCGAGCCATAAACACAAAGATAAAGAACTTCGTGCTTCCTGGACTTTCAGGAGCCATGGAAGCCGACGAATTGGCGAGAGGAGCTCACACAAATCTCTAATCAACCCGCTCTGCTACCATGTTGAGAAATATGATATCTCTTGTTATTCACCCAAATACTAGTGCCTCCTTATTTATAATAAAGGTAGGCAATACAAGAAAGGAGAATATGCTAGAATATTACTGTAGAATATCGGAGATATTATCCCAAAAAATATGGGATACTAATTCTGAATAGTATTACAAAGATATGGAAAGATATGCAAATCATATCTCAACAATACTTTTTATCTTTTCTACTCAGTATACACATATATGTAGAGAAACCTAGCAGTGTAAGGCCATACACGTGTAATATCCAAAGCTTACATGTTGTATTGACAAGTGAATGAACAGTTAAACCAATTTTTTAAGCATAAAATATGTGTATTTTACCACCATAAAAATGTAATTCATGAAACTTCATATAAATATTTTTTTTGTTATAATGAACTTTGTTTTGCATCGTCATTATGCTGCAAGCTTTTTTACAGCAAATGAAAAAATGGGGGCTTTTTCAGCAAGCTTCTTCATACAACCTTACGAAATGCAGCCTGAAGCTCATGATTTTTTCCACACAACTCTTTTGTGCTGTTGCTTTCAGAGAAGTAACTCTATTGTGCTGTTCTTTGCATTTTCTTTTTCAGTTAGTTCTTTGGTACATCTTCAGGAATGCATGGTTACTTCGATCTCTTGCAATTTCAATATCTTGAAATTGAGTTTTTTTTTTGTTTGGCGATTTTGTCACAGTATCTTTTAATGATTATAAGAACCTAAACTACCAACTTGCTAGTCGTCCTTTCTCGTTTAAAAAAAACTAAACTAAAAAATATAAATATAAAATGTCATTCAATTTCTTATGCGATGCAAAGAAAGAAACTTAAACTTTTGCTTATGGAGAATCATAGAATATGTAATACATAGAAGTTAAAAAATACATAGATCATACTCCACAACTAAGATTCACTTGTTATATATGTAATCCAAACCAGTAAATATTCAACAACATCACGATTTCATATGATGGACAGGGCATAAAATTTACCGAATCAATTGAAATGTGCTTTTGATGTTTGATTCGTGTTAGTACTGTTCTGTATGCTTATCGTAAAACTTCATACCCGAGTTGTACATTGAAGTTTTTTCATATATTGTCATCTTATACTGTAAGTTTGCATTGCTTCATTTGATAGCAATTAAATGTAGATAAGCATTTGCCAGCTAGATTTTGAATAATTTTGCAGGCAATAAGAAGGGCTATCATTTCTGGATTTTTTGCAAATGCTTGCCACTTGGAGGTATTTAATTATTTGATTCCGAGCTGATGTGTGCTGTCACTATTTTTTTTTCCATCACATATATTGCCTAATAACATTTTTTCTGAAGCAATGTTTCTAAAGTTTCACAGTTCAAGCTTACCTCCCTCACTGTCCTCTTTACCATTTTTAACCAGTATTGACCGGCCCTAATGTTCTTTTTTTAGGGAGAATCCTTATGTTGTCATCAGAAAAAGTATTATGACCAGATGCAAAGATGTTTTGCATCTTTTATTTTCCTTTTGGATGACAAGGTGGATACAACTTTTGAAATGTTATTCAAGCTCAATAATGTGCAGAGCATTTCCTCAATGTCTTCATAACCTTCTAAGTCTATTAAACAAGCTACTTTATAATGAATCCAGAAGAATAAACTTTTAGCCATTACTTCCTATTTCCTTGGTTTTTTAAGTTGCATAGTATGTATGAAAAAATCCGTAATCTGATTTTTTTCAGATTCTTCAATTCATATGCTTTCTAGTGTATCCTATTCATGTGTTCTTGAGAAATTATTGCCATAGCATTCAGCTAAATTCATCATGCATTTCCTTTCTTGGCAGGAATTCAGTCAGAATGGGATGTACAAGACAATCAGGAGTTCTCAAGAAGTATTTATTCATCCATCTTCTGTTCTCTTCAGGTTAGTTGCTTAAAAACAGTATGGCAACTGTAAATGCTGTTATGTTCTTGTTTATTTAGATGATTTTTACTTATCCGTCCTCTCTCTGAACTATACTAAACCTCGAGGCATGCCATGTTTGGCTGCATGTCTGATTCTCAATCAATAACTTGGCAAATTCTGCGCAAATGAGAAAGACTAACACTTGCACATAATTTACTTTCGGTTGCAAGGGATCATGAAAACTGACCACATGTAGAGAAAACTGCCATGGATGACTAGCCATTTTAGTTATCCTTTTACCCTCAACAAAATAAAAAAACTGCCAAGGGATGGTGTCAAAAGCAGGGATCGAGTAGGTTGGAGGTGATGAAGAAGGCAGGAGAAATCCTTCTAATAAAAAAGAAAACAAGGCTGGGGCAGCGTGAAAGTGCAGTGGCAAGGGTGGATGAATGATCCAGGAGGATCTTAAAGATAATTAAACAAAAAAAGTTGGTTTAGATGTAATAAAAATTTGCTAGATGGTTTTGATTTAATCTTGACAGATAGAGATGTCCCATCCTTTTGGTATATGCCATAGATTTACTCATCTACTTGAGGGCCAAGGACTGATCCCAAGGCTATAAACAGGAGATGAACACCTGCATTATGCATTCATAGTCCCACATATGGTCATAACGATACTACATATTCATTATATCTTTGCTTCAGGATTAGTGATCCTCGCCTCGGATGAGTTTATAGTAATAACATTTCCATCTAATTGTTCACTCATTTCGGCCCCTCAGTTAGGTTGAGGCTGGACAGGTTGTGGAGCTTGCCAAGGCCCACCACATGGCTGCTGTCCACACTTTGGAGTGGCCTTTCTCGGACCACACACCACTCATGTGGAGGTCCGAAGATGGCTACAGTCAGTGTACTTTAAATGATCATGGCTCATGGAGGACGGTTGGTTTCCGAGCAGTGGCACAACGTTCCCCAAGCAGACGCTGCCGCCAGGACCATAGTGGCTCGTCACTGGCCTCCACAGCTTTCTGCTCAGATATTGGAGGTGGACCTAGGAGGAGCGAGATCGACGTCCCCCACACAGAGGCCTGTACACGACCGTGGAGGTTGTAGAGAGAAGGCACTCCCAAGAGATCATCCGGATAGAGGACAAAAAGGTGATCCAATGGAGGAATGCTGTCACCAAATATGGCTACGGGAGGGCAATGCCAACACGAAATTCGTCCACCTTTATGCCAGCTCACGGAGGTGGGCCAACCAGATTGACCGGCTCGAGGTATAGGGAGAGTCGATAGCTGGCCACCAGCAAATTGGAGCAGCCATTGCATCCTACTATTGGGAGACATCTAGGAGTCGCCCATCGAGCGTTTGGAAATGGTTGCCTGGGGAGATCCCTCGACTTGCAGATGATTATGTTTCACTCCTATCGCAGGTGATCACGGAGGATGAGGGTGATGCAAGCCTTGCGTGACCTCAATGGCGATGGTTCTCCTGGGCGCGATGGCTTCTGGGTCTTCTTTTACATAGAGGGAGGATGTCATGGCGGTCATTCTAGAGTTCGCTGATGGGAACCGCAGCTTTGAACATCTCAATCAGTTCCTATTGCTCATGCTGCCCAAGCGGACTTGACGGAGTGGATTGAAGACCACAGACCAATCACCTTGTCCAATGCCATATACCTCATAGTGGCTAGGACACTGAACAAATAGCTATACCATGGCATTAGAGATCTTTAGCCATTGGCAGAGTTTGGTCGTTACAGTTTTCTATGGAAGGTAGACTTCTTGAACGCCTACGATTCAGTCTCATGATCTTTCCTATGGCACTTTTTGCAGGCGTGAGGCTTTCCGTCGACACGGATTACATGGATGAATCCACCGCTTCATTCCCAATCCTCGTCAACGGAGCTCCAACCGGGGGATGGGTACAACCATATAGGGGCATGCATCATGGTTACCCACCAGCTCCTCTGCTATTTGCCTTGGCACCTATCTCAATGCACCCATGTTATTTGCTAGGCAGGCATCATCATAGGCTTCTCTCCTTGATTGGACTCAGGCAGCCTAGTCCCCCTTCTCTAGTATGCCGATGATACAGTATTCTTCATTAAGGGCTCGAGTCAGGAGGCATAGAGAGCAACCATACTTCTGGAGTTATTTGGGGCGGTCTTGGGACTACAGGTGAACTATGCCAAATCTGCTTTCATCTCTTTTGGCATGTCGGAGGCCGAGGATGCCCTATGATCACCCAAGTTTCGGATAGCACTCTTTCACCTACCTAGGACTCCCCTTATCAGATTACCACATCGGATCCCGTGGTTGGACACTAATTATTGAGCGTATGAAGCACAAATTATAGTCATGGAGTTCACGACTATTATCTCGAGGGGGCGCCTAGTGCTACTCCGTTCAGTCCTTTCATCTCTCCCTACATATTATATGTCAGTCATGCACATGCCCGCCTTGGTGGCACAACGACTTGACTCACTCAGGAGTAGGTTCTTATGGCAGAACAACCGGAGGGAGAGCCACGACATCCACTTAATCACATGGCAGACATTGTGCCACTAGACTTCTTTGGGAGGCCTTGGTGTCCGTGATCTTCGCCTCACCAATCAAGCCCTTGTAACACGATGGGTTGTGCGAATCATGGGAGTGGATAATGATCTGTGAACTTCTGTGTTTTTTGCCTGTTATGGCAGTGATCTTTCTTGGCACTCTCGCCCTATGCTGATACGGGGAGCTTCACTTTTTTGGTGCAGCATCATTGCTTACTCCCTCCATCCCTTAGGTGTGACAGTTTATGATCGCCTCACTTGGCGCAGGTGACGTTTTTTCTTTCTGGAACCATAAGTGGTTACCAGGAGGATCACTTGCAGCAGCTTTTCCCAGACTTTGCATTGGCAGCGGACAGGTCAGTGTCAGCCTCAGAGGCATTGACACCATCAAGAGGGGGCGTTGACGGCATTTGGACGCCATCCTTCAGATCTGCCCTCCCTGACAGTTGCATCACAGATTTGCTGGCCCTTCACGAGAGGATAGCCCAATTCCGGCCTGATTCGTTGAGGGGGGACGGTGGGCCTGGCTCTCGGTCATTTTCTCGGCCTGCAGTCTGTACATTAGTTTCCTTAAGGAGAGCCCGCTTATGGATGACTTCATACTAGACTGCAGGCTCATATGGAGATTTCGGGTTCCACTCAAAATAGAGTCTTTGCTTGGCTTGGTCGCATGAGAGGATCTGAACCAGAGCTTACCGTGCAAGATGGGCACCCAATTCAGACATGGCTTGTGCCATGTTTGGCACAGAGATGGAGGATATCACTCACCTTTTCTTTCGATGTTGTGTCAATCGTGAGGTATGGGGACAGATGCACACCTCGGGCATGGATCGTTCTACGATGGAGGCCTTCTGGGGATCGATTCGAGCTATCAGCAGGCAGGGTAGCCAGCCAGCACTGGAGATACTCATGCTATTTTTGGTGGTCACCTGGGCTGTATGACTACAGTGCAACCGTGCTGTCTTTTGGGGCGAGTAATGTCATGGTGAAAACATTCTACACCATGTTTCCTTTTTGGTTCAGGAGTGGGGTTTTGGGTAGATACATACATCATAGACATCTCTTTTTCATTCTTTTGACGCTCTATCTTCAAGAGCCATCACATGTACATCCACTGAAGTTTATATGCTAATACAAACATGAATGACTACCAAAACCCGGTATACTTTACACTTAAAAAACAAAATGATATATGGATATAAAGGTCTTTGCTTTAAGAATGAGGACTTTGGTACCTGTAGTTTTTGTGTTTATACATCTCTGGCGCCTATAGATTCAAAGTTGTGGATTGCCAACCCTTTAACATTATTTCTTCGTAAGTGTTTAGGATCAATGGATTTATTTTAGGTTGGAAAAAGATTTGTGGAAGAGGCCGGGAGATTTGATCTTGACCCTATTAACAGCCCAAAGCCAGATTGACAAACTTGTTTCGACTTATAGTAGTTTGAAAGAGAGCTTCTTGACTCATTTTTGCTATCTCGTTAAAACAAGTTTTTACAGGAAAATGATTTTTTGGTAATTATTTGTCGATTGGTTTTGTTGTGATTGTTGTGTAACAAAAGATGGCAATAAACATGAATTCAATTATTTTTTATATGTATGTTGTGGTAGTGAGTGATACAAACTGAAAATACAATTAAAATAAAACTAGGATAACTATTATTAATAGTAAAAGTGCAAGAATCTTAAACACAATTACTACTAATAACTTGTCAATTCGGTATGACAAATCTCCATAAGTCCGTGTGGAGTGGACTAAATTCCAGTTACATAAGTGATAAGCACATTTTCAAAGGCTCCCCTAAATCTAAAACCCATGCATGTATTTATAACATGCAAATACAAATATAACTAACTACCCACTACTTTCTTAACTAGCCACTACCTCATACAATTTTTAACTACCCACTACTTAATTAACCAGCCACTATCTAATACAAAGTGGTATCTTATCAGTGAATGTGATAGGAGAAATTGTTTTCCCCTTATAATGTAATATCCATAGCCTCCATCAATATTGTTTTCTTTGATCTCTCTCACCAATATGATTTTTATACACGTTTATGGGCACTAAATTTGGTATCAAAACTACTCTGTCTGCCACCTTGAGAAATATCAACAAGGATGTTTAGTTCAAGGTGTAAGTGAGCTCCTTTGTATAAACAAAAGTGAGGGATGTTGTGTATACAAGGTAATATGCCAAAGAGGTAGCTTTGAACTTAAAAATAGAAGAGAAAACATAATGTTATATTTTTCATGGAACAAGATTCTCCTAGTTATCAAACAAAGTGGGACTTCTCAAAAAGATTTGTCTCTTAATAAACAGAAATTTACTGTGCTATGAATTGGTGCCGTGTCCACCCAAATCATACTGAGACAATGAATACTGATGGCTCAGTGTTACCTAAAGCCGAGACAACTAAATGCTACATGCCAGACTACTGAAAGAAAATATAGCAGGTACCTACTGAAGGAGGCAGGAAGCACAGATAAGTTTGTACCATCGACCAACAGCTGAACTAACGATGAAAAAGAAAATGTTAGAAGTAATATTATGATTATATATAAATAGATATATAATATAATTAGTGGTTAACTATCTAATTTGAACTTATTAGATACTAAATTAAAGAAAATTAAAATTTGTGTATTTATAATATTATATATCCTTGCAAAGGTTATTTGAGAGTACCTTCCAGCTTGATCTCTATGCTGCAAGAGAGTATGGCACTTACCTCAATTTAGATTGGTGTATGTTGTATGGAGCTTATTTTCTATTCTTTTTGAAGAAGTATTCAGTTCAGGGAATTTTTTAATTTTAACAAATATTTATATCCAAATGAAGATTGCTCTGATCATGAGAGCAAAATATTTTCTGTCATGATTAAGATTTAAATTGAAAAAATAATCAATCATCTGCAGACTATTGGGGAATATTTGTAAATTTTCTGATCTATTTTGTATCATGCAAATCAAACATGTTTGTTTTATTTCAAACATGTTGTTGTTGTACTAATTAAAAAATGAAACTTAAAATCGATCCATTATCATATTTCTATTTTCACATGTCAAAGTTTTCATCTTTCCTTCCAAGCTTTTTTTTTTGTGTAATATTTTCACATAACTCCGCCTATATTTTATAGCCGGTCCCAAGCCCGGATAAAGGAGGAGGGTTGTGTTAGACCCCGACAGCCAGCATAAAATTCTGTCGAATCTTATGAATATGGATCAACGAATATATTGTGCTAATAGAGCGGAATGGCGTCGTATGATCCATGTAGCCAACCCCACCTAGTGGGATAAGGCTTTGTTGTTGTTGTTGTATAATATTATATATAACTATACTATACTAACTATTATAATATTATTTTATGTTATACACATGACAAAGAAGTTTGTATCCTTTATTCATTACAAATTTGTCTAATATGATAAATATTATATATAATACAATAATATAAAATTAATTTGTATTATAATATACATATATGATATTAAAATTTTTGAATAAGATAATATTTTTTATTAAAATTTGTATTATATATTACAATTTTTAGTCATAAATCGTTGGATGAAGTTCTGATGATGTAAAAGATAGGGAACAAGGTGAGGTAGGGAACATCAAAATTGAACCCTTTTATAGGATAAAATTGAAACTTTAACAAATACTAACTAAATGAAAGAAGAAAAGAACAAATATGTATAGAAACATAGTTTTCCACATTCATTATAGTAGTAAGATGAGAGCAAAGAGACAAGTATAATAGAGGAGGCCAATATCGAGTTTTATGGAGAAGGTTTATTTTTGAATCTTTTTCAAATTTAAAATAATAAATTTTATCAGATTATTTTATAATAAAAAAATTTAAAAATTGGCCGGCTCATTCAAAATGTAGTTCAATCCGGTTTTGACCGGCTTTTGACCAGTCTAAACCGGTTCAATCCGGTCTAAACCGGTTCAACCTGGTTTGATTACAAGCCCGATTTTTTGGCTTGTAATAGAATGTTGTGAGGGAAAGAGAATTTTCCTTTCTTTTGACTGCTGATTAGTCATAGTCAGTTGGCACTAAAAAACAACCTTCAGCTTCTAATAATCTAATATAGATTTTTGTTTATTTCCCTTTCTTGGTCTGCAGGATTTGCCTATCTCGGTATATATTTTTGTTTCAGTAACTAAGTAGTCATGATATAGTTGTCTTGTGGTCTCCTCAAAAAAGAATTATTTATCTTGGTTAATGGTTAGTAATGAACCATAGAACTCTTCAAATAGAAGTTGAGAAAAAAAAAATTCTGATCTACATGGCTATGGCCAACCCAATTGTTTAAGCCCCTAAGAAATATTATTTGAGAACTTGCAATAATGTTAGGAACATTTCTATTGACTTCCTGAAATTTGTATTAATAATTGCATATTCTCTAAATATTCATTAAAAGGGATGACTGGTAGATGAGTAATTTTGAGAAAATAAGTAACAAATGGGATGACTTTCCTCTATGATTGGTGGAAATTAATTGATTGTAGAGACCAGCTTGTGCATGTTGGCAATTAAAAGGTGATTAACAGCTTTCTTCCTTTATTCCGTAACATATTGTTGTACATTTTTCTTGGAAAACATAAATTATAGACAGAAAAAATTATCACAAATCTATGTGGCTTGCGAAAACTGTTTTGCTGTATTTTCTTTCATACAATTGGACCTTCGATCTTTTATCAACATACAGCTTACACGTTTGCTCGCGTTTCCTATTATATGGTTCCATCCTTCATAAGATTGTAGATACTAAACGTGCCTTCTATCCTGCATGTTGACAGGGTTAATCCAAAGTGGGTACTCTACCATTCTCTTGTTTTCACTGACAAGCATTATATGCGCAATGTCATCTCGATTGATCCATCTTGGCTTATTGAAGCGGCACCACACTTCTATCACCTCCGGCAACCCAATCTTAACCCATACTGATGGTAAGAACTGTATATACTTCTCTATGTCTGGAGAATTCAACCAGAAACTGGCTCCAAATTACAATATATCTAGACGTCAAGGAGCGTCAACCAGAAACTGACTTCTGCAGCGAGATTACACTATCAACCTACAGGGATTCAAACATGGTTGCATGAGCTTCACCCGGAGGAACCTTCGATGAATTTGGTTTATCGTGAAAGTGGAACAGTTGTGCCGTTGTGGCCACCATGTAATTCGGCTGTAGGAGTTGTCTCCTGTTCTACAGACTAAATTAAGAGGACTGATTTAGGTTTCATGGAGCAGTCAATTCAGTTGGTGATAATATTGTCCATGCATGTACTATGCTGTATTTACACTCAGGTGGTCCCGTTTCATGTGGTGCCTTCTTTCATACGTTTAATATTTGCATATAATCACTGTCATTTGGTCCTCCGGTCTAATTACAACAACAACAAAGTCTTATCTCACTAGGTGGAGTTGGCTGATGCATTCCTCCGGCCTAATTGCTAAGAACAAAACTTGTGACTTTCTATTTTCATGTCATGAATTTTATCATGATTTTATTCGAGGCCACTATTATGGTTCAAGTTTTCAGGTGTACGAGTCCAAAAATTTGCTGAATAACATTTCCTTTGGTATTACAAAGATGGCAAAAGCAAAACACAAGAAAAGTTCATATCAATTGATTAAGGGTATGTTTGGCAATTAAGGGAGGGGTGGGATGATGTGGTATAGTGAGAGATAGGGTAATAGAGTGTGATGTGTCATTAGAAAAATTATGTTTGGATAATAAATTATAAAAATGATAGTATAAAGAATGAAAATTTTATTTATTAAAAAAATATTTTTACTTTTTATTATATATAAATAATTTATAATATTTAATGAGTAATAAATATTTATTATTTCCCATTTAATTTAATTTTCTCTTTTATTTTTTATTTTGCCTATTTTTATTTTTATTATAATATTTATTTTTTTTGAACTATTTTATTCATCTATTTTCCATCACACCCCTTCAAATTCCTTAATCCAAATATTGATTTAATATCGAATTGGGGATTACTAGAGCTCCTGATTATTCCACTAATAGATGGTTTAGAATGTTTATTAGATAGCTCTTTTCTTGGGCAAAGATTATGAATTCGGTATTTAAAAGATTATGATAATCTCAATTCGACCAAAAGTGCATAAATACTTGAATTGTTTCGAATAGGCCGGATCTGTACACTCATCAAATAAAGGATTTATATTTTGAACCAAGCAGAAACTAACAGATGTTTCAAATTTCTGCACAGTGAATGAATTACCTAAAATTTCATTTATGCCAACTGAAAAAAGTTGTCGAATTTATTGATAAGTAGAGATATGAAGAATAAACAACACCCATGTAACAAATTTTAAGCACTTGTGACCCGAAGCTACACCAGTTTCAGAAATTGACAATTTTACTGTTCATGTTTTTTTTTTCTCCCATCTTGATGTTTAATTTCGTTGTTTGAGTTGATGCAGATTTGGAAAAGCTTCGCCTTTGATGGAGATAATGTAGAACGAATTATTGAAGTTGTGTTTCAGTAAATGGAGCCTCCCCTTTCTGCATGACATATCGACGTGGAAAAAACGTGCATCTAAAATTGATTGTAAGTGATTAAATTAAGGCTTTTAAAAATGATTTATTGACATATCAAGGGTTTTTTAAATTTAGCATGATACTACCACGAATTAAGTCTCGAATTCAATTTTTCAGAAGCTTTGACGAAGGGTAAATAATAATACAGACGTGTAAATTAACTTACGTGTCAATGTAGTATCCAACTATTTAGATTAGATGTTATTTTTTTTCTAAAGAAATATTTAATTACTTTTCCTAAAGTTAAAATCACTATTTATATTAAATTTGTGGTTGATTCACACACACACAAAAAAAACATGTCCTCCAAATCCTAATTGTTACACGAAGATCATTGAGAAGACAAACAGTTCATCCAATTCAAAACTTCAAAGTTCATGGTAAAAAATGGGCCGGGTTCATGTTTTCAACCCTTGAACTCTCAAATAACTGCATTCATGATATTATTTAAGGAAGGTCAAATTAATTTTAACCCTAATATATATATATATATATATATATATATATAGAGAGAGAGAGAGAGAGAGAGAGAGAGAATTTGAAAAGTGAGGTGGGGTGGGGCAAGATGCTAAGAGCGTGAGTCTAATAGAAGATAGGCTCTTACAAAAAGAAATGCTCTATCATGCTGGTTAAGAAATATTTTATTTTTTATTCTGAATTAATAGGACATTAATAGACTTGAATATCGGAATCTTCCACAAATTTGAGTAGAAAAAAAAAGGAGAGATGCTCTAATTTGCACAGGTGGATAGAGATCACGTTCGCATGCGATCCGTTCGGATCTTGATTAAAAAAATACGCAATAATGCACAACAATAGTAAACGCTCTTTCCTTACTAGTATAAGGTGGCACATCATCTAATGTGAAAATAAAAGGATAAAAGAACATTAATGTTTTAGAAACGTTCAATTTTCCAGAGAGAGAGAGAGAGAGAGAGAGAGAGAGAGAGAGAGAGAGAGAGAGAGAGATTAATGACAAAGGGAATCCGTGTGGCAGGAACATGGTCTTTTATCCGAAAAAGGTGTGGCCCTGTGGGCAGTGCAGGAAATATGCACAATGAACGTGATGGATAAATATAAAATCAAAATTAGATAGATGATGACGGTCGAAGATAATATATAACTGCTACCAGTAGGCCATCATAACTTTCATGATGGTAATTGTACAGCTTGCCGAGCACTGAACTCCACCGGGGACACAAGATAATATATGAAGAATCCTCAGTAGGACGACATTAACACAATATTTTTTGGACCAAGGGTTGGGATTCCTTCAAGCTCTTCCATTTGATTCTTTTTTTTTTTGTAAATGTAATAAATTGTTATTGAAAGCTTCATCATGTAGACGACTTATGGGATTAGTTGAGCAACCGATCTTTAATTTGTGAATTTTTATGAGTTAGATCAACATCAATTTTTTAAATATTATGAGTTAACAAAAAGAATAACATTTAAAAAATAATAGATAAATTTTGGAAAGAATAATGGTGATCACGTCCTCTTCAGTGTGAACTCTTCTTCATAATTTTAGAAATAATAGATAATAAAAGAGAGTATACAAATCAATTAGTAGAATGCACTTTATAATTTATGCATGCGTTTTTTTCGGATAAAAATGCATAACTTACGGTCAAAATTGGGCTATAATGTGAAACAGATATGCAATAAAGCAACATATTTTTTTAAGTAATATTTTGAATTTAATTTCTTATATATACATTGGGGTGACAATTGAAACTTAATGAGTAGCTAAGTAACATCAATATAAACCAAACCTTCCTAATCAAATCTTTGTGAGAAGGGTCGATGGATATAGTCATCGTGATGCAGGTGTCGCTGTTGACTTGTTTTTTTTTTCTTTATGTTTTTAAATATTCCAAAAACTCTAAAGTTCAAATGACAAGTCAAATTATATTTAACATTTATCGTATTTTCTACATGAGTTGGTGGGAACTTGACATGTACGCTTATAGATATAAAATTGAAGAATTTGTCGGATATTCTTTTAATCTCTTTCTAATTCTGTCTTCAATGAGATTATTAAATTAATGAAAGTGTAAAGTAAATAAAAGAAATGACTTTTTTTATGACATCACAATTGAATCTACTGGCGAAACGCTGGTGAAGAATTATTTTCATAATAATAACGACTTAAAGTTGATTTTTTCTTCTTCACTAAGAAATCAATAACTCAAAATCTTGATACAATATGAAAATACAAATGTACAAGAACTTAACCCGCTAGGGAAAAAAGACATATTTATATTCATAATGTAACGTCCCGAAACTTGACCTCGCCACGTGATGAGATCTCATCTCGTGCGTTATTTTTTTTTCTTTCTTTCCTTCTTCGGTCTTTCGACCCAAGTGATCAAGATATAATGATGCGGAAGCCAACATATAATAGTACTTCAAATAGCTTTCATGTGAAGCGAAAGTGCGGAAGCAACATACATCCAAAAGTGACAGTATGAGAAATGATCTCCTTACTAATCACGGTGCGGAACCTAAAAAGGTACATCCATCAATCCCAAAAAGAGGTGACTCAAAAGTAAGACAAGACTAACCATTGAAGCGACTCCGATCAACTATGACCCAGTAGTCCCGTCCAAAATGATACACTACTTAATATATCTTAAAAATATGCGACCAATATTTGGCTCAACTAGAACCATGTACAGGCACCACCCGGACCTGAATCGACGCATGTGCATCACCACCCTTCGCAATATCGTCACTCATATGTGGGGATCACATAGGAGAGCAAGCTCAACAGTTAGCATGAAGTTAAATGTGAATTCATATAAATCATAAATCAATTCTGTCAAAAATACCATGAAGGAAACATGTAATCAATATAAGAGTAAAGCATGGTAGAGTGAAATAGATGAAGAGACATTTGATTCCTTTCTTTCTATTTCTTTTCTTCTTATGATTCTTTTACGTGTTCGTTTCGTGATTATCTTTCGTGCTTGCCTTCTCATTTCTTTTCTTCTTCTGATTCTTTTACGAGTTCATTGTTCATTCTTCGTACTTTCATACTTTAGAACTTTAGAAGAACTATTTATTCTTTTAGGGCATACCATTGCAAACACCGTGAGGTGGGACTAGCCAGGTGCCACTACTAGCCCCGTCGGGCAAAAAGTGTGGATGACCTCGCACTAAGCGGAAACATCCATGTGAGAGATACTCCCATATAGATAGAGCGAATGGTAACCCGTGAGGAAGTGCTTGTTACGAGGTTATCACGATTTTCTCCCATCATAAGTGGATCTATTTTTCAAGCCACAGATTGATCAAGACCGTCAGGAACATAGCTCCAAACATCATCTTTACGTTTTCTTCCTTTACTTTAAATCAAGTGGATGAGAGCATATTAAATCGAGGTTGGAACAGAGGTCATGTCTTCCTGTCCACATAATGGATGCCCAAAGATCAAGGTTCATTCGGGGTCGTCCGAGGAGGAGGCGGACGCCCATTCATCATCGTTCATCGATCGACCGAAAAGGTGAGCGGTCAATTGTTCTTTTCATTTATATTCATTTCATAAGGTTCATCATCGTTTGAAATCATTCATCATAAAAGTTCGTAGGATCATAATCATTCTTTATTCATACTTTGATAAGGGAACATCATCATGTTTTCATAACAATTCAAGGGTTCGGTGCAATCATGAAGATTAAGACAATGATATAATGAGCATGATTAACATAAAGAACTAATTTGAGATCAAGCATGTAGATCAGGTGTCTCATTAATCAAAAACATAGTTCTGTTAGTCAGAACTCGAGCTGAGTGCGAGTGAAACTCGAGTCGAGTTTCGACTGAATCATTCTAAAAAATTTCTGAGCAGAACTCGGGCTGAGTCGGGGTTACACCCGGGCTGAGTAGGAGTGCGATCGGGCAACGTCGAATCATCGCGTCCGATCATCTTCTCTACGATGAAATCAGGCCGAGTCAGGAGTAACCCGGGTCGGATTCCTGGTTCACGTTGAGCTTGAGCTCGGCGTTAATGACGGATCTGAGCCGAGTCAATGGCGAACTTGGTCCGAGTTGGTCTAATCCGAGCTGGGTTATGAGGAACCCAAGTTGGGTTCGTGTCTTGCAGAAAGCTACATTTCGATCGTTTTGTGTTCTAGAGTTCTCAGGCATCGTACATCCATAGTTCAAGCTTGAAATCATAAAGTAAACATTTCAGAGCATCTAACTTGTACAAGGTAGTACTAAACATTCAACTAGTTCCTAGAGTTTGCAAAAAATGAATCAAAGGTTTGCAGGAGTTCACAGGTTACGTTTCTTTGCATGCAAATAGGGAGCACTCTAACAACATCATTAGAACATGCACAGTTTCATCGAGAATCCGAACTATGAAATAGATCCCAAAACACACACCTTAATGCTTAAGCTTTTGGGGTTCGTCCTCGCTGTGTCCGCTACTGCTGTCCTCCTTCATCTCGTGTGGCGCACGAAGCCTCTAGCATCCTCCTTCCAGCCTATGTCTGTGACACAGCATGGGGAAACCAATGTGAGGGAGAGAGAGCAAAAATTCGAAGGGGAAGAAGGAAGGGGGTCGGGGCTTCATACAGGGGGTGCGCGTTTGACCGTTGCCTTCCACCTCGATTGTGGAGGAAGAATCTTGACAGCCGGATCTCTTGCCAAGTGCTAGAGCTCGACCATTGGGGAGCTCAACTAGTGGGGGAGAAAGAGAGGAGAAGGGAGGAAGAAAACAAACGGGAAGAATATAAATAGAAAAAAAATAAATAGAAGAAGAACAATGGAAAAAAGATAAAAGTGAAGAATCGAAGGGTATCAGTCAATCCCTCTCTCGTTATTTTTTTATTCCCTAGACTGAGCTTTCGGGGGATTTTTCAAGATTTAAAAAAAAAAATCACTTATTTTTTCCCTACCTGAATTATTTATGCCGAGTCAACTTGATTAATTAGATCTTTTTTTTAGTTTAAGTTTTTATTAATTACACGCGTAATCTAAATTGATTTATTATAAAACCACGCCTTTTTTTCTCTTTGTGCGTTTTTTCCCCGAATTAGGGTGGGTGGTTTGGAGCTAACGGGACGTGTACCACTCGTACTTGACGAGGTAAGTTAAGCTTTCCGTTTCCGCGTCGCATTCGACGGCTCTGCGTCGGCCGCGCGGCCGTCCACGTCTCGCCGCGGCACTCGGATCGAGCCATCTCGACCGTCCATCAAACGCGGTCCAAAACTGAACGCCACAAAGGTGGGTGGGGCCCACGTTATTCATTCCTCAAATGGTACCGTCACATAACCGACTGGTTAATCAATGTTGGTCCACGAGGACATTAAATATTAAATAAAATAAATATGATGTTTTTATTTTTTATATTTTTTGAAATGGTCACATCTTTTAAATTTTGAATATGCTAAAAAAACGTGTTTTTATATTTCGTAAGAAAATGTTTTAAAATAATTACGTAGGATATCGTCGTTTTTAAATAATTCGATGATGCTAAACTTAAATATAAAATATAGTATGATAAGAATTTAATACGAAAAAGATATATTAAAAATTTAAAAGATAAAGATTTACTCAAGATCTCTTTTATTCCCATCTCACTCTTTTGCCGACATATCACCAACGCGTCAATCTAGTACAGACTGGACCCATCTGATTACTTGTTTTAATTTCTTCACCTTCAAGCCCATATATATATAATTATAAAATAGTGATACAAAGTTCTTTAATCTTTTTTTTATAGATTTCTTTCCATAATCAAAATAAGCTTTTGCAGTTTGCTCGTATAAAGAAAATAAATTTCTCATACAAAGAAAATAAAAGTAATTAATTAATTATGTGTGGAAGTTAGCCGTACGTAACGTATAAAAAAAACAGAGATTAATGGAATGCAACATGATGTAACGTTTTAATTTAGGCCGTCCATTTCTACTTCTACGATTCAAATGATACACTCTGCATTCACACTCTCTCGCTTGACCTCCTCTCCTCACAGCCGTCGGCACCCTAATTTTTCTCTCATAACTTTAGCATTTAGATTTTATTATAAGCTTTATTTAGCCATTCATTGTTTAAAATTTAAATTCTAACCCCACACAGTAATTAAATAAGATAAGATCATTCAATGTTGATTCAACAATTTTAATGCGTGTGATTAAATATTAAATCACAAGCTTAATATTAATTTACTTTATCACATATAAATATATATATTGTTTTAAACTTATATAGACTAGACTTTGATTGATTTTTTATAACAAAAAATGCTAAACATTTAATAATAAAATATTAATCTTCTAGTATTTTTAAAGTGTAATACGTCATCCACAAATTAACATTTATTTTTCTCATAAAATATAATAATAATTTGTGACTAATTTAAAAATTGATAACATTTTATGCAAAAAAAGTTTAAGTTAGATGTGAGATCAAACAAAACTTAAAACCTCTTTATTCAATTGACTTTTTTTAACACTTAATTACGCTAACTTATGAGATAACTGTAGGGGTGTAAGAAAAATTCAACCGAATCGAAAAATCCATTTGATCCGAAAAAATTATTCGAAAAGTTAAGAATTAGATGTCTGAATATGATTTAGGATAATTTTTAAATAGAGCAAAATCAACCCGCTTAAATTAGGGCCCCACCCGAAATAATCGTAAAGCCTCTTTGATTTGTTAATTTCTATTTATATAATTAATTTATATATAATTAATTTATATGTAATTAATTATTCCATTACTAGTGTAATAATTTTTTATATAGCTTAATATATTCTTATCATATTATGAAACTCTAATTTAATAATTCTAACACTATATCCTATATTTATTTAGTTATAAAATTAAATAAGTTAATATTAATTTTAATTTATTATATATTTATTGATAATATTATTTATTAAAATAGGTGCTTAAAAAATTATCCAAAAAAATTGATCCATTAGAAGATGATTTTTCCTTTTTCTAAATAGTTTTAGGATGATGTTGTGATATAAAATACTAATTCAAAAAATAATGAATAATTTTTTTAGACCGAAAAATTGTTAGATAATTGGAAGAAAAATATCGTTATACCTTTGATTTTTCTCCTTATATGGCTTCCCAATTATATCTATTGTGACAAATATGTGCCTATTTAGCAACAAGGATTGGCTATCTTAGCCTACCGATATGATTACAAAGAACAACTATTCACTTTTATCGATTTAATAGAGGATTGAAATAAAATGACAAAATCTAATCGCCGCCGTTGAAAGTAAGAAAGAAAAACAAAAACCAATTTAGGACATAAAATAATAAACTGAATTAGTGGGAATCTGAGCCTCTAAAGTCTAAATGCCGTAACTAAAAAACAAAGGTGCCAACATTTTTTTTATTAATTTAAACCATCAAGGTTCGATTTTTACCAACCGCTCAAATAATAAAACTCATACCAAAAGCATGTTCTCCAATTCACCCTTCACGTGTCAAAAGATGGAATTTATCTGAAGCAACTCAATTATATCATGTCAGATCTCGTTGTTATTCGTCTCTATAAATTTATCTGAAGCAAAAGCATGTTCTCCAATTCACCCTTCACGTGTCAAAAGATGGAATTTATCTGAAGCAACTCAATTATATCATGTCAGATCTCGTTGTTATTCGTCTCTATAAATTTATATTTTTGTGATGCTAAATATATTATTAATTAATATATGTTTAGTACTCCTTTGGAATTCCAAATTGATCCAAATTTACTACTGTTTGACAGTTAACACACACAATATATATATTTAAAATACGTACAATAGAAATTACAAACAAATAATATCTATAAAAATATTTAAAATTTAAAATACAATAGAAACAATGCGTATTTAAACGTTACAACATTCATTTTAAAAGAAGTACTTATATATTTAAATATGATAAAAAAATAATATAATTTGGGGATGGAATTGGAGGGTCCCCACTCAAATGCTCCCTACGAAAAAAAAAATTCAGACTCCAATAGTCACGTTAATGAACAATTTAATCGAATTAATTAAGCTAATTTATGAATAATACCTTTAGTAATGTTTAACGGGTAACATCATTTTATAACATGTTTAATGTATATGGAGGATTGGTTTAATGTATTATTTTCTAAAGGCTCATCTAAAAGGTTTCTAAATATCGAGGATTGGTTGTTCAAAAGAATATTGATCAAATGAAATATTTGACGGCACAGTTTGAATTAGTAAGAAAAAGACGTATTGATAATTATAATTATTATTATATTATATATTGCTTGTTTTATTATCATATAAACTAAATGGCGTTTTTGCATCACCTGACTAAAGGGTTTTGTTGCATCAAACAATTAAAGCTGCTCTGGGCATAAATGTGGGGGAAGAAACGACTTTATAAAAGATAAAAAAGGAGAACAAATGAGAATTAGTTGGTGGTACAGCAACATAACATAAATCTCTCTTACTCAATTTGAAAGTTGAACTAAAAGATGGGTAACTACTTATGGATATAATTTTTTTTTTGTAAAAAAACAAATATTTAATCGAATGGTTCATATCTATCCAAAATTTCTTTAGGAAGTACAAATATATAAACAACAAAACATGAGCCCGTTCCTGCAATCACATCCCACTTATCCATATAAAAATACAAAAAATAGAGTTGTCAACATCTACTTTTTACGAGTCATAAAGAAAATGTTTTCTAATTTTACTAACTCAAATAAAACCCAAAGATAAAAAAAAAGCAAAACAAAAAATCGATAATAAATTCTAGTGCTAATACTCAGAGAGCCGAGGGCTTTTCTGACAAATCTGCAACCGAAAAATTCCAAAATTACGAAACAATCTGGACTACCTTTCACCTCCTTATATTTAGCTCACTCCCTCGTTTCCTCTTCCGCTCGGATCCGCCTCTTCTCCTCCTCTTCCGCTCCATCGCCATGGCGCCAACTGGCCGCCTCCTCCTCCTGTCCCTCTCCGCCTTCCTCCTCCTCCTCTCATGCGCCCACGGACGCTTCATCACGTTGCCGGAATCCGCCGATGTTTCCCTGTCCGATGGCCTTCCCGCGGACGGCGCCTCGGCTTCCTCCAACCCACTCCGACTTCTCATCCGGCCACGGACCTCTCGCTTTTTCGCCGCGGAGGAGTCCTGTGAGGAGACCTACGGCTTTCTTCCCTGCACTACCACCGTGCTCGGCAACCTCTTCCTCGTTATTGGCTACGGATTCCTCATGTTCAAGGCCGCCACCTACTTATCCTCCGGCAGCGAGCTGCTGCTCGAAATATTGGGCCCAGGCATCGTGGGGGGTCTTTTCCTCCCAATCCTCGGCGCCCTTCCGGACGCCATGCTCATCCTTGGTATGGAAAGGCTAAACTCTGTTCTCGCTTGTGTTCCTAAATAGTTCGATCTGTGATCTTTTGTTTCAACCTCTCGTGTGAATTACGATGTTGTTTTTATTACCATGCTATACAACGCGTCTCCGAGAGCTCTGGAATAGGAACTAAGATTCTTCCACTTGGAAGGTGTACTTGTTATTATTGCTGTGATGAAAACAAGCTTGGATGGTTTTTATGGTTCAAACAAGATTGGATTTTTGGTTGATCTGGTAGAGTGCATAAGTTTCCTGATGCGGTAGCAAGCGTCAAAAACCGATTGACCAAGTTAATTCTTCACTTGCTTTATGTTTGATCGGTCAGATCCAAGAAACAGTTGATTACAGACAAAACAAGGTTTATCCAGGATCTTTCCGGTGGTATGATGTTGTCATTATCATACCCTATGATCATGATTTACCTGGTCCATGCAACTAAGCATCAAGAAGATTCAGAAAACTTGCGATACAAATGAAAAAATTCTTGTGCATTAACGAGGGCATTCAATGTGCCCCAAGTCTGATATGATAAATCTTTTTGGGATCCAGGTTCATATACTCTTCCCTGTTAGTATAATAAGAATGACATTCAAGATTGTTAGCTATGTATGCATGTCAGAACAAGCAACTAATATTCTATACATCTTGCTATGAACATTTGTATTTTTTCTTCTAAAAAAAACATATGTATTCTCATCTGATAATGGATCGGACATCTTTGCAGTGTCAGGTCTTTCCGGGAGTAAGGAGACTGCTCAAACTCAAGTCTTGATTGGAATGGGCTTACTTGCTGGATCAACTGTCATGCTTTTGACTGTTCTTTGGGGTTCTTGTATTGTTGTTGGCAAATGTGACCTCTCACATAACTCAATTTCAGTAGATGGACAAGATACAAAGGGTTTCAGTCTTTTTGGTATGGTTCTTGTATTGTTATTTATGATTTTCCAATGTGTGAGATCTTTGTTTCTTCGTCATGAAAGATACATATGTTTATAGTGATCAATACTAGATGTTCATAATATATAAATTACTCATGTATGTGGTCATAATTTTTTCCAGGAAATAGACTTTTTCTAACATACACAACAACTTTTTTTCTGAACTACTTTAATCTCTTTGGTTCCTGAGTTTCACCAAATGATTGTTTTATTTTGAGGGAAGTTTCACTGAATGATTTAATGAAAACAAAAACAAGAATTTGATAGTTGATACACTTGTCTTGAACTTAGCATGACTCTGTTGCCTTGAAACATCCAAACAGCCTCTAAAAAACTTTTAATAATGGTGAGATTTAGCTATTAGTTGACTACAACTAAATGATTCTTAAAACAAAAGGCATGAAGATACCAACCAAGGTTTCCAATTGTTTTTTTTTTATCTAAGAGGTCTCCAACTTTTTAATTGTGGCATTGCTAATAGGACTAGTCTAGCTATTTTGATATTGTCAGACTGTCTTATGCATGGATGTCTTGACCTTTCGACATGCAAAAGTTTAGAATGTGAACTATGACTGATGTTAACTACTCTTAAGGTGGTTAAGCATCAGTATGAATTATGAACTTTGTAATCTGCTAAAATTATGATGATATTTGTAATATATGCTTGAAGGATCTGGAGTCTCAACTGATGTTTTTACAAGTTATGCCGCAAGAATCATGGCTATATCCATCCTTCCATTCGTTATTGTTCAAGTTCCAAAGATTTTCAAGTTTCCTTCTGGGCAACGCTTAGCTGTCCTGGTGGCTCTCATTGTGGCAGTTGGGCTTGTACTCTCCTATTGCCTATATCAGGTATTTTATTTTCTTAATAATTTATTATATTTAGCATCTTAATAATTTCTTGCTTCCACTATAAGTGTGTAACTAAGAAAATTCAGATCTAATGATTGATAGTTCAGGTCTATTTCTATCTTTGATTTGGCCAGAACTTAAAAGCCTATGTATGTCTTATATTAGTTCTGTTGGAAATGATTCTGTCTGAAAAGTTAAATAGCTGTGTGATGGCTGTATCATTGCAGAAATATTTTTATCTTTTTTTTAGAACATTTTTCAATTTTGAGTACTAAATGTTAAGCCCTTAACAATTTCCAGTCATGCAAAGAGCTCCTTTGGAGGAACCCAACTCTTTTATTATAAGTTCAGTAATGCCCTCAAAAAAAAAGTTCAGTAACACATTGCATTCTAGGTTCGCTTTTTAAAGTGAAATCATGAATCCATGCTTTTAGATAACAGAAACCTGAAGCTTATAGGATCAAAGTTGCAATGTAATACCACATCAACAATATTCTTTTATAAATTCAATAACTTCAAGGTTGAAATGGGGTTGATGAGTAATGCAAATTTGATGAATCGAGATCCCTCATGCCAACTTTAATAGTCGGGTTTAGTAAAGAGAAAGACCGCCATTGCATAGGTAGGAAGAATGATTCTCTTGCATGGAAAAAGGGGAACAATGAATCAGTGCAGAGGGTTTATCTTCCTAATTTTCATATTTCCAGTTGCAGCATTAGCCTCACTTTCTTACTCTGACTGAACAGGATGTATTAGTGATGCTGTAGTTTCTTCGCCACAATTTTATGATGTTTGTTTAAAAGAAAAGGGATTTACTGTTGTTGGGTTATGCCAGATCTTTCAACCATGGATTCAGAGGAGAAGGTTGGCATATGCAAAACATAAACATGTAATATCTGGAATTCTCAGGCATGCTCAGATGACAGCACTTGGACGGCTTATCAGAGATGATGGCACACCAAATGAGGAAATCCTAAAAAAGTTAGTCTTCCCCCTGAAATTTGCTCGTCTTAATAAATAATACTTTGTCCTGAATAAAGGTTATACAGTTAGTTACATCGCAGGTTGTCTTAATAAATAATACGTTTTTTTTCTATTTTCTTGATCTTACAAGTTACATTGCAGGTTGTTTAAAAGGTTGGACCTGGACTCTAATGGGTTCCTATCACGTGCTGAGCTACGAGCATTTATCATAGGCATTCAAATTGAGGAATTTGATTTGGACCATGATGATGCTGTTGACAAAATAATGGATGAATTTGATACATCACGGAATGCTTCTATTGAAGAAGGCGAGTTTGTTGTTGGAATCTCAAAATGGATCACTGAGGCTAAGCATGCTGTTGGACACTCCGGTAACTACTCAAAAAAGTTTATGCATGACCTTCACAAGGTAAGTGGTTTTCAGTATTATGTGTTAAATATGATCGACTACTGTTATTGGATGCATAACATATTTTCTTAAATGATACAGAAGACAAAAGATGAACACGATATGTTAATTGATAAGAGCGATGAGGTTGTAGAAAGTGTTGATAATCCCACTTGGACCTCCTTCAAAGCAGTTCTGCTTTTGCTTCTTGGAACTATTATTGCAGCAGCTTTTGCTGACCCTCTTGTAGACGCTGTTGATAATTTCTCAGTTGCTACAAAGATTCCTTCCTTTTTCATATCTTTCATTGCAATGCCACTGGCGACCAACTCCAGTGAAGCTGTCTCAGCCCTTATTTTTGCCAGTCGAAAGAAGCAAAGAACTTCATCTCTAACTTTCTCTGAGGTTTGCTTAAATAATGCACATTTTTTATACTTTTTTTTCAATTAAAAATTGCCGTTAGAACATTTGTCATGCAATCACATTTCTGTTTGCATCAAATAACCTCATGGTGGTATGTGATTTTAGTTGTATTTTTAATGTCTGACAAATAGGTTTAGTCTTAGATGGTCTTCAATCAGGAAAAATAGCATGCCTTGTCATCACCACACAAGTACCTTGAGTTATGTGACAATCAGTTGCACTTTCCTTGAAATATATGACTATTAGTTTGTTGTTTCTTTTAGGTCATTTCATTAGATTACTGGTTAAAAGTACTTTCTCTAGGTTTCTGCTGTACATACATTTTTTATTCCATTTATTGCCACTTGGATATGGATAGACAGGAACAGGATGTGCTAGCTTTTGGTGTGTAACATTGAACAACATGATTTCTGTCATTATAGGATGTTAATCATTTAATATTTTAGCTTCGGAGATGCTATTATGGTCTGTTCATCCACGAATTTGTTAGAGATTATTTTCTGAATTCCCATCTCATCCTCACTTCTGCAGATATATGGTGGGGTGACGATGAATAACACCCTCTGTTTGGCAGTCTTTTTATCTCTTGTTTACCTGAGGCACTTAACTTGGGATTTCTCGGCCGAGGTTCTGATTATTTTCATTGTGTGTGTGGCAATGGGCATCTTCACCAGCTTCCGAACAACTTTTCCACTATGGACTTGCTTTTACGCCTACCTGCTGTACCCGTTGTCTCTGATTCTTGTCTATGTTCTTGATTTTGTCTTTGGATGGTCATAGGCTTCAAAGCAGAGTCACTAAGATCGTGCTTGGAACTTCTGTTTAGCCGAAAGTATCCTACGTGATAGTTTATAAGTTTTTTTCTCTCCGTGCTTTGTTATCAATATGGTTACGCAGTTCTCTTTGGTGTTGTCTTCGATGACCCGTATTATCTTTGCTCCAGTGCCTTTTGTAGTTGTAATTATGCTTGTGAACCAGATTTGAGTTCTTTTCAACTTTAGAACAATTTCCAAGTTTTGATGACCTGTGGTGCAGACATATGATACTGATTATAACGGATCATATATGCATTCTGTTCACAGCATCTCCCTTTTTCTTTCAAATTTCAATGTATGCATGGTAGTGAAACTATACAGACGTTAGATTTAATTTAATAGAAGATGAAGGTTTATTCGTGATTGGCTGGTTCAAGTGGTAAACTTTCCGGTTATATGATCAAACTTTGAATTAATCACGAAAAAATATATTAGATGTATATTTTAAGTAGGCAAATGGAAATTATTAAAGCCATTTATCGCCAAATGCATTTATCACCAAATGATTTAGAGTCTTTGATTCATAGATCATGAAATGGAACATCTAACTGGAAAATGAAATAGTTTCCAACAATGAGTTTTTAAAAAATATAGTAAATTAACTTTGAGGAAAAAAAGTAAAATCTTTTCTATCATTCTTTCCAATTTGGGGTTGACCTAAGCTGATTTTTATTTCGGTGGAACCAAAAATATTTTGCAGACCAACCAAGTATCATATCTCATTCTATTTTTTAAGTACCCACCCTACACTTGACTAATATGAGAATTGAGGTAAATAGTAAAATAATATTTTTAAAATCAAATTGGAGGGGCGCTGAGCCAAATTTTGAGCTAGTAGTCATACCGCAAAATACTAATTGTCTCAACCAAACTTGATTCAAATGATATTTTTTAGCAAATCTCAAATTTGAGTTTTTATGTTATTCGCTTAGATTTATTTTTTTAGAATTTTTTTTTTGCTTTCATGTTAGCAAAAAGCAAGCGAAATGAGCTCTCTCTCCTTCCCTTCCCTCCCCTCTTCCCCTGACAAGTCTTCCCTTGAGGAAACAGATCTCCTGGACCGCAGTGTCAAGCGAGTGAGGGTCCCGTCTGGTAAAACGTCCATGGCTATCGATGGTTGGGACGGAAGAAAATCCTTTCGTGATACACTGCGCGCCCCCAATGGAGAGGAGACACCTACCCCTATGTTGCGGTGATGGAGGACGAGGACCTCTCTACTAGCATGGTTGATCTCTCCAACAGGCAGAAATAAAAATCCTTGTATCTGCTGAAGAGCTTGAGGTATGCAGTGCGGAATGGAAATCAGCCCTCATTGTCAAACTCCTGGGCAGGCAAATCAGTCCGGCCATTCTGTGCAGCCGCCTATTCAGCTCTGGGGATGCAAAGGAGATCTCTGCCTGATGGATCTTCATAATGGACTTTTCGTTGCTAGATTCGAAGATGCGGAAGATAGGGAGTGGGCGCTCGCTAGCGGACCATGGAACATCCTCGGCCACTATCTTTCCATCCGTTCATGGGTTGCCAACTTTAATCCATGGGATGAAAGCATCACCAAGGTGGCAGCCTGGGTACACGTCCTCGAGCTCCCAGTCGAGCTGCACAACAGGATCATTCTCAGGCGAGTGGGTCATTGCATCACCAAGGTGGCAGCCTGGGCATGCGTCCTCGAGCTCCCAATCGAGCTGCACAACAGGATCATTCTCAGGCGAGTGGGTCATTGCATTGGCCGACTGCTCAAGGTTGATGGCACTGTCAGAGCTAGGGGTAACTTCACGCGCTTATGCGTTGAAATGAACACCTCAGATCCAATTGTGCCAGAGGTGGAAATCCTGGGACGCTGCTACTGTTAAATCGGCCTACCATGCACAGATGCTCCTCCATCTCAACACTGGAAACCAGATGTGGCAACTGAAATGGAAGTGGAGAGGCCCACAAAAAATCAGAACCTTCTTGTGGCTGGTTGGACGTGACTGGATCCTAACCAATGAGCAGCGTCGTTGCCGTGGCTTCACCTCCTGGGACTACTGTGAGCGGTGCAACACTAGTGTGGAGACTCCGCTACACGCACTACGAGATTGTCATTGGATGGCACGACTCTGGAGAAGACTCATTCCCCGTGCCCTGGCACCTTGTTTCTTTAACTACTCCATAACTAACTGGATATCTTTTAACCTCCAGGTCAGATTCTCGGGAGAGGAAGGCATCGCCTGGCCACTTGTTTTCATTGTTACATGCTGATCGCTCTAGATTTGGAGGAATAGGTACATCTTTGACCGGGTGATGCCACCTCCCCACCCTGCATCAGCCATCCTCCAACTTGCTACCCAGTTCAACCTCGCACATCAATTCCAGCTAGTGCATGCCCCAGCCCTCCCACCCCTTGGATGCCTCCCCCCCCCCTCCCCCCCCGACGGAGTGGCTCAAGTGCAATGTGGATGGTGCGGCTGCATCCTCCGGACTCCGCAGCAGTTGCGGAGGGCTCATTCGCGATCACACAGGATAATGGATACGTGGCTTCATGTCTTCCATCGGACTTGGTACTGCTATTGTGGCCGAACTCCGCGGATTGCTCATGGGACTTCAGGTGCTCTAGGACTTTGGTGCCAGGCATGCTTACATAGAGTCCGACTCACTTTGTGCCGTGCAACTCTCACTCAACTGCACTTTTGCGGCCCCTCACATCGCCGAGCTTGTGCAAAGCATTCATAGGTTGCTGATGCGCAAATGGGACATCATCGTTTTCCACGCCAACCGGGAGGCAAACAGGGCGGCCGACTAGCTAGCAACAAAGGCGCTCGGTCTTCATTTCGGAGTACTGGATTTTCCTCCAGTATTGCTTGGGGGAACCTTGTTTGCTGACATTATCGGGGCTAAGATACCACACACCATGTCCTTTTAATTTTGCTATTTAAGTTCCTTGTATCTTCCCCGGCTTTGGCCTGGCTCCCACAGAAAAAAAAAGAGATGCATGAAGTTGATACAAAAAAATAAAGCTAAAATATATTAAAAAAATCGTAAGTGTCATTCATGAGATTAGAACTTATGCTTCCTTATTTTTAAGTAGAGGAATGAACTATTGAGTCACATTCTTATTTTCTACCTTTATTTTGAACATAAATAAATAACCAAATACATGGTGATAGTATCTTTATTTTGAACATTTTTATTTTGAAAATAATCGTCGTTTGATATGAAGTAATGTAGATAAAGTGATAAACTACCAGTTATTTTATTTAAAACTTTTAAAGCCCATCATGTTATTTTGTTTGATTGTGATTGACCAGTCATTTTAATTACTATAATAATTTTAATTATTATCTCACTAATAATTCAGATAGTAAATATGGAAGGTGATTTTTCATATTATCAATTATTCGGCATGCATTTTTTTTAAAAAAATTCCTTCAATTTTTTTATTTTAACATTCTATTAGTAAATAAAAAATATGATTTGACTGCATCTTCTTTATTATTAAAAACCATTTACAAATAACTCTTAATTTTATCTTATTTTATTTGTATTTATACTTTTTTACTTTGTTTATTTATGATACTATACCATGAACATGTAAAATAACTTTCAGATGTATTCTAATAATTTGATTCTCTAATTATTTCAACCATTATTTATATTATCAATACACTATAATATGATATTATCGATATTTTAATAATGATAATCTATTTAAGTAGTAATATATATATATATATATATATATATATATATATATATGTATAGCAATGAAATGGTCGAAATTAGCCTTAGGGTTTGCATGACAATTAAGTAATTTCGGGTGGAATGAGATTCATGCGGTGAAAAATGAGATGATAAAATGTGACGTCTTATTATAAAGTTCGTTGTCCAATAATAAGTTGTGAAAGGTAATGTGTTGAAGAACGAAATTTTATTTATCTAAAGGCATTTTTAATTTTTATCAAATATAAATTATTTATGATAAATAATAATTAACAAATATTTATTTAATTACTATTTATTTTTCTTCTTCTTTTGTTTCGCCTATTATAAATTATGATGTGTTGAAGAATAAGAATTTTATTTATCTAAATGATTTTTTTATTAAATATAAATTATTTATGATATATAATAATTAAAAAAATTTAATTACCACTTAATTTATTTTCTTCTTTTGTTTTGCCTTTTTTTTCTATTTTTCTGTTATATTTCTTCACTTTTTCCTCGTAATTATTGTATTTCTTTATTTTAAAAGGTAAAATGGAGAGATTAATATTTATAAAAGTTATAAAATAAATTATTTTATTGAATAAATATTAATACGAGAGAGAAAAAAATAAAATAAAAATGAGAAATAAATTTAAATTTAAATTATTTAAGTAGAGATAAGTTAATTTTGTCTAAAATTATTTATTCATGTTTAGTAAAATAAAATTTTGATTTTTAAAGAACTTAATAACTCCATCAAACCCATCTTAGTTGAAAAAAATCTAATGTCAAAACTATAGATCCAAATAGACATCTCGTACTTCATCTTCCTTTTAAGAATATACGAGACATCTTGTACTTCATCTTCCTAGTTATTTTAGTAAAAAATAAATATTGATGGTAATATATTATGCAAAAAAATTAAAGTAAGAGACCTTTAGGGGGATTTATTTCATAATCTCATTATTTAAAAAGCAGAAAGAAAAAAAATTGTTCGGCATTATATATGTATTGGTAAAACGGATAAAAGATCTTGAACTTTCATATTTGTTGCATATGTAGGTTAATTTCTATTTTGGTGTAAATTGATTACCAATATAATTTATTATTATATTTTAAACATATTAAATATTAATTAGATGAATTACCACGTGGATGACTCATGAATTTTTAAACAATAAAAATAAAAATAATATTTTAGCATTTTATTTTATGTGTTTTTGATGTTATATAAAATCAATTAAAGTGTAACTTATATAGTTTATAAAAGGTGTCGAATCAATATTGAATTATTTTATTTTATTAACTAAAATGGCTAGATCGAACTGTGAGGCAACCGATCCGGTCGCCAACGACAAATTCGACTGTCAGACGGCCAGATTCGGCCGCCTAGCGCCCGAACGGAGAGGGAGCTGGAGCCAGAGATTGAGCTGGAGAGAAAGAGGGGTCGCCGGCGGGTCATCGTCGAGGAGGTCGTCGCCTCGGCAAAATAAGAAGGGGAAAGAAAGAGTAATTATATTTTAAAATTTATTCGAATCAAACGCAAGACGAATATATCTAAAAAATATCATTTTTTGTTTTTATTTCCTTCAATTTTATTCCACAAACAAATAAACGGGATACAATCAAAAGTATTTTGGATTTTGAAATTTTACCCTATATATTTCGGCCCTTTTTATACCTAACCACCAAAAACAAGAGAAATTTGGAAGTTGAAACCCTCGCCGTTCTTTGCTCCGCCTCCATGTCCGACCTCGACCTCGACCTCGACGGCGACCCTCAACCCCGATCCCTCTCCCCGACCTCGTCTCCGCCATCAGATCAACAATTGCAACAAGAAGAACGAGAGCACGACGAAGCACCTCCGACTCCGCCGCCTCAACTGCAACCATCACGAGATCAACTCGAGGTGGAAGAACAGGAACGAGATCCTCCGACACCGCCTGAAGTCTCCGACGCTTCCGACAACCTAGACGAAGGGGAAGACGTGCCCGAGCCCCAGCCCGACGTCGCCGCTGTTCCGGAAATTCCAACGTCCGTCGCTGAGGTCCTCCAGCCGATGCCCTCGTCGGTGCACAAAAAGCCACAAGGCAGGACGCGTAAGAGGCCTATCCGCACCACCGCCAAGCAGCGCGCCGTGGCGAACCAGCGTCTGGAGCTCCTCCGTCAGAACGGCTTCCACCCGGTCCCCTTCACGATCCCTTCCTCCGCCCTCGATCTATCCAAGTACGAATTGCTCCTCCGGTCCCTAGGCCTTTGGGACTTCGCTCACCTCGCTCTGGACCGCGATCCCCTTCGTCCGGACCTCCTCATGGAGCTTATTGCCTACTACGATCCCCAGAAAACCCGCAGCTTCGTACGCGGTCTCCCAATCCGACTCTCCTTACCCGACATTCGTCGTGCTTTGGCGTTCCCTCCTGCCTGCAAGAAAGATAAAGCAGGGGCATCAACTTGCGGGCCTGAGAGCAACGCCGAACCTTGCCAGGAGCTCTACTCGCGGGAGGAGTCCATTGCCGCCATTGAGGAGTTCATGTCGAGCTTCGTGCTCTTTCAGTTCCAGGAGGATGACGCTTGCATCCTGCCGTCCGAGGTTGCTTCTGTGCACCAGATGGTCAAGGAAGGGCAACCACACAAGGTGGACTGGCCGAAGTTTGTGTGCTCCTTGGTCAAGAAGGAGCTTGCTGAGATGCCAAATCATGGGCGTTATTACTATGCATCACACTTGCAGCGTTTGATCAAATGCCAGAAGTCAGCACTGTTCGAAGATGTTGACGCAGAGCTCAAGCCTGAGCCTCTTCCAGAGGAAGAAAATTCCGTGGAGGTGCCAATGGCTGAAGAGGAGGAAGATGACGAACTGGAGGATCTTGAGGAGGATGATGCTTTAATGGCTAAGAGCATGGATGAAACTAATGATATGGAGACTGTGAGCCATGGAACAGGTTTATGTCTTGGTGTAGGTGAGCCCGTTGGTGTTATAGATGACACCACATCCGAGCACGGCGATGAGGGAGAAGATGAGCAGTGGCTTCAGGAAGACAAGAGTGTGGGTATCAACCATTGTCTACAGCGGTGTAATTCAGGTCTTGTGGGGAGTATGGAGTTTGAGAACTTGTGTAGAGAAGATGGGGAAGTGAGGGCAGAAGAAAGAAATGCTGAAGGTCTCTCAGAAAAATTCGATTCTTTTGAGAGGTTAACATCAATGGATCTTCTACAGTCTATGGATGCAGTCCATGCTCCTTATGGTCAGCCAGGAAATTCAGTTGACATGTTTCCTGGAGAATATTTGGCTACGAGGGATAGTCAGAAGAACATGTCACTGAATTCTCCCACAGGTGGTTCATTTTTTTATGAAAATAATGGTAAAAGGCCTTTAACTGAGGTTGTTCCAGAGGAGGAGGATGAAGCTATGCATACTTTCTCTCAAACCAATCAGCAAAAGAGGATGCGGATGAATGATATTTGGGAGCATTCACCATCCAACTTTGATGCTTGTATGGATCAAATACAGAATGTTCTGGCAAAGGCTAAAATGTTGCATGTAGAGAAAATGCAAGAGTCCATGAATGCTCAGCTTCAGTTGCAGTACATGGGTGAAATGATACAGGAGAAGGATCAGATCATTGGTTCATTGGAGAAAGCAAGGATGGAAGATCAACAGAAATGGCAGTTACAAATTTGCAGGTTTGAACATGAGCTCAGTGTTATGGCAGATTTGGCATTCGGCTATAAGAAGGCATTAATGCAAACCCGAGCATTGTTTGCAGAGTATAGGAAAAAGTTTCCCCAGGGTGATGAACCTCTTTACAAGGATGCTGATGGAACTGGTGGATTGGTTCTCTCTGTTAAGGAGTTAGAATTGCTTTGCATGCAGAAAGATGATGAGATGCGACGAAAAGCAGAATTGGCAGTTAATGAACTCGAAATGCAATGGCTTCCTAAATTTGAAGAATTTAATGCAAGAGTATCACGATTTGATGGATTGATAGAAGGGTTTGCTCTAGAGGTCAAACTTCTCCAAGAAAGATTTAGAAAAATGAAGCAATGAAAGTTTCAGGTATTCTGTCTTTTAGTTCAACATACCTGCCTATATTTATTAGCCTTTGTTGGGATATAACACCCCTGCAATCCCTGCTACTGTTTGTAGTTTAACCTGTCTCAGCAGTGTTTAACTACTTCACATCATTTATATGTCTAAGCTATTGAGAAACACATTGACTAGATCTGGTTCTAGGGTAATTGGTTTTTGCTTTGGGTAAAGCAACGCCATGACCCGTTGTCACTGGTTTATGAACTAATTGCACTTTGAACGGCAATTATTTATTATTCTTCTTATCTAAGTATAATTATGTTGCCCCTGAATTTCTGTTTCTACATATTATTAAACCTGCTAACAAACTTGCATGTTTTTTAATATTTGAATTACAAATTTTTTGAAATGATATAATTACATATCCAGAGCTGCCCATCACAACTCGGTGTGGCCTGAGGATGCCCATTGTTTTAGAAAACAATTGCTCTATGTCATCAACTATGGGATATTTTTATTAGTTGGTAGTTGGTACTTTGCATAGTATAACTTTATGCTGAAACACAATCATTTTCCTTGTTCATTTGGCCCTTTCGGAGTCTCCGGCGAGTTCTCATTTTCCTAGCCGGGACGACGGTGGCTTAGCGGCCATGATGCTGTAGCAGAATGCGCCGCCGGTTCATCATAGGGTTAGGATCGCTTCCGGGACTCGAGAAGCCCGTCTTCCGACCGTCGGATCGCAGGTTCGGAGCTGTAGCTTTGCTCTTGCGGCCCTTGGTTCTCTTTAATGGAGGAGAACTCGGTGTCAGCAGATGGATTCCCGGGCGGCGGGGTTGCTACGGTTATGCTATGGAGCAGTTCTCCGACGACGAGTACGAGTGTGAATTCGATAACCAGAAGGTGTGGAATTATTTGGTTTTAGGACCAAATGTTGGTTTATTCAGCTATCGATCAATAAGTTTCAATTGTAGAGAGAATTCAGTGCCGAAGGGAGGAATATAGCTATTTCGTTCAATGCCTTATCGATATTGACAATAAAGTTGTTACTTTTATGTCGCTACTTAAGTATTCACTTAGCTGTGAGCTGAAAAGTTCGCATTTTTTGTGGCGAAGCACTATCTAAGCTTGTCTATGTTCCTCCACTCAGCAGAGGACACTGTGTCCCCTATCATTGTAAGCATCAGGTTAAAAGTTTATGGATGATGTTTGATATGTTTCCATTTAAGAACTTTTAGTTTGATCCATATATTTCTGATCTAATGAATAAAAGATAGGGAACACAGTTTCCCTCCTTTAAAAGAGGGACATAATCATTAAGTCCTATATATATATATATATATATATATATATATATATATATATATATATATATGCTTGCTTACTTGCACACTCCTTTGGTTTCTCTTAGAATTTGAACCTGATTTTGTTTTTTTTATATGATCTATCTGGAATGGCGTCGTATGATCCATGTAGCCGACCCCACCTAGTGGGATAAGGCTTTGTTGTTGTTGATCTATCTGTTAACTCCGCCTATTTTTTATAGCCGGTCCCAAGCCCGGATAAAGGAGGAGGGTTGTGTTAGGCCCCGACAGCCAGCGTAAAACCCTGTCGAATCTCATGAACATGGATCAACGAGGCGTCGTATGATCCATGTAGCCGATCTCACCTAGTGGGATAAGGCTTTGTTGTTGTTGTTGTTGTTGTTCATTTGTTCGAAGGAATGCTATAGCTCTTTTTCATTGATTAATGGTTCCATTTTCAGTTGGCTGTGGTTTTTGTTTTGTCCATATATACTAGGTAAAGATGTCTTATGCTACTTTAACTGTTTAGTTGGGACCCGACCTTAACAAAACCTTAACATAAATGATGACTCGGAAAGAGAGGATGCAGACACTCGAAAATCGGCTTATTTTCCAACATTCATTTCTTCAATGCTTAGTTTTTTTCGTACTTGAACAGATGAAGTGATATATATGGTTTAGGAAAAGGATAGAAGAAACTGGTATGCATACAAAAAATGAGAGAATCAACTTTTTTTGGGTGTTCACACTTCACACGTCTTGCAGTAATTTGGGTTTCTCAGGTTCCTTCTTTTTCCTTTTTTCTTTTCATAGTTTGGGCTCAGTCTATGGCTTGAACTTCAATAGGTTTGCTAATTAGGTGTACATGTCAGCCGCCGGTCATATTTTGGTAGAGTTCTTATCCTTTGTATTAGGGCAGAATCGGAAAAAAATTATAGGTGTTATTTTTTAGTTTTTTCTTTTACTAATATCTTATTCTTATGGCTTGTTGGTCTGAGGTATTTATTGCTTTTTCTTAGCTTTTTGTTTATGGGAGCTAGAAAAAAATGGAATTGATTACAGACAAACAGAAACTTTTAGGAGGTCCTGTGTAATTTATTAAGAATACAATAGGTGTTGTTTGATTGGGAGATACTTGGTTGAGTGTTTATTCTAGTAGAATAAACACTCAACAGAATAATCTTTTTTTTTTGTTGGGGAGGAGGGGGTGATTGTTTGAACCAAGAATAAACAATTCTGGCTAATCTCTAGAAAAAATCGCTACTCATAAATATTTTGGTTACATGATAACGTTACCCCTCCTCATATTTGCTGAATGAATCATTTGTTTGGCAGAATAAAACCCAACAAGGCCTAATGTTCCTTTCAAATTCTATCTGACCTTGTCCTACTGGATATCCATTTTAATTTGTGATACTAACATGTACCACGAGGCAAATTGAACTACAGTTTTCTTTTTCTGGGCGAATCGTGACAAAAGTATCATTGGATGTATTTTGGGAGGGCATCCTCATTATCTTGTAGTAGAACAACTTAATCTAAATAAGAAAAAAAAAGGATCGGCTCTGGTTGGGTCGACTCACCAGACCCTTGGTCGGGTCATGTTCGGTACCCGACCAAATATGGATTGGGTTGGATCGCATCGGGTTGATAGGTTCACACCCTTATTGGATGCTCGGGTCGGGTTGGTCATTTACTTACTACGTTAGCCAATTGTAGATCCTTCGATATTAGTATAAATGTGTCATGATGTGAAGTCTCAAATTGGAATGCGCTTATTATCAATCTTCTATTCCTAACCATGAACTCTGCAGCGTAAAATGCTCCTTGGCATTGCATTTATTTATTTATGGTGTTAAAGCTGGTATTCCATTTAGGCTCTAATAATTCAGATAGATTGGGAGTTCCATCTTTTGACATCTTTTTACCGATTTCATTTTGCAAACTAGTTAAATCAATCAATTGGTTCTTCCTCCACTCTTCAATTTTCACTTTCTTTGTGATATTTTATTACATGTGCCTGTTTGATGAATTCCTTCTTTTTTTTTTCTGTTAATATGTTTTCATCACAGAATTCAAAATGGTAGGATAAACTTTCAAGTTTTCTATAGAGATTTTCAATGGAGATAATTTATGTGGATTTATTTCTGGATCTTAGGCTCTTAGGATCAAATTTCAAGAGATATTCTCATAATCGTATTCTAGATAACATGATGTAACCAAATACAGTTGTCTCTAGATAAATTTTTGGCCGAATACTTGGGTCCTATTTGAATATTTTATTAAAAAAAATGGTAAAGTAAAGCATATTTTAAAAGTATTTACAATGTAAAATGAATGTGAAAAAATCGCCAAAGTATTTGGATAAGCCTGGAACATGAAAGTGATGATTACCTAGAAGATTATTTACCACGTTTTTTTTACTTAAACCAGAGGTGGGTTCAAATATATTTACAATGTTGCTGATTTGAAACAATCGCTCTTTTAGTCTACTACTCATTAACATCCAAATGTGAAATTATTCATTAACATTTCTTTTCGATCTAATAATCAAATACGTAAAAAATATTGTGCGTTACTCATGAATCATTTACCGTACACGTGGTAAGCTCAAGGAGCTCAAACTGGAGGTCAAAACCAACAAGAAAACGTCCAAATTTGTAACACGGTAGTTGCGGGGGTGTCGGTAAGTATCTGATTCTTCTACAAAAAAAGAGGGAAAAACGAGAAGACTTACGATAGGTTTAAAGATTCTTGTTCTTTCAGAACTTTTGCCTCATTTGAGACTGCATCAGTTAGTTTATTAAAAGTTGAGAGAGGGGGCACAACTTCTTCATTTAAATATGGTTTAAATGTTGTCCTTATAGGAGAGTTTCCTGGCAATGGCCAACTCCACCAGTTTTACAGTTAACATATTCAGATCAAAGTAATGCTTGGCATCAGGAACCTGCAGAGTGGTCCCTTCCCACAAGCACCACTTGCACATTTGTGAAGATGGCACACAGTCATTAGGCTCAGGGCAATCCATCAGGATGGCCAATCAAAGTGCCTTCTTTGCAGAGAGATCTGGACTTGTGTCGACACTCCATTCCGGATCTGTAAAATTAGCCGAAGGGCGGAAATATAGCACAGGAAGCTTCACGAGTCTGTAATTCATGATGCAATTACCCAGGCATTTTGCCCAAAGACAGATGTCACTGTTGCTTTGAATTTATCAGTGAAGTAACTTCCGCTTTTGAATCTTTGATCACATAATCTACATTAGCATGTATCCATGGTTTGCGGAACTGATCCACGTATTGAGTTCAGCCGTGAACTGGATAAGCATTGGGTAATGATTCATCATGCATATGTGGAATTCATTCTCAGGATCACTGCCACTTTTACTTGCAGGGAGTCACAGTCGATCAAACAGTCCGCGCCAATTGCGGTGCCTGCCGCGCTCTCATGTCGGGCCACAGACGAGGATTTGACGAGCAGGAGCAAGTGAGCGCAGGCCTGTTTCTTTGCAAGCTGGACGTCGTCCACTTTAGATAAATCAGAGAAGTGGGCAGCCTCGTGGATATGTCCGTCTATTGCAAGGTCGCGCAGGGACATCCATGTTCTCTCGGGGAGGTCTGGCACATGCACGCTCTCCTCTCTCTCTCTCCCCCCCATCCCCACCATTCTCTGCTGTCATGCACTAAGTGCTCCCTCGTCCTTGCAATTACACTCTTGTACGATCACAATTGCGATCAAACAATTCTGATGCCAAGTGCGAAGTCTGCTGTTATGTCTGACTTTTCTTTTGTTGAGTGGCCTGTGTCCAATTTGTTCAGCATGTGCTCTTGCGTTCTCTTCGGCCCTAAGTATGAGAGAATCTTCCATCACCTGCTAATTTTTACACAACTAATATTCGTCTGATCAAATCCGCAGCTGCATGATGTACGCCAGTTTTGGCAGACAGCTAAGAGCATCGTTCTCTTTAGTTCAGTGAAACAATATTAGACTCCATACTACCCGGATATTTCACTTTATCCTCCTCTATTCTCTGTCGGATAACAGTTCTCAATGTTCTCATAATGAGTGTTAACATAATCCGGAACACCAGTATCTCTCTTCAGCTCGGTAATGTCAGAATCTAGTACTGTAATGTAAAGATTACAGTCCATTTCCTGCTCTGTACAGCCAAATCAAAATCTGACATTTGTGTCGCTAATTAATATGATAACTCCAAAAAGTTTCTGCTTCTGAAAATTTTGTGCAGATTCCGTTGCTGCCTTGCGCAGTAAAAGATAAAAAGATGGATCAACTAAGAACCTTAAGGTTCCTATTTCAAGATATCAGCAGTGCGATTCATCAAGAATACTTCCCCTTTACAGTAAAAGTCCATTCTGTTTTCTCAATCCAAAATGCTCAAGTTCTTCAGTTATATCAAACATAACTTCCCTTTACAGTAAAAGTTCATTCTTTTTTCTCATGCAAAAATGCCTGCATTGTTACATCTGAAATCCTGAAGCTGGAAACAAGAAAGAGGTTATGGGCATTAAAAACAAAAAGAATGATAGAGAGGTAGGAAGGCTACAACTAAAAGGCATGAAAGGGAGAACACATGGGACATGCATGTGAGGGGCGCATGGCTTTGGTTGGACAAAGCAGGAAGCGGGCATCCTCGCAGAGCACTGCACTGCACATGGGGAGATAGAGAGAGGAGAGGAGGGGGATTTAAATCTCTCTCTCTCTCTCTCTCTCTCTCTCTCTCTCTCTCTCTCTCTCTCTCTCTCTCTCTCTCTCTCTCTCTCTCTCTCTCTCTCTCTCTCTCTCTCTCTCTCTCTCTCTCTCTCTCTCTCTCTCTCTCTCTCTCTCTCTCTCTCTCTCTCTCAGTCTCTTCTTAGCCGAGCCACACGCCCCGATCCCTTCCTCTCACAGTATCATTTAGCGAGGGCGCAATGCACTTTTCTTAGCTCATCCCAGTACTTGACACTAACAGTACCAACCACAACTTATTCCATTTTAAGTGTTTGTTTGATAAATAACTAATGAAGGGATGGGATGTGGTGGTGTGGTGAGTAATGAGTGACATGGCCTAGTGTGTCATTAGAAAGTTCATATTTGGATAATAAATTATATAAGATGTGGGGTGAGGTAATGAAGATTTTATTTGTATAAAATTTATTTTTATTCTTCATTATATATTTAAAGTATTTATAATCATTAATTAGGGGTGAGCATAAATCAGGACGATCTGATCGTTCTCGTCTGCACCGGTTCAGATTTTTCCAAAATTTTTTCCGACCCGATGGATAATTGAGTCAGGATCGGGTCTCATTTTTTTGACACTCGGTCGGGTCGGGTCGGGATCGAATTCGGATTTTACGTCCCGACCCGGTTGAATATATTATGTTAGTATTAAATTATTTTTAAATAGTATATTTATGTTTATTTTGAATAAAGTTTTATATTTACTAAAAAGTTTTATTTAATAAAAAATATAGATAAATATGTATTCATATTAGAAAAAAGATAATATATATGTGTGTGAGAGAAAGAAAGAGAGAGAAAGAGAGAGGTGGTTTAATTTGGTAAGAAGAGAAATAATTTAATATGGTAATAAAAAAGGAAAAAATGTTAATTTAATCTAAAATAATTTATCTTTCATCGTTCCATCAATTTAATGAAATAAAAATGTGATGTTTGAAGGACTTAATTATTCCATCCCACCTCTCTTAACTTAAATAAAAAATATAATCAAACGTAACTAATTTTATTCTCTCATATTCCACCCCACCCCTTCATAACTCTCCGTTCAAAGAGACCCTTAGAATTACATCATAGTTGTGGTTGTTGGATTAACCTAATGAGGACAATCGAACTCGGGCTAAGATTTCTCATTTTAATGGGCGACCGATTTTAATACCACAATTAATTTTGTCATAGCTCGTTACTGGATGCAACCTGCATTATTTCAGATCATTAAATTCATTTCTCAATATTTTAATCCCACCTTCACATGCATGCGTGATATCCCACCACAACCGTGTTAAGGTGGGACCCAAAAGATCTCGGGCCATTTTAAGTTCACCTCACACTGCGATGATCTTAAGAAATTTGTGCATTTAGGCTGCATGACCGCCGAGTCCCAACTCGCACCTCCTTCGCCCTTTTCCCTCCTCTTCTCTCCTTCAAAACCCAGCTGTTGCTAGCTGTCCCTCCTCTTCTTCTCATGTGATCTCTCCCACCTTCCTTCCTCACCATCCAACAACCAGCAGAGAGAGAGAGAGAGAGAGAGCACTAGCCGCCGTGTTTGCTCATTACTGCGAGCAGCAGCTGAACACACCGGGCAGCTACTTATTATTGCTGCCGCAATGTTCGTCGTCACACAGCAGCCTGCGTCATCAGGATACAATTCATTGCTGCATTAACCGGCTGGCTTGCTGTGCATCGTGCTGGGGCGGCTCATCCTTTAAATAGTGAAGTGGCACCGCGAAGCAATGGCTCAGTTGCCCCCTAAGGTCCCCACCATGGCCGCCAACTGGCCGGGCTTCGGCTGCGACAGGGGAACCGTCATGGCCGCCGCCGCTTCGCAGGCGTCGTGGGTGGACGAGTTCCTCGAGTTCTCCGCGGCGAGGCGCGGCATGCACCGGCGGTCCGTGAGCGACTCCGTCGCGTTCATGGAGGCGGTGATGGGCGGGGTGAACGGGGGAAGCGAGTTCGAGCGTTTGGACGAGGAGCAGCTCATGTCGATGTTCTCGGATGAGGTGCCTCCCTCGCCAGTAGCCGCTGCTCCGGTGTCCTCGTCGGGTCCGTCGACGCCGTCGGATAACAACAGCTTGAACGAAGAGCACAAGGCCGGAGAGAAGCTGATGAGAAACGACTGCGCGGAGTCACAGAGCGGCTGCAAAGCGGATCAGTCCGCCGCCGCGCAAGCCGCCTCCTGCTCGGATGCGATAGTTGATCCCAAGAGGGTCAAGAGGTGTGCACAATGCATAGTTATCAACAGCAATACTTAATCGAGCTTGCAGCACTAATTCTATATGGTCTTGCCTACAAATGCAGGATCCTGGCCAACAGGCAATCGGCACAGAGGTCTCGAGTGCGGAAGCTGCAGTACATCTCTGAGCTCGAGCGAAGCGTTACATCATTACAGGTAACACACAAAGCTTCAGACCAAATATTGTACTGAAACTTTCAGCTACAGCAAGCATTCAAAATTTAAGCAGCGGAATTGCCGACTTATCCGAAGCTCGTCTTACTAAATCCCTTCTTTTCCGTGTTTCCGTGCCTGCATCGAAGACCGAGGTGGCGGCGTTGTCTCCTCGAGTCGCGTACCTCGATCACCAGCGTTCGCTGCTCACCGTCGGCAACAGCCATCTCAAGCAGCGCATTGCTGCTCTCGCACAGGACAAAATATTCAAAGATGGTGAGTACTGGGTACAGTGTATGAAGTGTTTTCGATTTCACATAATTCAGTACTTAATGCAGAGGAGAATGAACAGTGGAGTCTTCGCCTACATCTTCAACAGTTATACATGTTCAGCCTGATGAACTGAAACGTAGTCATTTCTTTATGGAAACAAAGTAACATGCATACCGTCATCTTGAATTCAAACATATCTAGTTCGCCTCTAAAATTTGAATCTTTACAGCAACACAAATCCAATCCTCTTCTCATCGAAAATGCAAAGCTATAAAAATTTAGTAAATGCCATGCCAAAGTTTGTAGATGATGGTGATCTTATATACGTAGTTACAATCTTTGTGCAGCTCATCAAGAGGCGCTGAAGAAGGAGATAGAGAGGCTGAGGCAAGTCTATCAGCAGCAGAACATCGACAAGTTGGCCTCTCCCAGATCTGACACTGACGCGCGCATTGACAAGGAGCCACTGGGCTGCGAAGCAGCTTGAACACTGCGAATGGAGCGTTCGCTGCAGAGGCTCCTCTCAAACCTCTGGGAGACGAGGAGGCGGCGGCTCCAATCCTCCAACTGCTAGCCTATCTCGGCTGTAACTCTAAGTCGGTAACAGCAATTTCACCTGTCCTGGGGAGGGAAGGGATGATGCCTTTTTAGACTGTTTAGTGGGAGGATCTGTGATGGAAAAATTATATTCTTTTCTGTAAGTCAGTAACAGCAATTTGATGTGCAGGGTAGGGAGTAAAATTGAGATGATGGAAATATTGTATTCATTTTATAGCCGGTCCCAAGTTCGGATAAAGGAGGAGGGTTGTGTTAGGTCCCGACAGTCAGCGTAAAATTCTGTCGAATCTTATGAACATGGATCAACGCATAGAACGGAATGGCGTCGTATGATCCATGTAGCCGATTCCACCTAGTGGGATAATGCTTTGTTGTTGTTGTTTGTGAAGTCAGTGACAGCAATTTGGTGTGCAGGGTGGGGGAGTTAAATTAGGATCTTTGGAAGTTTTCTTTATTTCTTTTTTTTTCCTAATTGCTTGTGTATAACAGTAAAGACTACTATTTATTGCCATGCAAAGCAATTGTGTTTGTTGTACTAGGATTTGTAGGAGTAGTCTAGGGTTTGAAGGCAAAGTGATCCAAATCTTGGATGCTCCTACTCTTAAAGAAAGAGTTAATGTCTCTGTTCACTTACATTTGTTTCCTTTTTTTTCTTGTTTTTAATAGTTACAGTGCATTAGTTTGGATAATGTCAAGAGGGTAAGGTCAAACATAAATTCTACTTTCTTTATCCGATAAAAAAAATAAGTTGGCACTAATGTAACATCCCCGGCTGATTTACTATTCAACTCCCTAGGGATGAAGGCAGACTAGGTACGTGGAATATCGAGCACATATGAAGTCCTTTGTTGTTAAGTACACAGTAGGGATCTTAAACAACTTAAATGTCCTGCAGTTTAATCTCACCAATGAAAAGTATGGTTTAGTCCACCCTTCGTCCCTAATCGTCAACCTCGTAAAACATCATAAAATTCAAGGATTACAATTAGTATACTACAGAATATCTAGCTAGGCTTAATTAAAAATTAAATAATGCTAAGAATACTTCTATTATGAGGGATCCATGTGTGACAGCCTCAAACTTTGTGTCTTGAAGTCTTCCGACATTTAGTTCTCCCAATCGAGGTTAAGTCAATCTACTACTCAAGGTCTTGAAAAGTTTCAATCGAGAACTCTCATTTCTAGGATCAAAACTCACTTTCCTTTGGCCTAGAGAGATTATGGTAGCAATAGGGGTGTCTCACACAACAAATATAGGGTATAGTATTACAAAATTTCACCTGAAGTTCTCTACCTTGTGTCCATACAAGCTTGGGCTATTTATAACGTGCAAGAGATAGTTACCACAACTTTCTATTAGTCATCTTAACTTCTCAAACCACTAGCCCTTACATAGAGTGTTAGGATGGTTGTCATAACTCCCAAGGAATTAATAAAACTCCCAAAAATGTTTGAAACTATTCCTCCTCATCACTTAATTCAAATTGACTTGAGTTTGCACGTTTCAACCTAATAGCACCCTTTGGTTTTTCTGGTTCACATTGGATTAGCAACTCTTCATGTTTTGACGTCCATTAGACTTTGCACCTGACACCTCTTCACAGACGCACCTCTTCAAGTCTTCCTCATTTGGGCTGCCAACAACTATAAACGTCACATGTAAACTAAGCTAATTCCTTAACCACAAGACATCGCATGATAGCTACACCAAGCTATCATTGAGTTTCCATCCAAACTTGCCAATGTACAATCATAGTAAGACATTATTTTCGCTTAAGTTGCTTTAATGTTGGACTTTATTATTTGAGCATATGGACAAGGTAGAATGTCACAACACTCCCCCTCCAAACCATTGCTTCTAGAGTTAGTGTCAACTCTACTCCATGCCCCAAATCAAGCGTACGTTTGTAAGTTCCTCGTACTTGTCGAACTTCATAGACTCATATTCTATTTCCCCTTCTAGAATAACTAAACCTCTTTGTCACAGACATTGTTGCTTTGAATGCGGCCTATTTAAGATTCTAGTTTAGTCAACAAGTCTCAAACTATTCTGATCGATTCAAGATTGAGAAGCTTATTTCCAATAATACAAAAAGAGTTTTGCCAATTCTTCGGATACAATTTTACCATCTTGTATTCTAGACACTCTTTTGACTACGTAGTTCCTATCTATATTAGACATCCCAACGAGGTCTTTCCCTTGTTAGTATACTTACGAGCACTCATATGAATATTCTTCAAACATTCCCATACCTTACTGGCATAAGTATCATTCGAAACCTTCAACAATACTTTGGTACACTTATCTATACACAAGGGATTCACAAATTGATTTTTTGTTAGTTCTCTTGATTTTCTCTCGAGTAATTTCTGCACCGATTAAGGATACAACTTTCTGTATTTTCATCCTTCATATGCTTTGCCCACCTATCATCGTTTCATGCATCGTCTTATGAGTGATCAGTTTGTCTCAATAATCATTTTTGAAAATACTCCTTATCCATCTAGCATGATCAGCTCCCTTGGATAATACACTATCCCTCTACCCTAGGACCATTTGGTTGGTCGACTCCTTCGGATAGTTTGTATTCTTCGTTCATGCTGAAATTCTAAGTCATTTCAAGTTTGACCAACTCACCTAGATAACTCTCATATTTTTTTGTCACACTAGAATGATCTTCTTCCTAGTCATTCCAAGTTCGAGAACGTGTATGAGTGGACAATTCATAGCACTGCTTCCATGAACAATAGGATCCATTCCCATGACCCTTACAGATGTGTTATCATCAACCATTCATTGTGAATGTTCAATTCCCTTGGACTTATCCCGTGCTTCAACCCTGGACCATCCATCGGCCGACTCCCTCGGACATTTCCAACCATCTTTCTATCGCGTTGCTCATCCTTTGCCCAGAATGAGAGAGACAAAATATTTGACTAAATTGTAGACCGATTAAGATGAGTGCTTGTGACACCTTTTACACCTTGTCAGATATAGCACCTTGTCTTAGTATGAGGCATCCACATGCCTCTTCTCATCTTTCCAACCCTTGAGAGTGTGCACCTCACTTTGTAATCATCTTTGTTCCAAGACTTGATTAATCCCACATGTTGTCATGACCCGACCAGACACTGTCCTCACCCTTCATTTTTTTTGAACATCCATAGTCATAGGATGCTTATGAAGCCATCCTAGCCAAGATTATTAGGGTAGATTTTCGAGATAAGATCGGAAGGAGTCTGGAGGATCGATGATTTCTAAAATCATAAAATTCTACCTTATGGATAAAAATATTTTTAAAAAATAATATAATAAATAGTGATAAAATAATAACTACTATTTAATATTTTACTCTAAATATCTACATTATACTTAATTTGTAACTTTAATGAGCTACATAACAATATAAAAATTTAGAACTTATAACAAACTAATTATGATAATTAATGATGGTAAATTAATTCCTCATCTGGATTATGAAAATGTGATAATTTTCTTTTGTAAATATCATTTTTTCACATAAATATATTAATTGACATTAGGTTGTACATAAGAAAAATGAATAGATAATTCAAGAGGGAAAGAATTGAGAGGAATTTAGTTTCCTTCCTTGACAATTTTTATTTTTAATATTCTATATATTTTTTCAATTTAAAATAATTAAACATTTTAAATAAATAAAATAATAGGATTAGTATGATAACTAGAGAAAGTTACCTCTTTCTTATAAATTTTTAGTTTTAATATCATATATATTTTAAATTTTCTTAATAAAAATATTTAAAAAAAATTAAAGGAAAGCATAATTATAGGATCTGTAGGATCTTACAATCCCATTGATATTATGATCCAGCGATAGATCCACGTATGATCCTACATTTCTAATCTTCAAAGTGAGATTGGAATCGTTAGTCGACTCTTGGATGTTGGATCTTACAATGTTACGATTCGAAAAGAGATCCTGACAATCATGATCCTACCATTGAACATCTTTCACATTGTCATTCAACTTGGGGCTTCCTTTCGTTTGCATCTGCAAGCATATCAAATATGCTTACCAAGAGCATCTTTTGATGAGCATTTGTTACCTCAATGATCATCCAAGTATGACATCACATGGTTCCAATTTTTTTTATTCATGTCACTACACAACGTGACGCTAAATAGATGCCAATAATGTCACAATAGTGTCATCATTGGGTCGACAAATACCGATGCTAACTACCTCTCTATATGGAAATTTGGCATCGCATTAGCGTCAAAGAATGTCAACGCTAAATGAGGCGCCATCACGACGCTATTTCGGCGTAATTATCACACGCAAAAACTAAAAAATGCACGACAGATGGTAGCGTTGTTTTGGCGTCGCAAGCTTGCAATGCTAAGTTAGCACCATAACGATTGCGACGCTAAGTCGTCGCTAAAATAAGATGCGATATTAGTGCCATCGTTTTGTGTTGTATTGACGTCGACTTTTGTGACGCTATATTAGCGTCGGAGGATTGCGACGCTATGTAGACGCTAGTTTGTGCTCTTTTGGCAATATATGTTATATGTTATATATTGTATAGTATATTATAGAATACTATACTATATTAACTACACCATACTGTACTATACTATATTATACTATAAATTATATTATATTATACACCATACACCATACTATACTATATTATACTATTGTATAATATAAAAAAATTAATATACCATGCTATACATATATTATACTCCGATTTCCGAATCCCAAATTTGGGAGAATAGTGATTCTTCATTTTTCATGAGATTGTAATGGTGATTGCCAGAGATCCGACCGTTAAATCATCGCAAAATTTGTATCTCCCATAGAACACGACAACACATATTTTTTTAATATTTTTTGACGATTTTAGGAGGTCGGATGACAAAGTTAAGAACCTAGGAAAAAAAGCTTCCGATGGTCGCCGACGTGAGTCCGGCGGGAAACAGTCAAAATGAAAATTACGGAGTCGTAGAGATCGATGCGAGCTGTCTTCCTGCATAAGAATCATGACGAAAAGAGGTTGAAAGAAATTCAATAAGATGGACAAAGTTTTAGAATAGAAACGGTTGATTCTCCGCAATCCTCGCTCGGATTGCCATGTAACAATAAGCGTTTTGAAGGGCTCGGGAAGGTGAGGCGGCACAAAATTTTCATATTTCACATGTTTCTCGTTTCCTCCGATTCTCAGAATACATATTTTTTTGTAATTATAATTTTTTTCAAAACTTCCAACCACCTAAGAAATCTAAAAATTTGTATTATCGAAAATCAGACCTTTTGGAATTGCTCAAAATGCCCCATTTAGTGGGCATATTGTTTTCAATTTTTTTAAGAAATGCTGATTTTCTTAGATTTTTTTATATACAAATTTAAAAAGAATATTCAAAATGGTTTATTTTACTTCGTGCACCTAAAAAAATATTAAAAAATATTTTTCTCGAAAATTGGACCTCTTGAGACTTCGATGACCTCATTTGGTCGACATACAATTTTCAAATTTTTTGGATGACGCAGATATTCTTCTCGTTAGTGGTTAACACATGTCAATATATTATACATACAATATATATATATATATATATATATATATATGCCGAAGGATTTTCTACTAGACTTGAATGCTCTGGAAGAAGTTTCATCTCTTTCAATTGAAATTAGTGAGATTCATTTATAAGTAGTTTTGAAAGAAGCATGATTCAGAAGATTCATGCTTACCTTTTTTTTTTTTTTAAATGGCAGTCATTTTTCATCACTGTGATGAGGTCATGAATTTTGCCTCTCATCTTTTAATATAACAAAATTTTTTAATTTCTGATAGTAAAATTCGGCAGAAATTTCATAAAATTCATCAAAAAATTTAATTTTCAATGAATTTTTCAATGGGCGATGCTTGAAAAAATAGAATGACTTTTCATCGGACGCATTAAAATCATCAATATTTTCAACGGGTATCGCCATCACAAAGACACCCTTCGAAATTTTGGCGAGACTAACCTGTCGGAAGTTTTGAAAGATGGGCGTCCTTCGAAACTTCTGACGGGGGTGTGCCCATTGAAAATTCCAATAGGAAACCGTTGTCGAAACTTCCGAAAGGCATCCATTTTTTAAAATTTCTAATGGATTTACCATCGATTTTTTCAAAAAAATTTGATCGCTAGACTTGCAGCCGGATCTGTATGTCCAACAATCGATACAGAGAGAGGGAGAGTTCGGGGGTTGGCGGATTCGGATCTGGAGCCTTTATGTCATTGTTGGAGCCGCAAGATTGCCAGAGTTGGGGTCACCGAAGCCGCGCACAAGAGATATTGTGAGAGGGAGAGGGAGAGAGGGAGCGTGAGAGACAAGGAGAGAAGAGAGAGAGAACGAGAATGAGTGTGTGTGTGTGTGAGAGAGAGAGAGAGAGAGAGAGAGATTACAAGAAAATTGCCATTTTTCGACGGACAATTTTCGACGGATAGAAATCCGTCGCAATCTGCGACGGATTTTACGGCGGAAATATTTCCAGCGAAATTTCCGACGGGTACAACAGCCGAAAATGAAAATAATAAATTATATAAATTATTATATTATTATTTTATTTTTCGACGATTAGGAACGTCGATATTTCTGCCGGATATCCATCCGTCGTAATTTTCGACAGAATTTTCGACGGTCACAACCGGCGAAAATAAAAATAATAAATTATGTAATTTTTTATATTATTATTTTATTTTTTGACGATTAGGAACGTCGATATTTCCGACAGATATCCAACCGTCGTAATTTCCGACGGAATTTTCGACGGTTGTGACAGTCGGAAATAAAAATAATAAATTATGTAATTTATTATATTATTATTTTATTTTTTGATGATTAGTAACGTCGATATTTCCGACGGATATCTATCCGTCGCAATTTTCGACGATCGTAACCGTCGGTAAATGTATAATAATATAATATGAGGAGTATTTTATTAATATAATTAGCGACAGTCCGAACCGTCGCAATTTTCGACGGTTCCGTCGGTAATAATTAGTGATAGTTCAAACCGTCGGTAAAATAAAAAAAATAAATATTATATATAACTAAATATAGTATTTTATTCTTATAATTAAATAATTTTTTACGGTCACAATTATTAATTAAATATATTTTATTCTTATATATTAATTAAACTTTAAAAATAATTAATATTTACTTTTCTGATGGTCAGAGCCGTCGATAATTAACATTTCATTATTCCGCTTTTTTTTCCGTTTTCCCGCTTTCTCATCTTTCCAACTATATATATATATATATACACCCAATCCCACTTTTTATTTCTTTCCCCCTCTCCTCTCTGTCTCTGTCTCCCTCTCCCTCTCCCCGTCGGCAAGCCTCCTGACTGGACGTCAAGCGTCGACCGCCGGCGATCCTCTCCTGCCGGCATCCCTCTCCCCTCTCTCTCTTCGGCCCGGACCGCCAGGCCGGATCCGGCCACGGGCGGTCGGATTCGGCCGCGGACGGCCGGAAGTGGCCGCGGGCGGCCGGATCCAACCGAGGGCGTCTGGCCAGCCATGGGCAGTTGGCCAACCGCTGGCGGCCGGATCTCGGCCGCTCGACCGATGGCGGACGGATCTCGGCCTTTTGACCGCCGAAGTTTTGACAGTTTCGTCGACCGTCGCAAATATCGGCGGTCGTGACCGTCGAAGTTTTGACGGTTTCGTCGACCGCCGCAAATATCGGCTTCCATCAAAATTCCCGGCGTTTTTCGCCCAACCGCCAAAAATTGATTTGCGACGACCATTTTTCGGACGAATGGATTCCGTCAAAAAAATCATCAGGAATCATTATTTTTGACGGTTTTCGAAAAATTACAAACGATTTAATTCCCATATTTGTTGTAGTGAGAGAGAGATCAGAGAGGGGAAGAGAAGGAGAGAGTGAGAGAAAGGGATAGTCGGACTTGGGGTTCGTCGGAGCCAGAGCCGTTGTGTCATTGCCGGAGTCGGAGGTCCAAAGTTGTACACGAGAGAGTTTGAGAGAGGGAGAGGGCAAGGGCGAGAGAGATCCAGAGTGAGAAAAAAAATCGGTTGAGAGAGGGGTACTTGTTATAAATTTAAATTCTGATGGTCATAGCCTTCAAAACTACCAATGAATGTCCATCCTTCGAAAATTTCGAAGGCGACGACCATCTGGAATCTTAATATTAAAATATTAATCATATGCTAATATTTTATTATATAGTATTATAATATATTTTGTTATAGATTCAAATTTCGACAGTCCTAGTCTTCATACTTTCGAAAGTTACGACCATAAAAAATTTAAATATCGATCATATGCCAATATTTTATCATGTAGTATTATAATATATTTTATTATAATTTCAAATTTTGACGGTTCGATCCATCGGACTGATGACCACCTTATCGTCAATAATTACGAAGGTCATGACCATGAAAATCTTAATATTAAAATATTAATCATATGTCAATATTTTATTATATGGTAGTATAATATATTTTATTATAAATTTAATTTTTGTGTATTGACGAATGTCCATCCATCGATACGACCGTCTGGAATCTTAATATTAAAATATTAATCATATGTCAATATTTTATTATATACTACTATAATATATTTTATTATAAATAAATTTTGACGTTCCTATCCATCAGTACTTTCGAAGGCGACAACCATATAAAATATTAATGGGTTGTGCCATGAGTACTAGCGACGAGCGCTTTTGCTATCTATTTCGAAAGGATATTTCTTCCTGTCTTAAATTTCATTTAAAATATGAAAAATGTTAACCCATTGGAAATTAGTTGTCGAAAATAGCCAAGAACTGAAATCTGACCCATGACTGAACTGCAATAGAGGTTTAAGCTAAACATTTCTCCCAAATGCTGATCTTCTTATCTCCTTGACAGTGAACTGTGTGTCCATTATTAAAGCTAACAATCATAACTTAACTTGACTTTTGAGAATGATTTAGCTCCCTCCTTTGAACTGAGCTTCTGGATGCTAGGGTTAACTTTGAAAAGTTAATATTGGTGGTCTTACTTCAACTTCTTGACATATAGCATTCATTTTTTTTTGTTGGAACAGAAACCTGCATCGTGAATAGAACATATGTTCCTACTGACTGATGTCTAAGTAGTGGACATACATTTCAATTCTAGCTCAACATTTGTACAGATTTATAAATTATTGATAAACTGGTAACCTTCTCTACATTTGAATGCAAATTAGATGAACGTGTGATTTGGCACAAGATTTAGAAGTGCTAGTTGTATTGATGTTTTGTATATTGAGACCACCTTAAATACCATATACGTTTACAGTTGAGGCAGTGAAATACACCACGAGGCATCTATCCATTGATAACAAATCATCAGTGTGGCTACAGACAGACCTGTGCCTACTGTAGATATCTATAATCCCTAGTACTCGGGCGTTGTTTGATTATGAATCAGAAGTCATGTGACTACCTGGTATAACATTCTCATGCTTGTCAACATGAGAAGCTGTGTGTGAACTGCCAATGTTTTCTGCTGTGATGTCATCAATTCTTTGAACTTCAAGATCTGTACTGGTATCATGCCTTGTTTGTGCAGAAGTAGAATACATACTTGAAAGATGGACATCTTGGTTTCCCTGTGACCTCGGTGCATTCGAGGATGAACGACTTCTTCTAAACATTTGAACTACAAAGAGCAGGAACACTGCAGTTGTAGTAGCCCAACTAAGAAGGAAGAGTGACCACAAACCATCGAGACTCAAGCTGTCTCTGTTGCTGCTTTCGTGCGGTCCCGGACAGTTGGAAAATACGATTGAGAACCATTTCTTCTCCAGCTGCTTTAGTGTGCCATCTTCAACCAGCTTGAGTATTGCATCAGAAATATCTGAAGCTATTGGAGAACCTCTCTGGAACACCTGAACCATTAAATCCAGGAATAGAAATCTTAGTTACAATTTCAATATACTTGAGCATCACTTAACCGTAGAGCAACTTGCATTGGCATCTAGATTTCCAATCTGGTCATTATCCATTTGCTTATGGCCAATATAAGTTAAAACCTTATTACCATGCTAAACATAAAGGTGAATACATTTCTTCGATGGAAAAATGATAATACTTACAAAGCCAAATCCTCCTAATGCGTGGGTCTCTCCATAAACAGTAAAGCCACTATGTTGCGAGAGAAAGACTCGCAGGTATGGTGTTTCAAGATAAGCAGCAGTGATGTTTCCACTATCAAAGGCACTAATGCAGTTATCTGGTCTGCCAATTGCTTGAATAGATTGTTCTTTGTGGCCAAGCACATCCTGCAGATATTTAACAACAAAAGAATCTCCTTCGCACCCGACTTTTTTATGATGTACAATAGGTTCAAGCTTTTGTGTAGTCAGGATTGAGCTCAGTGTTGCTGTGTAGCTAGATGCCAGAACCAATACCAAGGAAAGCCACACCAAGATCACTGCTTTACTGTATTGGCTGTAGACCTTCCCTGCAGAAACAAATCTTTTATCAAATATAAAATCAGTAGCACTACTTTTGGGAGTTTATTTTTTCTGAAACACTCGGGATGATTTTTGGATGCATAAGGTTCATTTATTTTCGGTCTATTTCAAATTGATTCTGGCGGTCTGGCCTATCAAGCAATTTAAAGGGGATCTTTTCATTTTGTTGGAAGAAAAAAAAGAAGAGAAATCACTAGTTTCATTGGATCAGTGCTCACCATGTGCATTGAAGATGCTAGCAAATATTAGCCATAGAGCTGCTCCAAGTTGTGTCCACCAACGGCCATGAAAGGCGGGATTCTTTTGCTTCGTTTCCAGGTACCACAAGATGATGCCAGTGTGGACTAAGATAATAAGTATCAGCATCCATACTGCCTTTGCAAATGGCTTGGTGAGCACCCAGACTTTGTGGTTTGGCTTCGTACGAACTAACATAGACAGACCTGATCCTAGAAATGGCTCAGTAAATGTTATGTTATCTAGTCGATTGGCGAGGATGGTGATATCACCCACCACAGCGTCAAATACCTACCGAGAATGGATAGAAATTTAGTTTCTTTACAACACACCACAAATGGATGCATGATCATGATAATTAGAGTCTGAACTTAAACACGTTTGATTTTTTTGGATCAAGTAGAAAATATTCAAGTGTATACAAAATTTTTATCAAAGAGAAGAAGCGGAACGGCAGAAATAATGTTTACCTTAAAAGCGACTTGGGAGATGAGCTCATCATAGGTGCCGTCGAAGGGAATGAACTCATGGTACTCGAGATCATACTTCAGTCGCTTCAGTGTCTCCTTGAATACATCAATGCAAAAGCCTGTCACTTTCTTGACTTTTCCTTTGTCATGGTATTCTACCTTCACAAATTGCTGAAATGATGTCCGAGCAGGAACCCCAATCTTCAACCGACCCCATCCTCCAGGAGCTCTCTTTGGACGTCCTGGGAAGTACACCGGACCAAGGACCTCCACCTCTTTCCTGCGATGTTCTCTCTCTCCCTCCACTCTCTCAAACCCATGTTCCTCTGACCATAACCCTAGGTCCATATAAGTCCTCCCCACGACATTGATGATTTTAAATGATGCAGCGGTCGGTTCAGTTATATTGGTTCCATCTTTTTTTCTGAACTTTATTGAACCAACTCCTTCGAGTCCGCATTTAACTATGTTTTCCAGTAGTTTGTTTTGCTTCATCTCTTTCTTTGATGTGGCACATGCAATCACATGTACTGTATCGTGGGCACGAAGAGCCGAGATTCCTGGATGAAAGTACTTCTCTCCTTTGTCTTCATATTCCCGTCTAAATCGCTCTTGGAACTCTTTAGAGAAGTTTCCGTTGTTTTCATCTTTTTCATCTACGTAGTTTCTGATTCCTATGAGCCCTTTCATGTAAGAAGTGATGAAGGATGCGTTGAAAGCGGAGTCGAGAAGATTGGTGATATCATCATTTGCTATCCAGACATGGCCTCTTGTCATCATTCCGAGCTTAGTTGCTTCCTTGAAGAGAAGAGTGGCAAGGTGTTGCGAGGACCTTATGACAATATATACCTGTGTAAGCTGTTGGTTAAACTACTTCCAGCTTTCGATGCACATGTTCTTGTGGATTTGAGATTTTATCGATTGGTGGAAATCCTGCTTCACTGTCGACTTCTGCTCCGACTTCTCGAAAGGCATTTGACATGAGCCCGATAGTTGTTGACATGCTTCCATAGTCATCATCTTCATATATGAGAATGACCCTCCTCCAGTTGAATGCCTTTATAAGTTCTGCAATGCAGCGAACCTGACTGGACTCTGCATGCGTCATTGTCACGAGAAATGGTCTAGAAGCTGCTGTTGGAGGTGGGCTAATGGCAAGAGAGAGCAATGGAATTCTCGCTGAACCGGTAATATCTGCGATAGTTGCCACCTGTGGCCATGTTCCAGCTCCAATGATGATTGCTTCCGCACCCCATTGGATGAGCTCTTCAGCTGCAGTTCCATGGCACAGTAAATCTCAGCACTAACTATTATTAACTCGGTAACATTCATAAATTACAGCTGTTTGATACCTTTCGAACTTGACTGCAGGAGATTCCTTCCATCAGAGTTTGTGATCATGAAAGATAATGCTGAGTTCGAGAAACGGAAGTGCTGCATTGCAACATCAATGGCGGCCTTTTGCTCCCTTCCTTCTCGGGTTTGGGTGTCGAGGATGACACCAATACGGGTGGCCGTGGCTACTCCGGCCAGACAGGAGCAGCACAGTACGTACAAAACAGTAACACAAACCGTATACATCATTTTGTTTCAAAATGTAGCGTTCATTAGGGTGTGGAAGGAGTTGATATGATTCTGTAATTTTTATGCTCATCTGCTGCTTCGTAAATTGCTATATATATAGATGTCGGAGTTCACATTATCTGGACAGTAGATACTCGAACAAACAAAACAGACAGGTGAAAGTACAAGGAAAGATGTTACATTGAATTGGTGACTAGTTTGGCATCTGTTTTGGGTATTATTATCGAACCATTTCCTGAAAGATTGGGACATCATACCGTAACTTTCCGTGTTTTTTTTTCAAACTCCCAGATTCCGGGAAATATGTATACGGAGGGCTAAAGCATGGATAATTCACTCTGCTACGCAACTACAGAGTGAAGTTGGGATCAAGGTTTTACGTGCAGTTGCTTCCTTGCTATTTCTTCTTCTGATCTATCCCTTTCACCTATCTTTTAATTCATTAATATTTATTAATTCAATTAGAAAATTATTTTATTACCCCTATTAAAATCTTAAAATGTTGCAGAAGCAATCCACCATAGTTATAATTTTTTTAATTTCACTTTACGCGTTTGTCCTTTACAAATTTATTTAAATAAATTTTAAAACTCATTGAATAAATTATAATAATTAAATGAATTATAAAATTAATCAAATAAATATTAGTTAATTATTATGAATATATTATTATTATCATATTTTTAAATATATATTAATTATTTTATAAATTTTAATTTTATGACTGATAATATTTGTGATTTAAGTTTACAAAGTTAAAGGTACTTTATATATATAAACACAAATTTTTTGATTAGGAGTATATTTATAAAAACTGTATATTAACTCATAATTTTTTTCTTATAAATAATTAATATGAATTATTAGATAAATTATTTATGCATATTAAATAAGGTAATACATTGCTCACAATTTAAAAAGTGACAATCTTTATGATAAGTAATTTACATTATTAAGTAATATTGAATGATATGATAGATTACTTATCCAGCGAACATTTTCATTGTCCATTTACTTTCCCTATTTTCCTCTTTCTTTTCTTTTCAAATGTCAGCTTTGACGTTGGAGGGGAGATCATGATTAGTAATTTAGCCGAACTGATCGTTATCCAATTTATTACTGTATTGTTTGATCCAATTTTGATCAATATGTAATTTATTAACCAATCTATATTCGGCCAATTTGGTAAATTAACCAAAAAAATCAGTAAATTGCCGATATTATTACTTGATAATAAAAATATAAGTGATTATTGAGTGATCTTGTTGTTAATCATAGTATATATGCTACTTTTTATGCAGTTTGTTATAAAATAAGGTTATTTATACTAATTCTTTAATCTATTTTTCTTATATGCTAAATTTATAATTCTTTATGTCAAGTAATATTTCGTAGGAATATTAATCATGCGGTGATGACCGCTCACAAATAGACGTCTATTTATAAAGTTTTTGATAATATTAAATCGCGCAATGCTTCGTATATATGAATTAATTTTTGCACAACATAATCATTATTCTCTATTTTGTATCCAACTATATATTGTTTTTTAATGTTTTCTTTTTGTCACGTCCAGCTTTCTCTTTCAAGTTATATGTTTGTTTTTCTAATAGTGTTTCAAACATTCCCAATGCTCCAAATAAAATTGAGTTTGTCGATGCTTTTAGACGGATGCCATTAATTAATGAAATTATTCGGTCGACTAATCATTTTAACTCAAGACAAAGCTATTAAAGAGACAAGACAAATCTACATAGGATTTCATTATTGTCACTTTTAAAATTTTAATATAACTTTTGTCACACTATTTTATCCTCGTATTGAATCAAATTTAAAATACTAATGATAAAAAACAAAAGGTCAAATTGTCCTGAAATAAATAACTAAAAAGCAACGTCGAGTGTTCAAACCGCACAGTGCTAACATGTTGAAAGGGCGATCCATAATCGACTGATAAGAAGTTAGAAACTCGAGCTCCAAATAGAAAAAAAAAACTGTTTAATACTCCACCCCAATGTTCATAGTAAAGATGATAAAGATGACAACAAGAGGATCCCTACAGATGCTCTGTACTGCTCAAGATTCATGATTTATTTCATCAAAACTTCATGGGCATGGGAAACAGTGCGCAATTATGTTTCAGATTAACATCTTAATATCTTTCAGGTCACTCGCTTAAGCAAAACTGTGCTCACGTCATCGCTGATGCCAGCCGAGAAGGGTCTCATTCAGTAACTCCAAGCCAGCCACATGAAATTACTGGGGACCTCGCAGTTTTCCCAGTCACGTGGCGTTTGTCCATTAACTTGTTCTGACTCAAGATTATGAGATAGACAGTGAAAGTGTTTCTCTCTCATTCGAAAAGATCAATTTAACACAGCTGGCGATTAATAAAAGAAGAAAGTTCCGTAGAACGCAAATTAACCAAAAAGAAAAAAAAAAGCATATAAGAAGTTACGAGGCAATCAGCCAGCTTTCGAAATTGAATTTCATGTTGAGAAATAGAGGAGCTTGTAGTTTAATTTTTTTTCGAATCGCATTTTTTACTATTGAGATATAAATCGAATTCATGTTTTATTTCATCTTAATTATTTTTAAATCGTTCTGAAACAATTTGGGCAAAAATCTCGGTTTTTTTTTAAAAAAGTTTAATCTAATGATTCTTGAACATTGTATATTGTAGTGTCATTCAATAGAAAAAAAAATGATAACAGCAGCCACAGGAGAGAGACGAAAGTAACAGATCTGAGAAGCGCCATAAAATCGAAATAACGAGGCGGCAGGGGCGACAAGGACGTTTGATTCATCTCACCTAAAGATGCTACAAAGTGATCAGGTTTATTTTCCACCTCTATTTTTCTCCCTTTTGTACAATTTTCACGTGATTCATTCATAGCATTCTTCCATACGAAACGATAATAACTGTTTACATGGATATTCACAGACATCCGTGTGTCGTTTTAATCCCTTTGCTTTAGATATGGAAGTAATTTCCGAGTCATCAATTGCATGAATAGAAACGTCTTGTTTTAGCAATCTCGTCGTAGTCAGATTCTGGTCGAAGGTTCATCATGAGATTCCAAGTCGCAAGAAGCAATCGTGTCTATTTGGAGAAGTAAATATGGAGTCATTGTTTCAAACAGGTATGCTGCATTGAATAGCCTGGACCGGTCTTGAGGTCTATTGATTCCTCATGTGGCCATTGTAGAAGCACGCGTATTGAAAATTAGGAACTTGGTGAGCGAGACAAATTTTTGTTTCCCAAATGTTCATTGGATCAGAAAAATCAGGTAGCTTCCATGAAGTTATCAGCTTCCCCTCTCAAAAATCTTATCTTTCCTTTGGATCTGCTCCATTTTCCCTTGAGTCTTACGCCTGTTCGGGAACATTGGAAAATTAAAGAAATGGTAACAAACCATAGTTTCTCTTCCTATCTCAGTAAAAATTACAAGTTAATGTTTGGATGTCAAAAGTTGGTTTGAAAACCATGGTTTACAGTCCAAAATGGTGTAAAAGAATTACGTCACAACTCCGGATTTTTTCCTATATGCAGCTTGTGCAAGTGGGAAGAAAAAAAATGAGCGCCAAAAGAAAAAAAGTTGGGATCCAAACACTTTTGACTGAAAAATTCCTGAATAATTTTAACCTGTAGTATCATAATTTTTGAAATGTGGGATACTTTAAAATTTTACAATTCAGAGATTAAAACACCTTTTTTTTCCAAACAGGCTGTTAGTGCTGTATTAAGCTTTCCTTCAAAAAACTTTGGCCAAAGGATTGAAATGGTGTTGCAATTTTGGCCAAACATGTTTCTTGGGTTAATCAAGTCTCTGTAGGAATGACATCTTCCACTCGTGTTTTCTTTTTGAAACAAGTTAAAACTTGTGTCATATTTGTTTTCCAGAAAATGGGTTTTGAAGGAAGATAAATTATGTAGAATATGTTTTCTGAACACGTTATATTGAAATTTATATCTTTGTCATTATGAAGATTTTACATGAATATTATCCTCTTGGAGATCAATAACAAAAACCACCAGGTCCATGTCCAGGTCAATTGATTGTGAATCTCTTGACCAACTACAACTTATTTGTTTTATTTCCTTGACTTGATCACGACTTTGGAAATTGGTTCTTTTCCTACTGATTCATGGACAATGCTTGCATGCATATGCTTAAGCCAAATTCTAATTGATTTGAATACTTGATTTGATAAAGGTGAAATAGGAATATCGATAAGAAAGGAAAATAACTTACAAACGAAAACAGACACATCGTTATGCCATTGGATGAGTTTATGGAACATAACTACCGAGGTGGCTGTTGGAAAGTGTGTTTTCTTTTCCATTTCCTACTTTCGTTTATAGGAAAAGAACTTTAATTATGAAATTGACACTTTCCATAGCTATCTTTGGTTGCCTTGGCTTTATATAAAGGCCACAAGCATCTGCTCAAGTGCAGCTTCTTTGGGAAGATAAATCAAACACATTCATGGCGTTGGTGGAGTCTTTCTTTCATGATTTTGCTCCTTTTTTGCTGGATAACTATTAATTTGCTAGTGAGTTATTGTGGATAAAACTCCAGAGAAATTGGAAGTTTCCATAGATAATAATCATTTAAATTGTCATAAGACGTGTAAAAGGCTGTTGTTTGTGACAATTTATTCCCTCTGAAAGAATAAATTTTAGAAAGTTTCAATGGGAAGTCATTGTTGGAATTATTTGTCGGATGTTGCCATAGAAGGTTATCATGAAAATTCTGAGATCCCACAATTGAACTGATCACATAGTTTCAGATTCATAAATTTAATCCATAAGGCAGCATCATTGTTTTGCCAATAAAAGATTCATGTAGACAACAAACTCAATTAGATATAATATGTACACAGTTCTTTTATTGCATGATATGAACATAGTTGGATTAGACATGGTTATTGTAGCTATAATAACCATGTTTCAGTAACTGATATGGACAATTTAGCTACATTACCTGTATCCTGGTTGGGATATAAGTTGAATTACAACTGTTAATCATATATACTTGACAATTTGGGTGGTGTGTTCATCATGTTGAACAACATTCGAAAAAGAATCGAGGGACCACAGCTTGCAATCATCAGTTACTTCAATGCCTACTTGGATAGGGTTTATTTCTTCAGCTTCATTATAGATGGTGTCTGGGTGTTCACTGTTGCTCCTTATCTCCTTAAATCTCCACATTTTTCTAAATCTCTCTCGTAGTTGCGCACTAACAGTTTTGGTGTATGAATGATTTCGTCTGAGTAAGTGCGCAATGAATAGAAGAAACACAAATGTTGTGGCAGTGCTGCTGAAAAGGAAGATCTCCATTAGATTGCCAAGGCTTAGGCTATCCTTACTTCTATTGTTATCTGGATCTAGACAATTGGACAAGGAGAATGAGAACCATTTCCTTTCTAATTGCTCCAGTGTTCCATCTTCGATTAGCTTCAGTATAGCTTCAGAGATATCAGTAGCTATAGGAGAACCCTTCTGAAACACCTGAAAAAAAAAAATCGATACTCTTATCACATAATTACCACTTATGATTCTCAAACTAATGTAATGTTCAAGGCCAATATTGGTTTTCATATGGTTCAATACATCTGTGTTTCCACTTTGAAGCTTTATTAATTTGTAACTAATTCATACTTACAAAGCCCAAGCCTCCCAGTCTGTGGGTCCTTTCATGAATAGTGTAACCATCATGTTGAGAGAGAAAAACCCGTAGGTAGGGTGTTTCAAGGTATGCAGCATTGATTTTTCCACTGTCAAATCCCGTGGCATAATCATCTGCTGTTTCCATCCTCACAATAGCTTGTTCCTTGTACCCAAGCACATCCTGCAAGTACTTAACAACAAAAGAGTTTCCATCGCAACCAATTTTGTCATGTTTCACTGCTGGTTCAATCTTTTGCATAGTTAAGTTTGAACTGAGAGTCGCCGTGTAGATAGATATCAAAATCATTACCATGAATAGCCACACAATAATCACTGCTTTACTGTAATAACTGTATACCCTCCCTGCAAGCAAACAAGTTTTGTCGCTGTAAATCTGTTGGTATTGATGACTTATTAGCTTCATTCCATTTCCCTTGATTCACTGTATTTTTGCCCATAGAAAGTAAATTTTCTGGAAGGCTTTGTAGATAGTGATAAGTAATAAATAATTACTTGGGATAATATTCTTTTTACAAAGTGATAAAAAATCTCACGAGAAAAAAGCTACAGAAAAAGATTAATACTTAAACAACACATTGGACATCTTACTTCTTGATACAGTTTATTTTAGTGAAATATGCAATTTTTACTAAGCAAGTGCATGATTCATTTGACATTTTAAATTATTGTAGATCTTTCACTTTCTATTGGCCGATGAAAAGGCAGAAATTTTGAGCAAGGATGGATGTCCTTACCATGTGCATAGAATATACTAGAGAAAATCAACCAAAGAGTGGCTCCAATTTGTGTCCACCATGGACCATCAAATTCAGGATTTCTTTTTCTTTCTAGGCACCACAAAATGGCTCCAGTGTAGATGAAGAGGATTATGATCAACATCCACACTGCCTTTGTAAATGGTTTGGTAAGTATCCACACTTGGTGATCAGGCTTTACACGAACTAGCATGGATAAACCTGACCCCAGAAAAGGCTCAGTAAATATCACATTTTCTAATCGGTTGGCGAGGATTGCAATGTCACCCACTACAGCATCAAATGCCTATCAAATTTTACAAGTGAGAAAAAAAAGTCCTACTTGTAAATTTAATTTTAAATAACAGAATGAAAAATAAATGAATATGCAATAATCATTTATTGCAAGAATGATCTTCACTTCAAAGTATACATGTAACAGGAAGCAAAATAAATATGGAATTCATTTCAAAGTCAATATATATATATATATATATATATATATAACTGTAAGAATATACGAGTAGATTGAGCAAGAGTGATATTCTGGAAATCAAATTCAAGTGGACTTTGTTACATGCTAAGATTGCAAGTGGAATCATGTGATAGAACTTGATTGAAAGGATTTGAAACTATTTCCAGGGCTGTGACATCACAAAATAATTCACATGTTTCGAGCTTGTGAGATTTGGTTTCAGTATGTTTACCAATGGTGCTTGTTAGGTTCATTAAAATTGATTCACTAACTGAGGAAAGAAGTATATCTTTCATGTACCTGGACCACAGGGCAAGGCGGCTCTTCAATTGTAAAATGCCTGATTTGATACTTCAGGTATGACATTAATTGTTTAAACTCAAAGTTTTTGGTTTATTATACCGAGTGCATCTTGGTAAAATATGATAATGCTTAGCTGATCATTGTTGCTTGATAAAATTAGTTATGTGGGATGCATGATGGAGATAAAGACTAATTGATAACGAGGAATTTAAAAAAAAAAGACAGGCTTGGTTTTGTCTCATAATATTTTTGTTGTGCTATTTATACGTATTCCAATTTATTTAATATGTATTATTATTTTAATTTTTTGTATAAATGACAGGATCATTGCAGTCCTCTTTGAAAGAAGTCAGTATGTTCAACATTTGTGGTATTCTGGAATTAATGTCAAAAGTTTGAATGTTGTTCATGTGTTCCTAGTGCTGCATATGCTGTTTTCATGTATTTTGTATGATTTCATATGCTATATTGATTATGGCTCTACATCAATATAATGTAGTATGGATGATATATATTGGAACACCGAACATCACTACCTCTTTTTCTGTAAGGGGGATGTTGACTATCAGACATAGTCATACAATATTATTGATTAATAGAAAACCATGGTGTAAACTAGACAAAATAGGAGAAATTCTACTGGGTGTTATTTTCTTATCTACATTTTTGTCAGAATACGTAACAGAATAATTTTTTAAGGGAATACATAACATAATAATGCTTTTAGATTATGGAATCTAAGCTGACTATGAAGCTTAGGAGATGTTGGCTCATTGTTTATATTCTTATAAATGTTTGATTATTGACACAAATTCAACACATGTTATCATTAATTGTCCTGATGGATGGTCTGAGAAAATTTTCAACTGTAGAATTAGGTGCAACAGCAAAATGTATATTTGTTTCCTTTATTCAGACAAAATTACTGGTTTAGGGAAAGATTTTACCTTAGAAGACACCTGTGAGATTAGTTCGTCATAGGTTCCATTGAAGGGGATGAACTCATGGGACCACAAATCATATTTTAATTTCTTAACGGTTTCCTTAAAGACATCAATGCAGAAACCTGTCACTCCCTTGACCTGTCCTCCCGCAGAGTACTCCACTTTCACGAACTGATCAAATGCAGAATGAGCCGGAATGTCAATTCTTAGAGGACCCCATCCTCCTGGGGCTTTATCTGGGCCTCCAGGAAAGTACACTGGACTGAGGTTCTCCACCTCCTGCCCATGAAATCCAATTTTATTCTCTTCTTTGTAGAAACCTACATCCTCTACCCAAAAACCTAGATCTCTATAACTCCTTCCCACTACATTGATAATTCTGTAAGATGAGATGGCCCTTCCCTTTGCTATGGTGCCATCTTTCCTGAAGACTATTGCACCACTTAGCCCTTGAAACTTGCAGGAAAGAATCCCTTCCATAAATTGTTTATGCTCCCTTTGACTCTTTTCCAAGCCTTTTGTGAGCACAAACATGGCATCATATGCTCGAAGTGCAGAAATTCCTGGTTCATGGTTTCCATCTCCTTTATTCTTATATTCTTCTTTGAACCTCTTCTGAAATTCCAATCTGAACTCTTGATATGCATCTGTTGCTTCTGGGAAGTAGGTTTTTATTCCTATAACTCCTTGCATGTAAAACGAATTGAAAGAGGGGCTGAAGTTTGTGTCAAGGAGAGTGGTGATATCATCATTCACTATCCACACATGCCCTTCTGCCATCATTCCTAACTCCTTGGCCTCCTTGAACAGATGGATAGCCATGGTTGGCGAAGACTTCATGATGATGTATACTTGTGAAAGGTATTGCTGTATTTTCTTCAGCTTCTGATGCACAAAGGCCTTTGGGTTTGAGAGTTTATCTATTGGTGGAAACGCTGCTTTGTAATCAATACATGCTCCATTATCTTGTAAAACATTGGAAAGGAGGTTAATGGTTCCAGACATGCCACCATATACATCATCTTCATAGATGATGATCACCCTTCTCCAGTTGAATGATTTTATGAGGTCTGAAATGCAATGAACCTGAATGGTTTCTGAGTAAGACATGGTTATGAATAAAGGCTTTGCAGCTGATGTTGGATGTGTTCCTTTGGCTACAGACACGAGTGGAACCCTTGCTGCACTGGTTATATCTGCCACAGTGGCCAACTCTGGCCATGTTCCAGTTCCTATTATGATTGATTCCACACCCCTTTCAGTTACATTTTCAGCTGCATTTTTACACAAATCTCATTAGGAGCATCACTGTTGTGAACTTAAAGTATGCATATTTGTATTGGTCGCCTTCTTACCATGTAAAGCTAACTGGAAGAGATTGCTGCTCTTGAACTCGCTCAGATCCAGGAAAACTAAAGAGGATTGCAAGTGATCAGCGGCAATGCCAATGGCGATCTTATGCTCCCTTCCTTCACGAGTACCAGTGTCAATGATGGCGCCAACATGCATAGACTGAGCTGCCCCAGCCAATGAGAACCAGCACAAGAATATGAGAGTAAGAGAAATCATGGCGTCGTAAGCATTAATACGTTTCAATTTTGCCCTCGACTAGGAAGTATATGGAACGACTCTGTGGGATCCTCCCTTGGTGGTCATAACTAGTGGGAGTCGATTATGTCAACTTTTTATACTACAAATAACTGGGAACAACTTAAACCATTTTATTTTATTTTTTTTTTGTGTGCATATGTTAATTATTATACAAGTGGAAAGAAGCTGGGTTTGCTGAGATCACGAGTGTTGTCACAAGTGATGTGCAACGTTGTCTACCAATTTCACTGCGTGCAACTTCTCAGAATCGCAGGAGTAGAAGTATGTGGTCCGTGGTGGTTGCATCTTTGCGTTTGGAGTTGCAAAACTACGGTGAAGTTATCCGAATCCGACTTGGATACGATCTGTACAGATCAAGATGAAGAGATTTGAGAGCCCTGGAACAGAGATTCCAAGATGCTTACATGAGTTAAACTTCCTTCAGCAGCAAGTAAATATATGATGATTGTGACACGATTTTATAAATATCCACAACTCGATGTTTGTGCTTTCTGTGTGGTTTCGAATTTATTTCTCCTAGGGATCTCAATGCGCCCCTGATGTGGTTTAATCAAAGCTGAATCAGCTTGATAACAGGTGTTTTATCTTTACGGCTCAGAGTTCGGAATTGAGAAGGAAGTCGAAAGTCTTTGATCGCCAATTTTCTTCCTTTTCAATGCCTGACTTGTGAACCAATTCTGGGAGAATTTGATAAAAGTATATGCAGAATAAATAGAAATTTGCTTTAGCTAGATGAGTTCATCTCGAGAACTTCATTTTTAAAAATTAAAAAAAAAATCTATGAAAAATATAAGTTGGTTCTGTTTGTATTCGACTTTAAATCGATAAAGAAATAAAGTCTCTAGAAGTTGCCAGTCTTTTTCATCTCAGGAGGTGATGCATGTGGCAGACTTCGTAGAAATACTACATGACAAAATTCGATTGTGAAGTCGGCTTTCTTCGTAAATTAAGGCTATTAGTTGGATTTGGGAAATAAATTAGTAGTTAAAGGGTTTACATGACAAGGCCTTGACTTGTCATTCTTGCTATAGAATGACGACATCCAGAAATTCTAGCAGATAATTTTACAAAAATGTCTTTATGCAATTTCATAATCCATATTTTTGTTTCTAATATATATTTTTTTGAAAAGTAGCACAATTTTTTCCCCCAGCGGTTTATAGAAGCACAAGCAATAATAAATTCAAAGTTTAACTTATTTCATTTATGTACAACTGGGCGATTGATGGTTTATTTATTTATATATATATATATATATATATATTGTGTTTTATGTGATAATCAAAGTCATTATATAAGCTAGAAAATATTATGTAACAACGATAGCAAGTTGCCATCAAAGTTTAATAGAAACTAAATCTAAGTTTCCATATAAGTTAGCAATTCTAAAAGTATGGACAACCTCGTCATCGAGATATGGTGACCTAGCCTAGAAAAAGAAAGAAAAAAAATATAAATGAAGTAGAAAAAGAAGTTATCTTTAAAGTCCAACACAAAACTTATCTCTAAATCTAATCCTTTCATGATTTTAAATTAGATTGAGATCTGATCTGATGGATCTAAACTCTTATAACTATATCTTCCCTTATCCTACTTCTCTCCGTCAGTTGTCTCAGGCGAGCATGCACCCCTAGGGCACCATGGGACGACGACAATGTGGGATCCATTGAACACAGGAACATAGAGATTGCAACAGCAACTAGAGGAGGTGAAGAAGAAGCGAATGTGTTGAATTAAGGAATCAAGCTGTCCCTCACCTTTAAGAGATAATTTTGCCAATATACACTCTCCTTTTATTGTTGGTGTTGGATTGTAGATTCATGACATGAGGTTAGCCAATAGCCTATGACTACTCGGCCACGATGATAAAAAAATATAATTTTTTCATAATATTTATATTCAATTGTTATTTTAATCATTATTTTAATTCTTTTCTTTGATTTCTTACAATTAATTTGGCTTATATTTTTGTTTTGTATGATAGTCAGTTTATCGCATATTTATTTTGTTTATGCTATTTTTTGCACTTATTGTATGATAATGGACTATATTATGGTGACCTATGATGAACAAGACAAAAAAATGTGTAAAAATAAACATCTTAAGCAAAGAAGATTAAAAAATATGTAAATTCCATATCTATGATTGTGGATTATGTCGGTTGATATTAAGGAATGAAAGTTTAAGATAAGGATGGATAGTGTAGCTATCGACATTGAAGTTCTCACAAGCTTTCCATACTCTTGTTGTATAAGACTCTTCAACCCTTTGCAATGAGCTCATTGTAAAGGGTAATTGATATTCGATAATTGAGATGACTAATGAGCAATGACAATTGTTAATTAAATATAAGTAATTTATTGATGATTGAAGACATGATAATTGTTCATTGACGTACAATTGTTTAGATGCTCCATGTTATGTTACAAATGATTGATTAAAATTTTTCATTATTATGTCATAAAAAATAAAATAATTAAAAATTACATCATAAAATATTTTAAAACCCAAATTTATTTTACGTATTCAAGATTGAAAGTATTTTTTTTCAAAATAAAAGAAAATATTGGTATGAGGTGCACAGGTTATCTTGCAAAATTTCCAAAATAGCTATATGGTACATAATGTTGGAAATTTTTTAATTGGACATTCTGAATTAATAATCGATATGTGACAAATTTTTATCCTAATCCTCCAATAAAAAAAATTACGGAAAATCACAAAGCAATATCCATAAATAAAAATATACAATAACGTTTGAATTTTCTTGAACATAAAACTATAATCAATTTAAAATAACGAATAAAGTATTCTACAAAAATACTAAATAATTAGCAAGCACATTTGGTTGCTGCACATCCAATAAGTTATCACTGTCCTATTTTTTTTAGAAAAAATAATGTCATTTTTTTGGGCTCGGGGATTGCACTTATCCAATGGAAATGGCAAGTGCGTAAGAATTTAATCATACAACTTGAATAAGTTAGACCCTGGTGGCCTTTGTCTTGTGATCAATTTTTGGCCCAACAAATCTCATCTACTTAAATTGATATTTTGTTCTAACTTTCATATTGATTTGTTTTCGACTTTTTATTTTTCAATAATCACCCTTTATTCAAAACTATATAATAGAAGAGTGGTGTTTTTTCCATAAATATATGAAGTTGAATAGTAGCTTGCCCCCATATCAAAATTCTCTTCATTAATATCATCTTTAGCTCATTATTCCTAACTTATACACAGTCATTACTTTATTTCTTTGAATTATAGTTTATCAACAAGTTTTAATTTTATGAAATAATACAGCCTAATTCCTAATTATTTTCTTTTTAAATAATATTTTGGATTTTAAATTTTACATTAAATTACATTTTTGTAATTTGGAATGTGTACTTTGGCATTTTTTCATTCAATGCCTAAAATCTTTGCAACAAAAGTTTTTGGGAAAAGCAAACATTTACATCCTCACAAAAATACTAAATTTAAATGAGCTAATGAAAATTGTTATAAACTAACCTATAGTATTTACATTCTCACACTAAAATGACTTTTGGCAACGTAATCTCCTTCAACATATATGTGACTTTATCCATTCTTTCAAGAATATCATTATGTTGTGCAGTATTAGATACTGTCTTTTTTATATTTGATGTCATAGTCTAAACATAAACTCTTAATTTTTTTAATATTTCATTATCATTCTCTATACGAAGGCACTTCAAATAATTTTATGTTCCATTTTTTCACCATGACATGAAAGCTGTAAAAAAATTCTAAAATATTTGACATTTTTTCATAAAATAAATCCTTCATTCTTATAAAGTATCACTAATAAAAAATAATATAACACATGGAATTAACATCAGTTTGACCCTAATATACCAAAATAAATTTATTTATTTTAATTTGAGAATTAGACAAAGATATTCTAGCCTACTTACCAAACTAAACATCATCACAACAATTTAGAGTTTTACCTTTGGTAAGAATAATATTAGAATTTCTCATACTACATTCATGTAACAATCGTTTATATTGCAAAAATGCTGACAATTATATTTTATCACATTAATAAACTGTTCAGCTAAATTCATTTGTACATTTAGGTGTGTTCACGAGTCAGGTCACCCCTCTTTGGAGGATTAAATCCGATCAAATACGATCTGATTCGGATCGAGTCAAATTTATTATACACAAATGTTATAAATTAAAAATATAAAATAAATTCTAAGTATTTAAACATTATTTTACAATTTAAAATATTTTATTTAAATTTTTTTATATAATATATAAGCTAAAATTTAAGTAAAATAAAAAAATTAGGCCGAATCGAGTCGAAAATTTTCAATTTGTGGATCGGGTCGAGTAATTAGATTCAACGGGGTTGACCCGACCCAATGAACACCCCTATGTGTATTTTATAAACAATTGATAACTTTTCTTTAAGAACACTTATGGATCCCTAAGTTATTTTTCACTTTCTATGACCTATATGATTGTGATGATCTTCAACTAAAAGTTAATAATAAATCAAATTGAGGCACAAAGTTTTATGTGTTTAAGAACCTTTAGAAGCAACTCACAACTTACACTAATTTATATACATACATAATCAACTCCTATAATTTTAAATTTATATGTATTATTCATATTCATTGTGTTGAAATCATAAGTTCATATACACTAAATCATCAATATTAAGGAGTTATAGGATGTGAAGCAATGAAGCCCCATACTATTTACTCAATGCAAGAGCAAATATGACATGTATTCTTCATCAATACTACAAAACATTCATATGTATTGGTCCGTTATGTAGTAGAATTCTTTTATGAATTATTTGTATTGGCTAATTCTTGTTTCACGCAACATAAAGTATAATTGGGTAGATATTATTTAGATTATAATGATGGACAAAATTAACTAGAAGAAAAAATACATATGTTCAATTATGATTGATAGTTATTTAGTAATAAAAAATTACATTCAATCTTAATAGTTAAACATTTAATATGTTGGTGATAATAAAAAAGAAGCTCTTTTAATATTGATAATAATAAATTAACTATTTATAAAATTATGACTAAATACATTATTATTTTCTCTTTATTTTTACACCATATGCATATTGTGAAGGTGTCATACTAGTTTTCATTTAAAGGAAATAAAGATTATTATTGACTGTCACTAGTAGTACTCTAGGTCTGTATTTTTTGTCTTCTGATTTTATTTTCTTTTTCAATTTTTACATATTTGTCTAATAAGACATTCTTGGTCACAACAATATTACAATTATTAATTGTTTTCTCTAAATTGTAATACATGAGTCACTCAACTTTTGTATGATTATTGTTTGAGTAACTCAATTTTGATTTCCGTTATACAAGTTATTCAAGCTTGCAAGATCAAGATTTATGTCATTAAACTTGGGATTTTAATTTTTAAATTAACTTTATTTCCTTTATTATTTAGTTCACTCTTTGCTATATATCCATTTTGTAAAAAAAATGATATTTGGAAGTAATATTTTATAAACAGTAATTTACAAAATGTATTTTGCATAAACTATTTTTAAACATGTAATTTTATTTTTTTAGAAAAATAAGCTCAGTATTATTAAATTTAACTACTAAACCTTGACATAACAAAAATTTAGATACATAAAAGAGTGACTCAAATAATGATTTTTCATAAATAAATTGTTATAGTAACTTTGTGTATTAAACACTAAACAAGAGTGACTCAAGCAATGATTTTGCAAAATTTCATCCTAACACTTTAAATCCCATTGGCAATATGCCCCTTTGCTTCTGTGTACCTATAAGAGCATATGTAATATGATATAATGCTCTTCCTTTTTGTTTTTTATTGAACAAACAATTTCAAACCATGAAAATTGATACAACACTATTAATTAGGATCATGACTACTAAGTTCTTTCCCTATGGCATGAGCTAGGCAAAGAACTTTAAAATATCATGATCTGGCCTCCTTGTAATTGATATGTTAAATTATAAAATTCACTCAATGTTCCACAATAGATTTTTTATCTTTAAAGTTTAAACTCATCAATGTCCTAACCACGTTGCTATCTAAAGAACATTGTCTTGTATTTTTTTTTACAACAAAGCATCTATCTTTCAAACAATAAGATGAAAAATATTATTAATACATTGTCAAAGTTTTTTTTGCACATTTTCTACCTTTATTTCATATTAGATTTTCATTAGGATCAAGCAACACTACAAAAAAAAACATGACTTTAAGTGATGAAAAATTGTGACGAAAAGAATTCATCACAAAATATGATAAAATAGTCACATAATTGTGAGGAATCAATCCTTTATTATTTTTTGAAATGTTAATGTCAATTTTGTGATGGAAATATGATCACAAAATATTTGATCTGTCATAATTTTATCACAAAAAAATTTTGTGCCTTAATCAATTGTGACCAACTGATTTTATTATAGATCTGTCACAAATCATTATTAGTGGTGGATTTTCACTGTTTTGTGACAAATTTTCATCACAATAGCTCAATTTTCTTTTAGTACAAGCCATTAAATAAAGAACATCCTCCGCCTTTGTTTTCAAACTAAATAATGATTGACCTAAGTATTCTTTTTAAATTATATTTTATCAATTTAATTTCGCACAAAAGACATAATTCTTTGGAATTGATGTGTTGAAAATTCTAACATGGATATACATGTGAATTAAACATTTCAAGTTTGCATAGTTCATAGAAGATAATAGTAAGCAAAGGAAACACAATAAATTTATCAAGAACACTCTAATAAGAAGGGAAAATTATGAGATAATTATAGTTCAATATCAATATACCAATAAAAAAAATCTAATATTACTCGAATTTTACACAAAATAAAAAATTAAATTACTCACTGCTTAAATAATATTAAAATAATTAGTATAGATAATGTCACTTGATATTGCAATTATTTGTAATTGCAGTGTCAAAAAAAATATATTCAAAGTTCCTTCCAGTCTATCTAGAACTTTAATCTTCTCTTCTTTCTTCAAAGGCCTCTTTATTTTGTTTTGTTTGCTTTCTTACTACACTTGCTAGTTGAGGCTTTCTCAATGGAAGAAAAATACATATTATTGTCTTTATTATTAGAGTTCTCGGCCACTAGAAGAAAGGCTCATCCAAAGAAGGCCCATGAATACCATTGGGCTTTTTCATGGGCCAGAAGGTTGGACGTTTTCTTTCGTGATCTCCCAAATCGATGCTTGCCCTAAAGACCTTTTTCGGTTCAGACAGACAACAAAAAAAAGTCTTAATTATAATTCGAAATTAAAGTTTACATATTTTGCACATTAATCATAATATAAAGGTTAATGAGTATCTTGGCCAGTTAATATCATATGCATCGAGTGCATATTAGACCGTCTCTTGTTCTTATAAGAATTCAATAAAAAACCAAGTATATTATTATCTGAGGATTCAATAAAAGCTAAGTATAAGCATCGTGTGCATAAGTTACTCTGATAAATATCTGAGCATTAAACGGGATTAAACTATTAATATTATGTACATCAATTTGTTAAGTGTTAAAAAAATGACGGAAAAAAAAGAAAGATTACACTAAGCTGCCAGATTGAACACTTATTTTGTTATGTCAATCCTTAAAGGGTAGTCAGTAGTCACATTGCTCGCCCCATCGCCTTGTCCATCATCAGGTCGAACCTGATGCACCTTATGATCTGTCAACCTCTTGAAGCTTTCTCTCAGTGCAGCCAGTTTCATGCTATTCCCATGGATGAGAAAGAGCGAATGGATCTTGAAGATGGCGCAGACCACCGTGGAAGTGCCGACGGTCAATACGAACAGCTCCCACAGGCTTCGCAACGTTAAATCATCAGTCTGTCTGTCGTTGTTGGGTCCTGGAGACACCGTCAGCTGGAACTTGAACCATTTGCTTTCGAGATCCTTCAAAGTCCCATTCTCTGCCAGTTGCAGTATGACGCGGGAGAAATCATCAGCTAGAGGAGAACCCTTTGGGAACACCTGAGACGAGACGTTATGAATATCACATTCATGATCCAATTAACACGATCATGCATGCATGCATGCATCAGATTTACTTACAAATCCGAAGCCTCCAAGCCTGTACAGCTCCCCGTAGACGGTGAAGTCGTCGTGCTGAGAAAGGAAGACCTTGAGGTACGGCAGCTCCATGTAGGCAGCGGAGATGTTGTTGACTTGGAAAGCCTTGGTGTAGTCGTCGACATTGCGGATCTTCGTAATCTTTTCCTTCGTGTAGCCCAACGCCTGCCCCAGGTACTTCACGACGAACGAATCCCCGTCGCACCCAACTGTGCTTCCTGGTGGGCGTGGCTCGAGCTTCTGAAGGGTTAGTATGGAGCTCAGGTTGGCTGTGAAACAGGTGGTCAAGATTAATACCACCAACAGCCAAACGGCGACCACCACTTTCGTGTAGTTGCCGCTGATCCTCCCTGCATGCCAGCCAACATGTGTTATACTCATCTTAACTCTTGACAATCCAACTAGAAGTAAAACATGTGCTAATTAGGGGGATGACACGATATTAATTATAATACCATGGGTGAAGAAAATGGTGGAGACGATTAACCAAAAGGTGGCTCCGAGCTGCACGGTGCGAGAGCCGTCGAAATCAGGATTGTTGCTGCCGTGTTCCAGGTACCAGACGATGAGCGTGGTAAAGAGGATGGTGGCCAGAATGGTGAGCCAGACCTCCTTGGAGAAGGTCTTCGTGAGCATCCATGTCGTGTCGTTCACTTTTACCGGCACCATCATCGATAGCCCCGACGACAAATACGGCTGCGTCAAGGTCACATTTTCCATCCGTTTAGCCAAGATGGTGATGTCTCCAACCACAGCATCAAAATTCTGTAAGTGATTATATAGAGAGAGATCATATTATATATATATAAATGGATAAACTAAACCAAAGTAGTCACCTTACTATGTATGTATTCCGTAAGAGATGTTATAAGTCTATAAGATGATGAGTTAACGTCATAACGTTCAGTTTCATTTCCACAAGTTTAATAAATGTATTTTTTTTATCAAATTTGACCGTAACTAAATAGCGAAAAAAGACTAGCTAGGTCGCTTCTAATTGCCGCGTTAAAAGAAGATAAATAAAGAAGAAAGAAATGTATACCATGAGTGTGACTTGATTGACGAGGTCGTCATAATCGCTTCGATTGAAACGGACATACTCAAAGTTGAGATCATACTCCAAGTTCTTCACGATCTCGTTGAACACGTCGATGCAGAAGCCGGTGAAGTGATCGACGCCATTCTCGTCGGAGCCCGCCTTCACGAACTGTTCGAAGGTAGTGTGGCTGGGAAGTCCTATCTTAAGCTTGCCCCATCCTGCGGGGAACTTCCCCGTTGCGCGTCCTCCCGGCCAGTAAACCGAGCCAAAGGCAGTCATTCGGGCCGCCGCCGGCACTCGCCGCCGCAGCTCGCCCTCGTCCTTGTAGAATCCGTATCCATCCAACCAGAACCCCAGCTCCCGGTAACTCCTTCCTACTACGTTCAGCACTCGATAAGCCGAGTGGCCCTTCCCTTCTCGCAAAGTCCCATTTCTTCCGAAGGCAATGCGACCACTCAACCCAGTAAAATCGCTAGATAGCATCGCTGGGATCATGGTTGTCTGTTTCGTTCCCATCCTTGCAGTGCTTGCTGCAGAGCGAGCTATCAAGCTCACTGCATCGTAGGCCCGGACTGCATGGACGCCAGGATCGAAGTACTGCTCGCCCTGATTCTCGTACTCCGATCTGAAATCGTTGCGGAACTTGGAGGTAAAGTCGACGTACGAACCGGCGGACTTGTTGACGTAGGTCTTGACTGCTATTACACCCTGCATGTAATCTGAGAGGAAGGAGGGGCTCAGAGTCGAGTCGACGAGGGCAGCGACGTCATCCCCGACGATCCATACGTGGCCGTCTTCCATCAGTTTGAGCTCCTTCGCTACTTGCAACAGATTGATCGTCAGATTCCGCGAGGAGCGAAGGACGACGAAAACCTTCGACATCTGCCCGGGGATGCTTCTCAGCTTGTGTCTGATTACACCCTTCGGATCCGGGAACCTGTCCAGGGACGGGAAAGCAACGTGGTAGTCGATCTCCAGACCGTGGTCTCTGAGTGCGTTGGAGAGTAGGGCGAAGGCTCCGGAGATGCATCCGCAATCGTCGTCCTCGTATATGACAACCACACGCCGCCAATTGTATGAATTCGTGATCTTGGCAATGCAGCGGACCTCGGGCGAGGCCGGATACGACATCTGAAGCAAGTAGGGATTGAGAAGCGCGAACGGTGCGGCTGCCGCCGGCGCGGTGAGAGAGAGCACGGGGACGTTCGATCTGCTGGCGAGTTTGGCGACTGCCAGAGTGTCCGGCCACGTCCCTGTGCTTATTATGATCGCGTCTGCTCCCCAGGTGATGAAATTTTGCACTGCGTTAACATATACAGGCACAAGAGGGCATGCATGAGCGCTTTTAATTGAATTTAAAGGCGACAACTAATTTTGGCACAATAAATTCAAAGTTCAAACGAATAAGAAGCTCTAGCAAACACAACATTAGTAACCAACGAGACATTAATGATCAGAGCAATCTAAAAGAACTAATGGATTTGAGCTGATCAATTACCAGTGATGAGTTCTTTCAGTGGATCACTGCTGTTGGAACTAGCAAAGTTGAGAAATATGACTGCTGAAGTAGAGGAGTTAAAATCTCTTGCTGCCATTTTAAGAGCAACCATTTGCTCCCTCCCAACCCGGGAATCGGTGTTTATTATGGCAGCAATACGCACATCTCTTGTTGCCATGCATGGCAGTGTGAGATAGCAGGAGCAAAGGAACAAGGGGACAAGGAAGACAAGAGATCTGATCATTTTTTTATTCTTTTCTGTTTATATAGCTAGAGAAACCTGCACAGGACTAAGGACATTGATTTGGCTGCCGTATAATATAAAACGTACGTAGCGTAACAATGTTATATTGGTTTCGAGCGTGAAATGGAAGGCATTATGACACAGGACGTTGCATCTAGTTTTATAGACAGAGGGAAGTGATCAGGAGATGCAGAGCAATTGGATTTAGAGGTTGCTTCTTGATCTTAGTTTCTGCAATTTCCCAGCACCCCCAGGTAGCTAGTGGGCAGAGAATGTTCTTGTGCCCTTCTTAATTTGGTCCTTTGCACATTTTAATTTAATCTAAATTCGAGAAAAATCTTGATGAATGAAAGAAAGCACCTCCTCTAGAAGGGTTCAATGAACCATGAATCTTGAACGCGTTAGGGTTAGACATATGGACATCATGTAAGCACGTTCTCTCATTCGCGGTTTCATGCGCTACAATTAATGAGGCGATGTTTCATCTGTGAATTACAAGTGTTAAGTTGTTTCCTCTATTTTTTTTCTGTATTAAATCTATATTGTCGATTTGACTAGTTTAATCAACAAATTACTGTCTTAAGAATAGCAATTTGATTAATAAATTTAATAAGAAAACATTTGATAAATGTAATGATTAAATTAATGAATAATTATAAAATGATTTTTTTGTATGCACAAGAACATAATAATTAAGTTATCTATTGTTTTAAAGAAATTTTAATTTTTTATTAAAAATATTTAAAAAATGAAGACAAATTAAACTATTCAAAACAAAGAAATAAAAAAATTTATTTTGATCAAAAGATAAAAAAGGTAAAATATTAAGTTGAACATTAAATAAAATTTTTGTTATGATTAGAGAAATTATGCACTGACAAATGCAGTGATGTAGAATTTTATTAGATAAAAATAAAAAAAGAATTATAAATCAGGTTTTCTTATTTGAATCGACAAGTTTTTTTATAGACAATAGAAATTATAAATGTAGTGTGAGAACGCTTGGAATAAGATTCAAGATATTATTAAGATGAAAGGAAAATGATATATGAAAAATAATGTTCAATCTCTATATTGTAGACTTTATGAGGCCGCCGGAATAAGTTATAACATTCTCAAAAAAAAAAAAATACAACATTTCATCTTCTCAATCATAAACTGTGTTTTAAAAAATGTATTTATCAACCGATTCAAATAGAATTTTTGACTTGTATCCATTATCCTAAATGTGCCGAGAAGTCTTCCATGTCGGTTGCTTTAACGTGTTTACATAATGGACCGAGCTGATTTTACTAGATCAAAGTTATAGAAAAATATTGTTATTGTTATAAGTATAAAAAAATAAGTATATATCATTCTATGAATTCCATCTCTTTAACATATTTAATATAGCATTTTGATTATGGAATTTTGTGGACAGGAACAATTAATGTAGACTAGAATCTGTGGTGCGTTATTTCGTTAGTTACTTGGTCACGGTGAACACTTCCACATGGTTGAAAATGATACCAGACGTTCCCAGTAGCTTCTTTAGCTTCAAGTGTGTACAGTTGCGTTTCCCAACTTTTCTTTTTAATAGCAAAAAGAGGTAACTAAATACAAGAAAAATAAAACTAAAAATAAAAGACCACATCAGTAATAATATAAAATTAATAATTCAATATTTTTATTAGTCTAAAATCATCAATAAATATGTATATTATCTTTCATTTATGGTATTATTCAAGGAAATCATAATTAATTTATAATAATTACATATTTCTTATAATTCAATTTTATGAATTATTTCAATATTTAATTCATTATCAACAATAAATAGTTCTTCAATTATTTTTCTCATAATTAATAAATTTTTTTTTATTAATTTTGACTACAATTAATGTAACGCCCCCAATCGCTCCTCTTGTCACGTAGGCAATCATGTTGACCCCGGAAGCGCTTCACTGCCTACTACTCTATTGATCATGATCATTCAATAAAATGACATAAGTGGCATCAATATAATACAAAAATAATCAAAGACTTTAATGCGAAAGTTCAAACGTTGAATGTCCAGAGACTTGGATAATCAATGCATTCTTTAACAAGATAAGAAGAGGTAGCAACTTTAAAAGTTCAAGAAGAATAATGTTCAATAAGCGAAAGACTATGATGTCTTTCAATTAAAGAAAACATGCTAAAAATATAAATGTCTAATTCAAGAGCTTGTAGTAATATTTTATGTCATGCGTAGCGTTCTCTAAGCTCTGTGCCCTCCAACACCTCGTCAATTAGCATTCTCACCTACAAAATCTCATTGCAGGGGAATCGAATACTCGTGAGCAAAAAGTCCAGTACAATAGTAAATAAACGATGAAATAAGGATCAATGATAATTATCGTAATAGTATCATTAATGATTATACGTCGTCCTGGTACCATGTTCCATGCTTTAGCAATACATTATGCTATATCAATATCAATGATTCGTACTTTATTCTTTACTATGATCATGCTTTGTCTTTACTCTACATTATCTTTATCATACCATGTTCCATGCTTTACTGTACTGTATTCCATGTTGTACGATACTTTGCTTTGCATTTACATTATAATGAGTTGTATTACGTCTTTTACATTACTATTATCTTTAGAGTTAGTTGTTCTATGCGAGTTCGATTTTATTAAATTGGGATGTTAGAGGTGACTCTATATCTGTAAAGCCAGTGAGTCCAAAAAGGAAAAGCGGTGCGATAATGCGTCACCCAATTTGGAATACAGGTGGGAGATGACCTGCACTCTAGGAACAGTGGTCATTTAAGAATCTGTAGGTTCACTGTCTCCTCAGTTACCTACTTGTCCCTCTGGCTCAATACTATATTATCTAGGGGAAGGAGTGTGACCAATGCATCACCCTTCATTCGAGACACAAGTGGGAGAGAACCTAAAGCCTCAAGAACAGTGGTAATTGAAGACCAGTAGATTCGCTGTCTCCTCAGCTAACTACTTGTCATTCTCTATGCCATACTGTAATCCTTGTTCTGTACAATGGGGCGGCACGTAATAATCCCTTATCTTTTTCTTTACTTTATTTATTTTTACTTATCATGTAATATTTGATTCAGGACCCACATGTGTGTTAACTCTTGTACAATGAGCTTGACCAGTATAGGTGAACTGGTTATAGTCTCTGATTTTGATTTATGAGTCGAAATTAAACCGGATCAGAATACGATTCGGACAATGTCAATATTAAACATTATTCTATGTCTCTCTATATCTTTGAGTGGGTAAAACCGGTTGGTTCAGAATGATGGATCTGACTGAACTGACGGTTCGAACTGTCTGATTCGATCGGACCGGTCGACCGTTACTGGACCGGTCGACCATTCCTTAACCCTCGGTCGACCGGTTCTGTTGAATTGGTCGACCCTTAATTTCTGTTGACTGTCCGTGGATCGGTCGACTGCTGGCAAAGGATCGGTCGACCGCTAGCGAAGGACCGATCGACCGACTACTCTAGATCGGTCGACCATCCCGATGATCGGTCGACCAATTGTAATCTTGCAACGATGCACAGTGTGCATCGGATCAGTCGACTATTCGGGAAAATCGGTCGACCGATCATGATAATAAAATCCGTCTATTGACAGATGGATCGGTCGACTGCCTTGGTGTGGCCGGTCGACCGATCGACAGAACTCTTGCGCTACGAATCGGTCGACCTTTCGGAAAAAAATTGGTCGGCCGATCACGATATTAAATTTGTCTGTTGACAGATGAATCGGTCGATCGCCTTGGTGTGGCCGGTCGACCGATTGACAGAACTCCGGTGAGTTCCTCGTGCAGATCGGTCGACCGATTGCAAATATCGGTCGACCGGTCCCCGCGATAAAACATAGTCGCCAGACTTCTTCTCCGTTTCCGGCGGTCCTTCGGCCATCCGACGACGATGATCAGAATACGAAAAATATTGCTAACTACATCAGGATCATAATGGATCAACTTTACACATCAAATAATCCTTAATTCATCGTCTATGGGATTAAAACGCTAGAGTACCTTTGCGGTTCGACTATTGAAGTTTTTCGACGATCGATTCATCATCCTTCGTCGTCGATCGTTCTCAATTGACTGGAAGAATTCGCCTGACCCTGGCGTGTGTCAAGGAGGAGCCTTTGCGCGTCAGGTGCGCCGGACGATCGCTGCGTCGAGCGGGCTCTGGTTCATCTTCGATGCGCGTCATTCGCCAGACGTGAGGGAGAAGAAGGAGGGCGGCGATCGGCTAGCATCCAAGGGGACGCGAGGTCGCCCTCGCATATTCCTTTATAGTATCGGTCAGCCAGAACGTGGCGCGATCAGGGGAGGATTCACCTCCCCTGTCGGCCATTTTTTCCTTGTGCGACGTTTCCATTTTTTTTGAATTCCTTCATTTTATGAAATTATGATACGTTACATTATTACCCCCTTAAAAAAAATTCGTTCTCGAATTATGATAAGAGTTAAGACTCGCTGAATAATTGGGGAAATTTTTCTCGCATCTCTTATTTCACTTCCCTTGTTATCTCTTTTCCTTGGTGATGCTTCCAATCCACTTTAACTAGCGATATATTCTTCTTTTCTTGTTGGTGTTCTTGACATTCCAGTATCTCCTTAGGTTGTTCTTCGTATGTCAGATCCTCTTTGAGGTTTGATTCCTCAATTTGGATCACGTTGGCGTAATCGTGCTTGTACATCCGGAGTAGAGAGACATGGAAGACGTTGTGCACCCTTGAATAAGCCGGATGCAGGGCCAACCTGCATGTTGAGTCTCCAACCATATGTAATATTTCAAATGGGCCTACGTACATTGGGCTCAATTTTTCCATTTACTAAAATGCATTACTCCTTTGGTGGGGGAGACCTTGAGCAAAACTTGGTCTCCTATCTTGAACTTATAATTTCGGCGCTTCTTGTCCGCGTAGGCCTTCTGACGTTCTTGAGCAGACTTCATTCTCTTCTTTATTAATTCAACAATGTCTGTGTACTCTTGGGTCTGTTTCTGTAATTCAGCGCTCAAGATTTTTCTTTCGCCCATCTCGCCCAACATGCCGGGGAGCGACATGGTCGACCATACAATGCTTCAAAGGGGGACATCTCTATGCTAGCATGGAAGCTGTTGTTGTAAGAGAATTCTATAAGAGGTAGGTGTTTGTCCTAGTTGCCATGTCAATCTAGCGCAAATGCTCTGAGCATATCTTCTAACGTCTGAATGGTCCTCTCTGATTGACCGTCTGGGGATGGAAAGTCGTACTATAACGAAGTCTGGTTCTAAAAGCATTCTGAAGACTCTTCCAAAATCTTGATGTGAATTCGGGATCTCTATCAGACATGATGGTTGATGAAATCCCGTGAAGTCTAACAATCTCCTGAACATAGAGATCCATTAAACTTTCAAGAGATTGTTTTACCTTGATGGGTAGGAAGTGAGTCGATTTAGTGAGTCGATCCACTATCACCCAGATGACATCATGCCCCTTCTGTGTCCGAGGTAAACCTGTGATGAAATCAATCGATATTTCTTCTCACTTTCACTGTGGGATGCCTAGACTCTTCAAAGTTTCTTGGGGTTTCTGGTGCTCTACATTGACTTGCTGACATACTATACATTTGGAGACATATTTCGTTATTTCCTTCTTCATATCTGGCCACCAGAAACTCCTTTGTACATCTTTATATATTTTGGTACTCCCTGTGTGGATTGCAAATTTAGACTTGTGGCATTCGTCTAGGACTTCTCTTCGTAATTCAGGATTATTCGGTACCCATAAGCGATCAAGATACATTATGCCACCATCTGCTGAGACATTAAAGTTTGTGGTTTCAAGACTAGTCTTTATCATCATAGTCTGAAAGTCTGGGTCTTCTACTTGCGCTTCAATGATTCTTTCTATGATGTCTGGTACTATACATTGCATCATCATCAGTGACTCATCATGTCTTACCCTTGGTGTCCACTTGAAAAGTTCTTCCATCATTTCAAATTGTCGAAGGCGCATGAAGGCAACAGATCCTTCCTACTTTCGACTAAATGCATCTGCCACTGAATTTGCTTTACCTGAATGGCAGTCGATAGAGAACTCATAGTCCTTTAAGAACTCCATCCATCGTCTTTGGCGCATATTCAGATCCTTCTATGTGAAGACGTACTTTAGGTTCTTGTGGTCAGTGTAGACCACAAATTCTTCTCCATACAGATAGTGACGCCATAGCTTGAGGGCAAACACTACTGCTGCTAATTCAAGGTCATGCATTGGGTAGTTAACTTCATGTTTCTTCAGCTGTCTGGATGCGTATGCCACTACTTTCCTATGTTGCATCAGTACGCACCCCAATCCGGTACCACTAGCATCACTGTAAATTACGTAGCCATCGTTGCCCGATGGTAACGTCAGGATTGACGCTGAAGTTAATCGCTTCTTTAACTCTTGAAAGCTTTCTTCATATTTGGGCGACCAAATAAACTTTTCTCCTTTCCTCGTAAGCTTGGTCAATGGTAATGTTATTCTGGAGAAATCCTTGATGAAGCGTCTGTAGTAGCCTGCTAGACCAAGGAAGCTCCTGATCTCGGAGACATTCTTTAGTTGAGTCCAGTTGTACACTGCTTCTACCTTCGTCGGGTCTACTGCAATTCTATCTTTAGAAACAATGTGGCCAAGAAACATCATCTGTTCTAGCCATAATTCACATTTGGAAAACTTTGTGTATAATTTCTTTTCTCGCAAAATTTTCAATACTACCCTCAGATGTTTTCGGTGCTGCTCTTTACTTGACGAGTAGATGAGGATGTCGTCAACGAAGATAATTATGAACTTATCCAGGTGTTCGTTGAAAGTTCGATTCATGAGGCCCATGAATGCTGCCAGGGCATTTGTTAGCCCAAACGGCATTACTAAGAACTCGTAATGTCCATAACGAGACCTGAAAGTTGTCTTTGGAATGTCTTGTTCTGTCACTCTGAGTTGATGATAACCGCTCCTCAGATCGATCTTGGAGAACACATTTGCATTGGATAATTGATCGAATAAGTCGTCAATGCGAGGTAGCGGGTACTTGTTCTTTATTGTGATTTTATTCAATATTCTGTAATCGATACAAAGTCTTAATGATCCGTCCTTCTTTTTAACAAAGAGGACTGGTGCACCCCATGGTGAGACACTAGGCCTGATGAAACCTTTGTCTAGTAGCTCTTGAATCTGGCCCTTCAATTTCTTCATTTCTGCTGGGGCTATGCGGTATGAGGCTTTGGAGATCGGTGCGGTGCCGGATGCCACTTCAATATGAAGTCTATCTCCCTTCTGGGTGGTAGACCATTAACATCATCAGGAAATACATCCAAAAATTTCCTCACAACCTCTATGTCTTGAGGGGTCTTCTTTGATTCCTCTATTCTGGTCCCACTTGCTAAGTAGCCTCTACACCTTTATTAGAGTAGTTTATGTGCTTTCATGGTACACTATGATTTTTTATTCCTTCTGTGCAATGCCTCTGACAATGACTTTGTCTGTACTTTGCGTGCCTATAACCACATTCTTTTGCTTATACAATATAGAAGCATCGTGGAAGGTTAACTAATTCACGCCCAAAATTATATCATAATCTCTCATATGGATGATGATAAGATTTGCAGAGAAGTTCTTTTTATCTATCTCTATAGATACAGTAGGGAGGTACTTTGTGGTAATCAGGATTCCTTGTGTGGTCGAGATATTCATCTTATTCTCTAGGTTCATTGTAGTTAACCATAATGTATTAGCACACTCTTCATATATGAATGAATGAGAGGCACCAGAATCAAACAATACTGTAGTTGGTAGTTCAGCTACGAATAGCGTACCTCGAATGACCTCAGCGTCATTCCGTGGAACATCCTCTTCCAAGTTAAAGAGTCTTCCTTGTACTAACTGTTGCTGCCCACGTCTGGGGAAGTTCACTGCAATATGTCCCATTCCACCGTAGTGGAAGCACGCTCCAGTCTTCATACGGCATTCTCCTGCATGGGTCCTGCCGTAGGTGTTGCATAAAATCCGCTCTCCTAGTGCGGGTGGTGCTTGTGGGGCACTGGGAGGCTGTTGCCTCTGTTGGTGAGATGGTGTTGCTGCTGTGGTTGCTGTTGCTGTGGGGGAGGAGCTTATTGTGGAGGACGGTAGGATTGTTGTTATGGACGATTGTACTGCTGAGGCACTGGGTAGGGGCGGTACCAATTGTCCCGTCGTTGTTGTTGACGATTGTTCCTACGAAACTGTTGCTGTTGGTGAGAACTCTGCCTTACATTCTGCTGGACCCTCTTCTCCTTCAGAAGATCCCGGTGGTCCTTCTCGGCCATTGTTGTGAGACTGATCGCTTCATCCAGGGTTTTACAATTCCCTGACCTGGTTTGGGACTTCAGAGTGGGGCTTAGTCCATCCACAAAATGCTTTGTCAGAGCCAATTCGTCCATAATCAGATTCGAATATTTCTTCAATCGGACCAATTTGATCATATACTGGGACATTGTCATGGTCCCTTGCTCCAGATGCAAAAATTCTTTTTGCTTCAAATCCCTCTGGAAGGTAGGGAAGAAGCGCGTCTCGAATGCCTTGCGGAAGTCTCCCCATGCAACGGTTCTGACTTTCGGGAAGCTGGTGGCTTTCTTTGCCTTCCACCATTCTTTCGCGTCCTTCTGGAGAGTATCTCCAACGAATAGCACCTTCTTGTTTTTTGGGACATCGAGGATGTTGAACTTTTCCTCTAATGTCTCGATCCACTATTCGGCTACTTCTATACCTCCCTCCCCATTGAACGTCAGAGGTTTTGACCTCTAAAATTCTTGTAGGGTGCAAGTGATGAGAGCTTGACGTTCTTGCTGTACTGATGGTTCGGATAAAGGAGGAGAAAGCGAAGGTGGATAAGCTGGATGTGGGGGAACAAAAGGGGTCTCCCCTTCGTTATACATTTCGTTTTCACTGGTTGACGCTGATACCCTTCTTTGAGAAGACATATATAAAAAGACCATGAGAATATTTGAGAAATAGAAAATAACTAAGGATCTTTAATCAAGATAAAAATTTTAGATCAAAATTGAGACCTCACGGCTCATTATCCACTAAAGCAAATGTTAATTTCATGATAAGGTTAGTTAAAGCAAAACATAAATATCTGTCTAAGGTACACTAAGGCCTTCCACATCAGAAAATTTTTAAGCAAAATATAAATATCACTACATCGAGAAGGTTCTCCGAGTTTAGGGGTGGGTCGACCCGGTGAACCCGAAAATCCGACCCGACCCGACCCGATCACGACCCGACCAAGGGTCGGGTCGGGTTCGGGTTGGAATTTTCCAACCCGAGTTGACCCGACCCGACCCGACGACCCGGTTTTTTCTTTTTTTTAAAAAATTTATTATTATTTTTTAGTTAAATGTATAGTTTTATATCATTTAAAATTTTAAAAAATATGAAATAAATTATTTTAAATGTAGAAAAGTATGTAGATATTTTAAAAAATATTTTTGGTATTTAAAAATACTTTATTTTGTACTAAAAAATAAAATAATAAATACTTTTTATATTAAAAAATAAATGAAAAATTAAAAAAAAAAAGAAAAAGGGTGGTCGGGTAACCCGACCACCCGACCCGACCCGGCCCGGCCCGGCCCGGCCCGGATCGGGTCGGTTCGGGTCTCAGCCCAAAAAGGGCAGAGACCCGACCCGACCCGACCCGGCCAACTTTGGCCGGGTCGGGTCGGGTTTGTTCACGGGTCGGGTCAAACCCGACCCGTGAACACCCCTATCCGGGTTCATTCCCGGGGTCTTTCTTAAGCTTAGGAGAATTTGTGCATTCATCTTCAAAATGCCCATCTTGATCGCAGTAACTGCAATATGGTTCTGGGTCCATCTGACTTATAGGGCTGTCCGGGCATGCATCCGCGTTATCCTACTCCCGGCTTTGCAATTCACTGTTGGTTCGAGATCTTCTTCTTCTTTGTCTGAAGATAGACAGATGGGGTTACTGATGCGAGCTCCTAACATCTGCAATCTTCTCCTACGCTCTCTTTCTTCAGATGTCATAGTTGGCGGAGTAGGCATCACAGGTTCATTACTCCCTACACTTTCTATGTCTGAATGCTTCTGTTCTTCTAAAGCAGGAGGCGGTGGAATCGCACGGCCATGTCCGTGACCATGTCCGCGACCCTGTGCTGGTACTTGCACCTGCTCCTGTTCCTGAGCCGGTGCAGTAGGAGGGTGTATGACGGCTTCAGTTACCCAGAACACTCATCTTCCACCGCGAATCACTCTGGACGTTATGCGACGCGGAGACATCTATGAGAACAAATTAGCTCAATAATATAAGTACCATTTACATGAGAATGTACTTAGTACTTACTTAAGGAGTGGAGCTGCAGATGCTTGAGAAGCTTACACATGACTTTACTTTGAGTTATGAGACAATATGAACAATAATGACTATGCATGAATACCTACTCTACTATGATCAATAAAGGAGCAAAAAATTTAGGCTCTGATACCAAACTGTAACGCCCCCAAAATTGCCCCTCCTACCACGTAAGCAGTCAGGTTGACCCCAGAAGCGCTACACTACCTACTATTCTATTAACCATGACTATTCAACAAAATGGCATACGTGACATCAATATAATACAAAAATAATCAAAAACTTTAATGCGAAAGTTCAAACGATGGAATGTCAAGAGACTTGGATAATCAATGCAATCTTTAACAAGATAAGAAGAGATAGCAACTTTAAGAAGTTCAAGAAGAATAATGTTCAATAAGTGGAAGACCATGATGTCTTTCAATAAAAGAAAACATGTTGAAATATAAATGTCTAATTCAAGAGCTTGTAGTAATATTTTATGTCATGCGTAGCGTTCTCCAAGCTCTATGCCCTCCAGCACCTCGTCAATTAGCATTCTCACCTGCAAAATCCCATTGCAGGGGAATCGAATACCCGTGAGCAAAAAGCCCAGTATAATAGTAAATAGACGATGAAATAAGGATCAATGGTAATTATCGTAACAGTATCATTAATGATTATACGTTGTCCTGGTACCATGTTCCATGCTTTAACAATACATTATGCTATATCAATATTAATGATCCGTACTTTATTCTTTATTATGATCATGCTTTGCCTTTACTCTACATTATCTTTACCATACCATATTCCATACTTTACTGTACTGTATTCCATGCTGTACAATACTTTGCTTTGCATTTACATTACTATGAGTTGTACTACGTCTTTTACATTACTATTATTCTTAAAGTTAGTTGTCCTATGTGAGCTCGACTTTATTAGATTGAGATGTTAGAGGTGCCTATATATCTGTAAAGCCAGTAAGTCCAAAAAGGAAAATGAGTGCGATAATGCGTCACCCAATTTGAAATACAGGTGGGAGAAGACCTGCACTCCATGAACAGTGATCATTTAAGAACCTGTAGGTTCACTGTCTCCTCAGTTACCTACCTGTCCCTCTGGCTCAATACTATATTCTCTAGAAAAAGGAGTGTGATCAATGCATCACCCTTCGTTCGAGACACAGGTGGGAGAGAACCTGAAGCCTCATGAATAGTGGTCATTGAAGACTAGTAGATTCGCTGTCTCCTCAGCTAACTACATGTCCCTCTCTATGCCATACTGTAATCCTTGTTCTGTACAATGGGACGGCACGTAACAATCCCTTATCTTTTTTTTACTTTATTTATTTTTACTTATCATGTAATATTTGATTCAGGACCCACATGTGTGTTAATTCTTGTACAATAGAGCTCGACCAGTATAAGTGAACTGATTAGAGTCTCTGATTTTGATTTATGAGTCAAAATTAAACCGGGTCAGAATACGATTCGGACAATGTCAATACTAAACATTATTCTATGTCTCTCTATATCTTTGAGTGGGTCAAACTGATTGGTTCAGACTGATGGGTCTGACTGAACCAGACGGTTCGAACTGTCTGATTCGATCGGACCGATCGACCGTTACTTGACCGGTCGACCATTCCTTAACCCTCGGTCGACTGATTCTGTTGAATTGGTCGACCCTTAATTTTTGTTGACTGCCGTTGATCAGTTAACTACTGGCAAAGGACTGGTCGACCGACTACTATAGATCGATCGACCGTCCCGATGATCGGTCGACCGGTTGTAAGCTTGCAGTGATGCACAGTGTGCATCGGATCGGTCGGCTATTCGGGAAAATCGGTCGACCGATCACGATAATAAATCCTTCTATTGACAGATGGATCGGTCGACCGCCTTGGTGTGGCCGGTCGACCGATCGACAGAATTCTTGCGCTACGAATCAGTCGACCTTTCGGAAAAAAATCGGTCAGCCGATCACGATATTAAATATGTCTATTGACAGATGAATCGGTCGACCGCCTTGGTGTGGCCGGTCGATCGATCGACAGAACTCCGGTGAGTTCCTTGCGTAGATCGGTCGACCGATTGCAATCGGTCGACCGGTCCCCGCGATAAAACTGGGCCGCCGGACTTCTTCTCCATTTCCGACGGTCCTCCGGCCATCCGATGACGACGATCAGAATACGAAAAATGTTGCTAACTACATTAGGATCATAATTGATCAACTTTACACATCAAATAATCCTTAATTCGTCGTCTATGGATTAAAATGCTAGAGTACCTTTGCGGTTCGACTATTGAAGTTTTTCGGCGATCGGTTCGTTGTCCTTCGTCGTTGGTCGTTCTCAGTTGGCTGGAAGAATTCGCCTGGCCCTAGCGTGTGTCAAGGAGGAGTCCGTGCGCGTCGGTTGGTCGTGGAGGTGCGTCGGACGATCGCTGCGTCGAGCGGGTTCTAGTTTGTTTCGGTCGGCTATTCGGGAAAATTGGTCGACCGATCACGATAATAAATCCTTCTATTGACAGATGGATCGGTCGACCGCCTTGGTGTGGCCGGTCGACCGATCGACAGAATTCTTGCGCTACGAATCAGTCGACCTTTCGGAAAAAAATCGGTCAGCCGATCACGATATTAAATATGTCTATTGACAGATGAATCGGTCGACCGCCTTGGTGTGGCCGGTCGATCGATCGACAGAACTCCGGTGAGTTCCTTGCGTAGATCGGTCGACCGATTGCAATCGGTTGACCGGTCCCCGCGATAAAACTGGGCCGCCGGACTTCTTCTCCGTTTCCGGCGGTCCTCCGGCCATCCGACGACGACGATCAGAATACGAAAAATGTTGCTAACTACATTAGAATCATAATTGATCAACTTTACACATCAAATAATTCTTAATTCTTCGTCTATGGATTAAAATGCTAGAGTACCTTTGCGGTTCGACTATTGAAGATTTCGGCGATCGGTTCGTTGTCCTTCGTTGTTGGTCGTTCTCAGTTGGCTGGAAGAATTCGCCTGGCCCTAGCGTGTGTCAAGGAGGAGTCCGTGCGCGTCGGTTGGTCGTGGAGGTGTGTCGGACGATCGCTGCGTCGAGCGGGTTCTGGTTTGTTTTCGGTGCGCGTCGTTCACCGGACGAGAGGGAGAAGAAGGAGGGCGACGATCGACTGGCATCCAAGGGGGCGCGAGGTCGCCCTCGCGTCCTCCTTTATAGTATCGGCCGGCCAGAATCGTGGCGCGATCAGGGGAGGATTCGCCTCCCTTGTTGGCCGTTTTTTCCTTATGTGACGTTTCCATTTTTTTTTTTTTTTGAATTCCTTCCTTTTATGAAATTATGATAAGTTACAATTAACATCAGTTTTATTATTTTGACATTGAAATACACTTACTTCTTACTTATTTTATTCATAATTAATGATTTTAAAAGATATAATCATAAGTCTGCATATCAAAAAGTTAAAAAGACCATAAATATATTATTATTTTTATATAAAAATTATAGTCTCGCTTTAGGGCTAAAAATGCCTTGAGACGACCTTGGAGCACATATGTTTTATTCTCGTCGCGTTTCCCCTACTAAAATTGGAGATGACGTGGAGACTAGTCAACATGTCTGACATTGAGCTACATTTGTTAATTTCAGAATCAAAATTAATTGATTGCCAAATACTAAAAAAGTTGTCAATCATCTGAAGATTCTTGGTTTTGTTTAATATTTTTTATTTTGCATTAGGCTTTCCTCTGTGATAACGAAAGAAATAAAAATAAGAGTAAACTATGGGGAAAGCTTCCTAGGATTAGAACTAAACTAATTACTTGCAGTCCTTGACGTCAAGGCTTGCGTCATGTGCGCCAGGAAAAGAGGGGAAGAGGGGAGGGTGTTCTGTTTTTTTTTTTTTAATTTGACGTTGAAAAAGAAATTTCTACTTTTTATAAATGAAAAAAATAAAATTAATAAAAAAATTGATAGAAGGATCAAATTGAAAAAATCACAATAGCTTAAAAATAAAAAATAAATTCATAATTTGAAATTAAATGTGAAAAATTATGATAGCTTAAAGATGATTTATGAAAATAATCACTCATTTTTTTCAAAAAGTAATATATACATAAATATATAAGAAATATGTAAATAAATGCTTAAGCCCGAAAAGTGAGAGTAATCAATTAAATGAGACAAGAAAACAGGAAAAAGGGAAGACATAACGAGATGACTAGCAATTTTGATAAAAAAAAAAGCTTATGTCGCTGCGTCAAGTCAAAACTGCATCCACTTGTGTACTACATAATCATCTGAACAACGTGCTGAAATGAATGCATATGCAGGTAGAAAGGGGCATCATAATTATTCACCGGCTCCTCTGGGATATTACAGTTAAAAAATATAACCTTGGTCAAGACATTGAAATGCTCACTTGCAATCTAATAAGCTAGAGAACAAGGAAAGTCTGCAATGAAATCAGAAATCTGTAGTCATTATTTAAATGGAGTAAGAGAGAATGAATAATGTGTACAATTATGGTAATTGTGACCTATACATTTGGCTACAAAAAGAATAATAAAGGATAAGATTATCGGCATAAATAACTACATAAAATGAAATCTCATTTACTGTTTGTAGACGAGCCAAAACGTAATGAAAGGGTGACGAAATATGTGATATCTGGTCAGTTTGTCAAATTCTTTACTTCTTGCACTATGAGCTCCCCGGAAAAAGGCTACAGGATAATAGACATGTGGACAGATTTCCCTCCTGCATAGTGGTTGTTACCAAATCTCGAAACCATAACTTAACTATTGGGCCAAAGTTCATTGTATTATCAACGTGCCTGAGTAATGTTATTTCAGAAAAAGAAACCATTGGGCCAAAGTTTCACTGTATGATCAATATCCGGTGGACGGCATATATATGTTGGGCAGACTACGAAAAAGGATAAACTTCAGGAAGAGAAACTTTATGATTAACATCACAAAGCCCTGAATTATCGACTTTTACTTTTTCCAGGAAGAATAGGTTGAATTTGCAACTGCCTGCTAAAGGCCTGATTGAAGAGAACACGAGTTTGAATTGCTGAGATGAATGGCATCCATGCTAAAGCTGCTACTGGGGCGAAGAGTAACGAACCCATTCCATATTCGTATGCGTAGGCAATAACTTGGACGGGCTCCCATAAATCATACTTTTCCATCTTGGACCTAAAAACTAGTGCTATCTGAATGAATAAAGAGAGGCAATTAGCTTTAGCACCTGCAGTAAGACAGTTATAAATGCCGTATGCATACTCACCGACAACATTCCCCAACCAGTTGGAACAAATGCAAGACAGCAAATTATGATATCCATCAGAGACAGTTTGCATAAACTTGATAGAGTAATTATGCACGCGATGACAGCCATGAATAACAGCATCTTGAAAACTCTAAACAGAAGATGATGTTCTGTACTCAGCTTTCGACGTCCTTGGTTAACCACCTGAAAAATAGAGATGAAGTTTCAGTTACCAACAAGGGAAAATAAATCCACGAGATGGAGATAGCACAAGTAATTACTGACGCCTAGAACCAGCCGAATTTGAGTGTGATTATATGATTGCTTACCTTAACGAACAAAAAGATGACAATTATGACGATCCAAGAAAGAACATAAACCAAAATATTTTTGTTGTCGTGTGATATGTCGAGGTGATAAACAAGTCCATATTGATAAATGAAAAATCGGAGAGAGAGAACTATTTCAAAGATCTTTGAAGTTAGTGCTGAATGTCTGAGATGATTATACTCATTATTCCACCAGGATTCCCAGCTCTTATCTGTCTGTATGCCTATACCCTGACTTTTCATCCATTTATTCCATTCGCTCCAGTCTTCAACAATCTTTTGCCAAACAAATCCAGAAGGATTAAAAAGGAAAGGAGTAAATAGCCAAGTTAAAGTCATAAACCATGTAGAGTATGTGACCATTAGATAAGCAACCGTGCTCTCATACGATTTTCTAAACAGGTTATAGATAACCAACAGGAAAAGCAATTCAAACCCTTTGACAAAATGGCTTCGTGAATACAACTGATAATTTTCTGTAAAACTTGCATGAAAGACGACAAACTTCCGCCCTGTGGGTCTATATTTAGCACCACCATGAAGGATTGTCCGTCCAAAATAGTGTGCCTTTGTTCCAAGAGAGAATGTGAAAAATACGGAAGCCAGCTGCAACTGCATAAGAATAAAGTCACTCAGGGCCACCCGGAATCCCTTCTCCAAACAAAGCTCCATCACCATTGGTAACCCAGTAAGAAGTCCCAGTTGGAGGAAAGACTGTGATGCAAGTGCTGTTTCTAATGATTTGACATTTTTTACTTTTGCCTTTGTAAGAAGTGCTTTCTCCAACCCACTAAGAACCAAGTAGAGTTGCCCATAGAGGAAGACATAAACCCCAAGTATTGATATCTACAAATGACAATAGGTTGGGTGATCACATATGTTAGATTAATTAGCATAAGCATTCTAGACAGTTGAACATGCAAGTGAACCATCTTTAACATATAAAGGAAGAGCTAAACTGCAACTTTCAAATTGTAATGAATCTTGCAAACCAACAATATATGTCCAAAAATAAAGGCTCACATGACAGCTAAAGAACGTCATATGAAGAACTCCATATGATGGAGACCAACTAAGTTAATCTACTCCTAAACCCTAAATTAAGTTAGCTACTTAAGAAATAATCAAAACATAATGTTGTCATTCAAAACTGTCTTTCAAAGTAACCATACAAGAGTATTTATACTGGTTCTGTACACTACATGCCAAATAACAAAATCCAAATAAAAGGAAATATAATATAAAGAAAACCCCCTAATGTGCTCCTAATTAAACTATTGGCTCATGCCCATAATTAGAGACTAATAACTCATGTCCAAAGAATTCATAATATTAATCTTGCTCTACATCACCATGGTATGTAAAAGATGAGATTTCAAAAAGCATAAGTTTACTCACTTCAAAAAAATAAATGTAAGTTGAGTTAAATTAGCGTGCAACCACAAACTGTGGTCACACCATGCAATCACATACTCTGGACCTTTGGATTAGCATCATTCTAATCTAATATTGTAGATTACCTGTGTTTTGGACAGATCAAAATGTTGCTCTACATCCAAAGGCCCAGGGTATGTAATTGCACTGTGAGACCACAGTCTGTGGTTGCACGCTAGTATGCTTCTATATCACTGCTTTTAACACTCGTGGCTTAGTGGAACGTCAATATGTTGGTTGTTAACAGCATCAAGTATACAAGTCTCTAATTTATTTTTTTTTAGAAGGACAAATCTCTAATTATTAAGCTTGATCACAGAGATGGGTCGCCTGCAACAGTAACATACTGAAACACATTTTGCATGGAATCAGTTGATATTTATAATATCTGAGCCTAATAGAAGAAATACACCACATACATATAGGCACAAACAAGCAGAAGACTCAGCAAGTTCATGGAGAAAACATACTAGGCTATTGAAGTAAAAACCAACTGTTGTGAAATAACAAGAGAGCATCCTGAAAAAGTCAAATCGCTGTCCTAGGCGGTATATATCACGACTGAGAGATTGTTCGCTGTTTCCATTGGCCACTTTGGCCTCGAACTTTGATATCTGATTCAGACCAACATCACGTCCTTTTCCAATTTGTATATATTCTTTATAAGTAATGTATCCTCTGCGTAATGTGGAGTTATATCCTGAAAGTGGTCCACATTGAATCACTTTGACAAAAATACATAATCAAATGTAGATTAAAAGAATTGTCTACCAGCAAAGACATCTTCACTCAAATTGATAGTTTTTGATGCTTTGCTAACTCCACCTCTTGTCAGATGAAACACTCTGTCAAATAAATCTGGATGGCCATAATGAAATCTTACCCTGGATGTGGAAAAAAAGTACTTTGAAATTATTATTTCTTAAGCCATTAAGTTGTGCTCAAGCCCTTACCTGAGAGGATTTGCAAGAAACCTCTGTCCAATTGTCACAAAGCTAGTCTCTTGATAGGACATAAATCCAGCAAGAGATGAGACACTGTGATCATTAAGAAAAAAACAGTTACGCATTTTTTAACATTACATATGTTTAGTTTAAGAAATGGTACACATGAACCATAAGATTCCACTATTGTTCAAAATCTGTAAACATTAAACTTCAGACCATTATCAACCTTCCCGTGAATATGTGTTCCCTCAACCCGAGTATGGTTGGAGGATGTCCTCCATGATGCTCAAGGAACTCTTGAAGAACATTTCTCATCTTATAAGCTTCTTCAAGATAATTGTCCTGAATAAACAGAATGTTAAAATAATTGCACCTCTAAAGGAAACAAAAATATCAATCGAGAGCACTCACTTGGTTCATATCAATGGTCTGGAGTGCCTCACCACGAGTGAAAATGATTGCATGGTTTTGATTCTCAGGCTTCCCTTCACCAATAATTGGTGGACCTGGAAGCTTGATACGGTATATCTCCTATGATGTTGAAGAATGAACATGACTAAGATCAGAAATGGGAAGAAATCAAAATGAAACAACCATGCTGATTAACTTATATTTTCTTCCTCAGCTATATTCAAGAAATTAAACATTTCATGATTCACTGTTCTTGCATAAGTAATATGAGTCATATTTTCTTATTATTATCAACCAAACAATATCATCTGGAAAATCATATGCATTTATGCATGGATGCAAGTTTCCAATGTGATCCCGGAAAGGGAGCTCTTGATTAGCTATTTTGAGGGTAAAGAAATGAAGCTGATAGAATCTTGCAAAACACTCCTCATAACTTATAACTTTCCTCTTAAAATACATTTGAGAAATTAGCCACATCCTGAATCATCAACATTCTTTTATGAGACATCGTTTGCTTTATATCATCAACCAAATGATATTATCTGGCAATCATAAACATCAACGTTTGGATTCAATCTCAATTCTAACAGCCCGCCCACCTAAAAGAAGCTTTAATTCAACTGTTTTAAGAAATAAATGTGTGGGACTAAAATAATGTGAAAATTTTCCATATTTTCTAGTAGTTCTAATAAACAAGGCAACAAAAAATGAAACAGAACCTACTCAACACCATCAATTGACTGAAAGCAAAACATCATTTGGATTATTTAAATACCTTAGTATGTTCTACTGTATATCATTTCCCTCAACCAATACAAATTGGCTCATAATTAAGAGTCTAGAATCCTACTCTCATATTACTAGAGATAAAGGGTTATATTTCTGAGTTTTTATTTGCTGATGGATTTAAGGAATGTGTGGGCCCAAGATATGTGGATCTACCATCGATTTATAAATTAATGGTAGTCCTTGATCAACACTTTTTAAAGTGAATTTATAATGAATTTAAGACTACCATTGACATATAGATCAACGGTTGTCCACATGTGTGAACCCACTTTGGGTCTACACAATCCTCAATCCCTTTGTTGATTATCAACCAAGTAATATCATCTGGCAAGTCACAACCATTTATGTGTTGATTCAAGTTTCCATTGTGACCCCAAAAGTAGTCCTACTTTGATTTTTCTAAGAAATAAATATGTGAAGATAAAATGATGTGAAACTATCCAAAATTCTTGTGGTTATATTAACCAGGACAACCAAAAATTCAAACCAAACCTACTCAGACTAAAGCAACAAGATCATTTGCATCATTCAAACATACAAGTAAATTTTACTGCTCATCATTTCCCTTGTTCAACATAAGTTGCCTCATGTGTGTGTGTATATATATATAGGGGAAAATGGATGGCCACCAAAGTTATGGTTGCCATCCATGTATATATATAACTGTGAAACGGTCAAAATGTACAAGTGTGAGCTCTCAAGAAGAGAATGGCAAAAAGAAAGAGGTGTACATCAGCTATTCAAAACCCCACTCCTAAAGAAGAAAAGAAGAATGATGAACAATACGATTCAGGTACCAACCAAAAAGGATGCTAACAGAACTCTCCAACTTTGTCTCTGTCTGACCAAGTTCTGCCAAAAAGTCTCCGCAGCTATTGGAAATGTGTCCAAAGTACCCATCCACAACCAGAACTCACAAGTCACCATGCATTCGAAGAACAAATGGTCGACGACCTCATCCGCCTCGACACACGAAGGGTAAGAAATATCAGTGTGGAGGGTCCATCTTGCCTTTTAGACTTTGGTGAGGATCCTATCGCACCGAGCCAAGAAAAGATCTTGTCTTTTAGCAGTACCCAAGAATGCCAAATGAGTCTGCATTATGCTCTGAATCGGAGATATAAACTGCGAGTTGAGAAGGACGGCGATACTCATATCCACCCGTTCGGGTGGGAGGGGTCCGGACAAAAGGAGTCACTCTCTGAAAAAGTTCCAAGAGCTCGAAAAAGCGCTGATATGAGAGCGGAGAACTGAAGAGAGGAGTCCATGTGGGCCACCTGCCTCCGACCAGGTCTTAGCCACCGTCGCGTCGCTGCGCCAATATATATATATATATATATATATATTGAAAGCATTGATTTGGCTCATATTTAAAAGCCTAGTTTCCACTTCATGCCAAGTTTCCCTCAATCGATCCTATTGTTTCAGTCGCAGACACAGTCAGAGTTTGGTGGGTCGGGTGGTGGCTCATGGACTCTTCTCTTCAGGTTCCCGCTGATTGATGTGTTTCCAATTTATTGGCTCTCCACAAGCGGATCACCCCTTTCCAACTCACATCACTGGTGCCACCATCCCAACAATCAGGCCTTTTGGTAGTCCCTCAAAGCTCTTGGTGGTTGGGGTGGCCAAACCAGGCGAGCACCAATCACCTTTTTCACTGTCACTTGGATCATCTGGCTCCTACATAATCAAGTTATATTTTGAGATGAGAGATGCTATGTTGCAAACATTGCACTTCATATCTCCCTTTTTTATTCGAGAATGGGGGTTCAGGTTGTAATGTAGTCAAAACTTCTAACTTTTCTGTTGTTCTCCTCGCACTTGTACATCATTGACTTTCTAATCATAATATAAATTTGGATGACCACCACAACCCAGTAACCCTTCTTTTCTTGAAAAAAAATAGCATGAGAGATAAGAGGTTATCTTTCTAAAATTTACTGTCATCTCATGAACCAACCAGTCTCATAAGTGAGGTCTATGTTACAGATGCACAACAGCTATCCTCTTTAATGTGCAGAAAGAATTCTGGAATTATTATCTATTTCAATGTATGATGAATTCTCAAGTGAATTAATGGGATCTGATATAATATGATATGATCTTTTATCCTACGTTAAGTCGACTACTTGTGAGACGCCAAAAAAAGCCTCATGGTATCTCTCGCTATATATAATTTGTTTGGATAGGTAGTATCTATGGAACAGGAACTATTATCCTCAGAATTGATAACTCCATTAGTCAATAAAAAATATTGTATTTGGAGAAGAAATTGTTATCCTTGTATCTTGTTTCATTGGGTGTTTCGTTAAACATGGGAATGAGGGGAAAGGATGATAATTCCTTTATGTAGTGAAAAGTGTATCATTCTTAAATATGTCCTAATCCTATAAGTAATGTCAATTAAGCAAACAAAAATGATGTTTCGATTATTTCATCTCATTCTTTATTTTTACATAACCACCATTATGTATTATAATTTTATTTGAGTCAATGCAAATTTAACAAAACACAAAGGACATAATACTTTTCTAAAACATAAGCACAAAGGCATAGCCGATCACTACGATACTTTTCTAAAACATAAGACCAAGGACATAATAAACATAAAAAATACAATCCCTAAGTTTGAATCCTATAAGACAGGAGAGGGTAAACCTTTACAGCTATGTTTGGAGACATCCGACTACTCAAATCCTAGCCCTGAACAGAAAAAGTACATTTTTAGATATTTCTATGTAGTATTTATTAAATCTATAATGTTTGACAATTGACATGCACTATATGTCTAATGCACTACCCTCTATTATTATTTTTAAATTCATTATTTTAATGTATATTTTAATCTTAGAGATAACTCAGAACACAGTTTAAGGATATGACTAGTTTCTTAAGAATTCCAATATCAGATTCTGACCTTCCTCTTACTATACCAAAAACTAGAATGCCCAATCTGATGATCTCCTCCATGGAATTGGGTAATTCAGAATACAATGCGTTGATGAAAACAATATATTCCTACTCTCACTGTCTCCTTCCTAGAGAATCTCAGGGAATGTCCTCAATCTCAAAAAATTATATCGAATCTTTTGCAAGAAAGTCATGCACACATTTAAGCATTACACACTGAAATTTAGCTTAGTATTGTAAAATGATACTTACCTGATCAAACTTATTATCAGCTTTTATCAAGACTGAAGAGTAAACTTTGTGAGGTTTATCAGCCTTGATCTCTTCTTTCTCTTCAATATACGCAACACGCAATGATGGATATCTTGAATGCAAAATTTTGATCAGTGAGGAAAAAATGATAATAAAAAAACAGCACCTTGTATGAAAAGTACCTTATCATTAGATCGATTATGTCTTCAGCACGTGGATCACCTGAAGATTTTTGTGCACCAAAATTTTGACAAGAAACCACACATGTGAATTTTAGATCAGCCAATGCATCTATCTGTGCTTGCCACTGATGCTGGTTGGTTCTCCTATTTTGTTCTCGCTCAACACCAATATGCCCTTTAGAAATTTCTGATTGATGATTAATCATGCAAAGAAAGCCTTCAGCTTAGTAATTCAAAACTTTGTAGGTAAAAGTGTCAATTGGCAAATACTATAAAGAAGCAAGAAAAGTAGCCCATTGGTATCATCAAAACTAAGACATTTGTAACCTTGATCGCTGGCCCTGTCCAGACATGCCTGAAACTTCAATGCCTTCTTATAGTACATCATCCCCCGAACTAATTTATCAAAATCCAAAGAGAAAATTAGAAAATCTTTAGATAACTTAAACAAATAGTCTAAAGAAGCATTCATGTCCGAAGGCCTACAGCTGGTCTATTCTCACCTGTACGACTCAGTGTTTGTCCACGAAAAGAAGCCCAATATCTGATCTCTTCTTGGGATACCTTAGGGCCAAGGCGTTCATGAAAGTTCTCCCATTCATCTAAATTAGTTGAATGGAAGCAATTAGTGATATAAACAAAGTTTTTAGCATAACACATTGTACAAATTCTTTCAACAAATACCAGGATATATTTTTTGCATGTAAGAGAGGATGGATGCCCCATCTTGACTTGAGTTTAGTGCCTTCGCTCCAAAGTTAACTTCTTCCATGTAATAAGGAGTCATCACACTGTCTATGAAAAACTTTCTTAGACAAGGAGATGACATCAGATTAAGTTTCTGCATTAGGAAATTTGAAGCATGTAAACTCTCTCTCCTCCCCCTCCCTCCCTCCGTCCATATATTTTTGGGAACTGGTGGAAGTTTGTTCATATTTGTTAATAGGCTTTTGGTTCACACGACCGATTGCTGCAAGTGCTTGTCAAAAAGCTTTTGTAAGACATCATGTAGAGGATTTTGGTTTATTATTTAGGAATTTTAGGTTTTTAATGGATAACAGATAGGTTCAAACTTCAAGACTTGTTCAAAATAACTAATAACTTGATCCATAATAATGGAGTCAACACCTTATTTGATACTGTGTGCCTCTTTATTAATCCTTGCAATTGATAAATCTGCACATTTTCGCCTTCACCTATAGTCACCTGATGCGATGGAAGGACCCATTAGTATCTCGGCTATTGTGTGTGTGTGTGTGTAGTGTGCATGCGTGATGCACCCAAGAACACATGCTGGGGATGTATGTGCATCTATGTGCCTCTGTGATTGTATGACCATGGACAATATGTGCATGTGGGTAATGTGTGAAAGAGAGCTAAGAGCCTAAGAGTAGTAAAGGAAAATAAATAATGGACAGTGATATGTTCTGGAACTCCATCTTCTTTCCATTACTCTACCCATCCTGAGTTAAGGGACACAGATTTAGTTGCCATACAATTTCCTTTAGTTTGTGTTAGTGAAAGATTTGAACTTCGTGCAAACTTCATAGCTTTCAAAAATGTTGAGATCCAACCTAGGAAGGGAAAAAAAGAAATAAACTCATGCTAGATGAGGTCTCCCTTTTATGCATGTGATATAAGTGGCCATAAGCTAAAAGAATTCTATCACATCAATGATTTTATAATTTAAACTGGAAGCAAGCAAAGAAAAATTAAATTGTATCTAGCTTTGCCTATTCATCACTCAAAGTATGAGGATAAACAATTGTAACATAGATTCCTTTACCTGAAAGACAACATCTTATGAACTTTAGGTGCATTAGGCATGGTCATGAAAAGAGAAGTAGCAAAGAATTGGATTCGCCTTTGAGCTTCCAAGTTAGCGGGGATAGTCATAGCTTTGTCTTTGATAGTAAGCAACAAATAAAGACGCTTTATCTGGTACAAATGTATCAAGAATAAGAAGCAAGAAATATTAACTTATCAGAAAAAAAAAAAGCACTAACCTGATCCTTGAGTACACTATTGTTTGGAAGTGGGAAACATATAGCAACACCTGAGCCATTTGATTTAAATAATTGCGGTTCAAGATAACTAGAAAATACTTCCCGATGCTGATCCTTAGTACTTGATGAATTTATGACATCCAATATTCTGTCAAAGTAAAGAAATGCTTACAGCAATCATACAAATTTTGCTTGAGCAATGAGTATTAGATTCATCACCTGTAACCATTGGTCATCATATCTTTGGTTAAAATCTCAACAATATCTTGTAATAAAATTACTACTCTGTCCCGATAAGTTGGTTGATTGGAATAATTCTGCACAAAAATGTACAGGAAGATGGCACATATTAATGATTTAAAGATGAAGATATGTCTATGTACCGCAGATCAAGATAGATACTCATATAGCTGCAAAGAAATAACTACCAAAATCTCAGTCAGTTGGACCAACTTATCGTGTAGAACTGGCAGCTCATTCATCTGAAAATCGACAAGAAAGCTTGAGTTTCTGATACCTTGTTCAATTTCATTGTAAATGGCATCTAAAACCCTGAAAGAGAAACAACAATTCTGCTATGATCATCAACAGTAATAGAATAGGAAATTCAACTGGTTAGAAGAAAAGATAATAATGAAGTAGCAAATTGTAAAATATTTAGACAGCAGATATCTAACCTTTTCTCCAACTCTCCAATTACAAGGGACTTCAAGATATTCTTCAACAAACAATAAAACTCTTTAACAGCACTGCTCATGTAATTATTTTTTTCTATTTTTCTTTTAAGCTGCTCAAATTTTCCGTCAAAGTCTTTAACCATATTTACCACAGTTGAAAACTGCAAATATAATAACAGACAAGTCAGAAAACAAAAACAGAGCATTGTTTCATTATATCAAAAGGCGAAACACCTCATTGGCTAGAAGAAACAAAGGCCAGCTGATATGCTCAAAGCTCTTCTTGTCTGGCATAACTAGTAAATCTCTTTCCCTACAGAAAAATGGAATCACTGTAAGAATCCATACTTTTTGTTTTTTGAAAAGAAGAATCCATATTGTTAATAATGGCTTGAATCCTACTCCAACTGGAAACCCATCTAGACCCCAAGACACTCCGAAGTAAAAAGCGCCCTTGCACTACGGAGTATTCTGTATGTGATTCGAAATTGATTTATTTTCTTATCACGAGATAGGTGTCCTAATTTTGAGGGATTAATTTAAAGTCCCAATTGGTATAAAATTCCTATCATCTATAAAGGGAATGCCTATATAAAATCCCTAAGGGTCCAAACAGAAAGTAATCTAAATTGTAATCTAATAAAATTTTGCATCGCCTTAAATTTCTCGATTTGTTCTACGGTGCATAATTTCTCTCGTACAGAAATCCTAACAAATTGGTATCAGAGTGAAGTTGTGTCATCAATCCTCTAGCAGAGGTAGAAATGACATCGTACAATGTGAAGATCGAGAAATTCACATGGCGTAATAGTTTTAGTCTATGAAACAACAACTGTGGGCACCACTCGCGAACGTGTTGAAGAACAAATCAAAAGTGGAAGACTCGAAGGGCAAAGAAAAAGAGATCGACCTCGCCAATTTAGTGGCACAGGAAGAGAATGCGCAATCTATGATCCTGCTATGCATGGCGGACGCGATGATTATTGAAGTCGCCGATGAAGAAATGACAGCTGGTCTGTGGTCGAAACTTGAGAGTCGCCGAAAGCCGACGAAGAAGAACGTCAATCCAAAGGACATCTGCAACTATTACAAAGAACCTAGTCACTGGAAGAACTGCCCCCAAGAAGAAGAAAAAGGACACGATTGCAGTAGTACACCGGAGTAGAGAATCTAGCAATGACGATTTGGCTCTCATGGTGTTTGTTCAGAGATGTTTGGAGGAGAGTTGTGTTATGAATTCAGGATGTTGTTATTATATGACTCCAAACAAACAATGGTTCTGAACTTATCAAAATATTGATGGCGAAAATGTCATCATGAGCAATGATGCAGTCTATAAAATAAGTAGGATCGGGGCAATTTAGATCAGAACTCATGACAATCGGGTGAGGACATTAACAAAGGTCCGCCATGTTCCGCAATTCAAGAAAAATCTAATATCATTAAGAGTTCTAGACTCCAAAGGATATCGGATTGATGCTGCAGGACGTGTTCTCACGATCAACAAGAATGATGTTGAAATCATGAGAGGAGTCAGGGAGAAGTCGTCCTTGTACATACTACAAGACACAATAATTTATGGTGTGACTACAGTAAGTAATTCATCCCAATTAAAATCAGAAGCATCCAAGTTGTGACACATGTGACTTGGACATATGAGTAAAAAAGAGATGGATATCTTTAACAAGCGCAATCTTCTGGGTGGTCAGAAGATATCTGAAATTGGATTCTGCAAGCATAGTGTCTTCGGCAAGCAAAAATGACTTCAATTCAGCAAAACAGTGCACAAGACGAAAGCAATACTCGATCACATCCATGCTTACTGTTGGGGCCCCTCTCATGTTTCATCTCTAGGAGGTGCTAAATACTTCCTATCTGTGATAGATTGATTGATAGATTGATTACTCAATGATGATATGAGTATTCATGATGAAGCACAAGAGCAAGGCATTTGAAACCTTCAAATAGTTGAAGGCTCTGCTGGAGAATCAAACATCGCGAAAGGTGAAACGCTTTCACACCGATAATAGTTTGGAGTTTTGTTCGTATGAATTTGATTAGTTCTATAAGGATGACGATATTGCTAGACATTGCACCGTTAGAGATACACCGTAACATAATGGTGTAGCAGAACGTATGAACAAAACTCTTCTGTAGAGAGCACGGTGCATGTTCTCTAATTCTAGTCTGAACAAGTCATTCTAAGTTGGTAGCACAACATATTACCTAATAAATTAGAGTTCTACAACCGTGATCGATATCAAGACTCCTATTGAGATATGATCAAGAAATCCTGCTGATTATACTAACATGAAAGTTTTTTGTTGTCCAGCATATTACCATGTCAGTGAATGAAAGTAGGAATCAAGGGCCAAATAAAAAGACTTTATGGGATATGGTACAGGTGTAAAAGGCTTCAGAATCTAGTTTCCTTCAGAGCACAAGGTTATTCACAGTAGAAACATATCCTTTGATGAGACGTCTATGCTCCAACAAAAATCAGATATTGTTGAATCAGCAGATAAGTGTTAACAAACAGGTGGAGTTTGGATTAACTCCAATTCAAAATGGGACAAAAAATCTCATCAAGCTAAACAACCAGAACTTGAAGAGCAACCAGAAGAAGCGACGACAAGACTAGCTGCTCGACGGACAAGTAGGTCCTCCTAAGTGTTATGACTTTGAGGACATGGTTGCATATGCATTCCAAATAGTTGACGAAGTGGAGTCGCCAGAGCCATCAAGCTACAAGGATGCTATTGCATGTGCAAAATCAAATTAGTGGATGAAGAGATGGAATCTCTTCACAAAAATCAGACTTGTGAGTTAGTCAAGTTACCAAAAGACAGAAAGGTTGTCAGGTGAAAGTGAATTTTCAAAAAGAAGTTTGAAAGTTCAGAGGTTGAAGGCATACAAAGCACATTTGGTTGCAAAAGGCTATAGTTAGAAAGAGTAACTAGACTACAATGAGATTTTCTCTCCTACCGAGTGCTACTTGCCCTTGTAGCACATCAAAATTTGGAGCTTGAGCAATTAGATGTGAAGACAACTTTTCTAGATGGGAAACTTAAAGAAGATATCCTCATGAACCAACCAGAGGGTTTCTCTATCCTAGGTAAAGAAGAATAAGTTTGCAGGTTGAAGAAGTCATTATATGGTTTGAAACAGTCTCCTAAACAGTGGTACAAGAGATTCGATGCTTTCATAATCAGTAAGGAATTCAATAGGAGTCCTTATGATTGTTGCGTCTATCATAAGAAGGTGGAAGGTGACTTCACAATCTATCTGCTCTTGTATGTGAATGATATATTGATTGCTGCTAGGAACATGTCAGACATTTGATATGAAGGATCTTGGTGCAACAAAGAAAATTTTAAGAATGGAGATTTATAGGGATCGCATAAAGGGTAAACTCTTTCTGTCTTAGTAAAGCTACATTCAGAAGATTTTATCTAGATTTGGTATGTCTGCAGCGAAGACCTTAAGTATTTCATCAGCTTCAAATGTGCATCTTTCCGCAACTGCACTTATTTTTTTACGAAGAAAAGGAGTACATGTCTCAAGTTTCGTATGTCAGTGCAGTCGGAAGCTTGATGTATGCTATGACATGCACAATATCTAGTGTGGTCAGCAGATTCGTGTGCAATACAAAGAAGAAGCATTGATAGGCAGTAAAGTGTATCTTTTGATATCTGAGAAAAACGTCTAACATTGGCCTCATCTACAGAACTGGTAAAGAGTGTTTGATTATAGGTTTTCAGACTCATATTATGCTACAGGTGTTGATTAGGTGATCTTTTCACTATTGACAATTCTGTTATCAGTTGAAAAGTCACACTCCACCCATCAGTTACATTGTCTACCATAGAGGCAGAGTATATGACATTGACAGAAGCTGCTAAGGAAGGAAAAGACCTTGTCGGTGATCTTGGACTACAACAAGATCAGGCTATAGTGTACTGTGATAGTTTAAGTGCAATACGCTTAGCCAAGGATCAAGTGCCTCTTGAAAGAACCAAACAAATCGACGTCAGATATCACTTCATCCGTACTGAGAAGATGATCATGGTGAAGGTCGGCACAGAAGATAATCCAATGACATGTTCACCAAGTCAATTCCTACAAACAAGTTTCAACATTGTTTGAACTCACTAAATATTGATAATTGGTGGTAGTCCCAAGTTGGGACTGCCGACTGCAGAGAGTGTTAGATATCTGATTGGAGGATTCAATTCAAGGTAGAGATTTGTTAATAATGCCTTGAATTCTACCCCAACTGAAACCGTCTAACCCTAAGACACTATGAAGTAAAAGGTGCCCTCGCACTGCGGGGGTCTCGTTGTCATTTGTATGAAATTTGAGGGATTTTGAGGGATTAATTCAGAGTCCCAATTGGCATGAAATTCCTATCACCTGTAAAGGCGATGCTTATATAAACTCCCTATGGGTCCGAACATAAGGTAATCTGAATTGTAATCTTCTTTTGTTCTCATCAAATAAAATTATTGTTGAGATTTGCATATCTTTGCAATATTATTCAGGATTAGTATCCGAGATTTCCTGAGATAATACCCCTAATTTTCTGGAGTAATATTTTAGCATATTCTCTCTTTTTGTATTACCTACGTTTATTATAAATAAGGAGGCTCTAGTGTTTGGTGAATAATAAGAGAAAACATGTTTCTTAACATGGTATCAGAGCAACGATTTGATCACTATTCTTCTCCCTTTCCTCCTCATCCTTCTTCTCTCCTCCTCAATCTAGATGGATGATAGGTCTATTCCGACCTAAATTCATAGTTCTCAAGATCGACACGATTTTTTTTCTCTGTCGAACCCGTCATGCACAACCATGGCTAATTAGAAAGTTGAATCTAGCAACTGTGGTGTCAAATCCACCCTCAGCACTCCACTCGGTATCAATATCAAACTTGATGGTACCAATTATCTCCTCTGGTCTACGGCATTTGAGCGCTACGTAAGGTCCCACAAGAAGAAGCATATCCTCACCAAATCAGAAGAACGTACAGAAGATTGAGATGTTAACAATGATTGGGTCGCCTCTGCCATGCTCAATAGCATGGCCGAATTTGTTGCTAAACAGATCATGGCTTATAAGTCAGCCAAGACTATGTGGGGGGTACTTCAAAAATTTCACTCTCATAAAAGCAATATATCTCGTCTTTATAAGGTCCTTGAAGAAATCCAATCATGCAACAAAAATGATCAGAATGTCTATCTGCCTCTTTCTGCTGATATCAAATTAGATCCGTTCAGTTTCTCTCTGTTCTTGGTCCTAAATATAAATCAGTAAAGGATCAATTGATGACACAGGAAACTATTCCGACTCCTGAAGAAATCTATGACACAAGAAACTATTCCGACTCCTGAAGAAATCTATGCTCGGCTCTCCCGTATTGATGATTTCCTCCTGATATGGACGCATCTGCACTTGCTACACGTGAAAGAGGAAGAGGAATTTTCCTTGACAAAGGCAAAGGCCGTGGACATGGACGAGGGAACAACTTCGGAGGACGTGGTAAATTCTTTTGTGACCACTGTCATCGATTCAATCATCCCTTGTTGATGGATATCTTGTTGATCACCCAAAGGTTCATGCTGCCACTACTAAAAGTCTCTCCAGGAAAAGGCCTTCATTTAAAAAATCATGGACATTTAAAAGTGTGGGATTATTCTGATGCAAATTATGTCGGGGCTCATGAAGATAGAAGAACAACCACTAGCTATTGTGCTTATGTTGGTGGAAACCTTGTAACGTGGCGCATCAAGAAACAAGATGTGGTCTCACGTTCTAGCGCTAAGTCAGAATATAGAGCAATGACTCATACTATATGTGAACTCTTATGGGTGATCTCTCTTCTACGTGATTTTGAAATTTTTGTTGCTTCTCAAATACCTATGTATTGTGATAACAAGGCTGCAATATTTATTGCAAACAATCCTATGTTTTATAGAAGTGGAGTGTCATTTCATTCATGATGCTATTACAACTAAGAAAATATCCACTCCACACTTGGCCACTGAAGATCAACTAGCTGACATCTTTACTAAAGCACTTCCTAAGAAAAAACTCCATGTTATATGTTCCAAGCTGAGCCTAAATGATATTTACACTCCAACTTGAGGGGGAGTGCTGAGATTTGCATATCTTTTCATATCTTTGCAATATTATTCAGGATTTAATATCAGATCTTTTCATATCTTTTCATATTTTCTGCGATAATATCTCAAATATTTTGGAATAATATCCTTGATTTTTTGGAGTAATATTTTAGCATATTCTCCCTTCTTGTATTGCCTACCTTTATTATAAATAAGGATGCTCTAGTGTTTGGTGAATAATAAGAGAAAACATGTTTCTCAACAATTATGTGTCGCCTTAAATTTCTCGATTTGTTCTACGGTGCATAATTTCTCTCGTGCAAAAATCCTAACACATTTTATTAACAAAAACTCTTGATGTAGATAAATTATAGAATATATTGATTTAATATCAGGCAAGAAATCTAAACAATACTCATTGCTTATCAGATCCTCAGAGCGAAAACAACTGATGATTTGATTCCAGACAAGAGCAAATTTAGCAAGGTCATCATTCCTTTCAAGTGTTTTTCTCTGGTCAAGTAAAACAAAAAATGCTATGAATAAAGAGTACACGAAGCAAATCAGAATTTGAATTATCAAACAATAGACATTAGAACCACACCTTAAATATTTTGCTTGGTAGAATGCTTTTGTGAGTCCTCTTTTCTGAATGTGATGACAGAGGAACCAGAAAAACATTGAACCTAGCTGGTAAGAAGTGAAACCGACTTCTCACCATTCCCATGGTACGTATCTGGAAGTGAAAGACTATCTCTCAAGTATAATCTGAGAATATAGGCATCCAGTTAGTCAAGAAGATCTAAATAGAGGAGAAATCTCACCTCACCAAGATGATGTATAATGCCATAAGCCCCTCCAAAGATTGTACAGAATATGGAATACCATATCTGTGTGTCCATAAAGTATACCTGTATCAGAGCTGAGATCAAGCACCTTAACAATGAACTGTGAGAAGGGTAATCTTAAAAAAAGTACGCTCACAAGAATTATGGGGACCCAGATAGCAAGCACTGCACCAGCATTACTTTTAGCTGCAACAATAACAAGAAACTTAGTTTTGCAAACTAAATCTAATAATGGTAAGGAATACAGTATATATTTGTTAAATAAAAAACACCTCGAGGAAATAGCTCATGCCAATCATACTGATTAACGCTAACTTGCATAATCTGCTTTGTGGGTTGTACAAGAGGCTTTATCTGTACATTTGCAAAGGATAAATTGGTTATTAATTGAACTACTCTACAAAGAAGCATAAAGAAGAAAAGATGCAGCCTTTCAAGAAAAGCTTCTTTGAGGAAATTGAAACATTATATTATATTTTGAAAACAGTAAAGCTTCAGCAAAAAAGTTGGCATTCTTATTCGGTTTCAGGTTCAATTTTTTTGTTCACTCACTTAATCAAATGTTTATGTTCTTTCTTTTTCTTTTGGATACAAGTCCTGACAGACAAAACCCAATATTTTCACATCATGAACTGTCAATAAAATTTTGAAATAAAACAAATACATCCACGAATATAGTAGTTCAGCTAAGCCCTTCACTAAGATCTATTACTAGTATTCACAATCCCTTTCTGTTCTAAAGGATCAGAGAATAAGTTTCCTCCTTCCCAAGCAACTTTGTCCAAAAACAGAAGTGGAAGAATAATATGATAAGATCATAATCATTAGAAGGATTTTGACATAATTAATCATTATTAACTACTAAAATATCAATTAAGTTGATAAGATATCAATTAGTAATCAGAGATATGTCACACATGTGTCAAATCACTCTTTTATGTATTTGGTCAGGCTGAATTGATTTAGCCCGATTTGGCCCAAAATTGACTTGGACCGGATCGACCGACCTAAACATGACCACTTTATATTTACTTTTGAGCCTCTTTAATGTTATAATCATGTCAAAGAGTTATCGTCAATTATATTTTTATCTTATCCTATGTTGATCGTTAATTATATTTTTATCTTATCCTATGTTATTTGTCCGAGTACAATATGTGTCAACATATTCATTCTACTCAAACTGTTACAATGCAATGATTTGTTATTTGTGTATCATCCGTTGGGTTTAAATTATTATACTCATAATCAATGCATCTATTAAAAGAAATGTCCAAGAACGATGATAATGACCAAAAAGTTCATGGTTTAGAATCAAACCTTTCAACTAGTTGTGTAATATGTAAATTTATCGTGTTCAACCTTGGCTTAAATGTAATAAAAACAACAAAAACAAAAGAATTATACTTTTAGCCCATGGTCATCGGTCCTTTTTTTTTTTAAGAGAGCTTTATTTCCTCATAGTTCACAAGGCATGTGATGCGCTAAGGACCAATAACACGGAGAAGGGCAAAAGAAATTATCGCCTTGTATGCTGAACTAATTGAAGACTGCACAGAAGAAGGTTGTGTGAAAGAAGAAGCCACAGATCAAATCTATTATGCTGTTGAGTTGGGAGGATGGATCGTGCTCTACAGCCATTTGATTTGTGTTAATTAATTAGCGTTATTTTCTATTATTTGAGTCCTATCCAATTGAGGAATAATCATTTTATCCCTTGTTAGTTAGGGCTAGAGTTTTATTTTATTCTACTAGAGAGAGAAGAGAGATTTTTATTTTTTTTTTAGGGAAAGAAGAGAGGATTATTAAATTTCTGGTATTGAGATCATTCTTTTTGTTTTCCTCTGGTCTGCTGCAAGGGTTCCTTTCCAGAAGACCCTTCTTTTTGTCAAATTCAGCTGGGCTATTGCTTTGGGTGAGATCCTGAGAAAGAATTTCTCCTCTGTGAGATGTAACCTGTTCAAGGACAGACCCATTGAATGCTTGGGTTAGTAGCAATCCTATAAGTCTGGAACTCATCAGCGTGTAACATCCTTCTACGCTGTGCACAAATTATCATATCCTCTTTTATCTGAAGGGGACGTTCCAAATCAGTTTGGAGCAAAATTCTGTTGGCAAGAGTGTATTTCAGTACATACAGTTTCCGTCCATAATAGACCAATCAGCCTACATGTAATCGAAACTATTTTTTATTGATTGTGCAGTCTAAAAAAAACAAAGCAGCTAGCGTATCACAACATAATTTCATGATGACCAGGCAATGACACCACCATGCAACCATCACATCAGCTCTTGTATCGGAATATATGTATCATACACCAGAAACAAAGTTATAGGGTTTATAATTTTGCAATCAGCAAAGATAACCTCCTGTAAAAATTAACTAAAACAAAATTCATTGATTGACAACAAAATGATTAAGAAAAAACAAGCCATCCATGTGCAAGTGCTGATATCATATAAAACACACCAATGAAATTTCAATTGCGAATAGCATAGAAGATACTTCGCAATAAAATTTATAGGAAATTAAAAGAAATGGTTCCGCTATTTGAATCAGTACACATGTTACCCATTCAAAAAAGTACATATAACTTTCATGAGCCATGTTCATCTAAATATCACTATTCTAAAGTTTGAAAGACAGTGTTTTTAGTGTTATTAGTCAATTACTGATCACACTTTCATAAATTCATCTAAAAAATGCATTAAGTGATTAATTACCTCAAAATGATAACTGAACAAAAATTTTCCAGACAACAGGATCATCCAAAATATGGTATACCTGAGAAGATAAAAATTAAAAATTGCCATAAAAAAATATCAAACAAATAATGTATTGATGTAGCATGGAAAGTTACTTTAAAAGAGATACTTGGCCTTCTTGCATTCCACGTCCAACAAATAATCGAGGCTAAAATAAAAAAATTTCTCACCGGTGTTAAAAAGTGGATCTAATGAAGCTGACATAAAAATTATGTTTCCATATAGGATAAACATTAAAAAGCCAAGAATAAGACATGGAATAAGTTTTACACAAAACTTGAGGAAACTCAAAATTGTCATAGGCAATAAAGATCAAATTATATCTTTCTGAGAAACTATACAAACATTTAGATTTCCACATAACCAAAAATGTTTTATAAACTTGCTATTCTTATTTAGGTTTAGTGTAGTTGAAAGGATGCTACATCATGTAGCATATTCATGTTGGTTATCAATTTTCTATTCAATGTTGTATCTTTTTCCCATCACCTTCTCTGATTTGAAATAAAAAATAACAATTGCCCAAGAAAATCCAAGAGCTCATACGAAAATGCTACAGCTACCTTTTCCTCTTACTCTTTATCATCTTCACTAAACATTTTTTAGGAAAAGTTTTCAATAAATATTATTTTAAATGAAAACTTAAAATGGTGAATTAGTGATACAGTGTATTAAGCATCTTGGAGTTCACATAACCACGAAAGGTTGACATGGGATAATAATATCATCTAGATTTATTCTCTGAGTTTTTAGCACTTAAAAGCTTACAAAGGTCCAGTCCAAAATATGCCGTACTGTATTAGTAGAAAAATAAAGGTACTATCAATGTGAAATATACAAATGGAATACATTTGTTAGCAGTTAATTGAAAGTTTAGCACATCCATGTAATGTTCTTTGATGCAGAGAGGATTGAAACAGATGAGATTACAACCTTTGAGTGAGTCCCCGAAAGAGGTTGGTGGTTCAAAAGCACAATAAAAACTTGATAAGGTAGTTTCTAGCATCATCACCATGAGTTGGGAATCTATCGAAAATGATTATCACATAGGCTTTGGAATAAATTAAATATTAATTTATTTATTCATTATGAAACGTTAAACTCTATTCTTTAAACATAGGTATTTTCTAAAAGTGTCCTCTTATGTAAGCATTAAGAGTTAGGACTTCCGTCTCTCTTGAGACGTGTTTAAAAGTTGTTATCAAGAAATATCTACTAAGTAATTTTAAATGTTAAATTTTAACATGAGGAGTTAAGGACATTACTTTTTTTCAACACTTCAAAGTCAACCATAAAGCAGCCACCAATTGAAAATTAATTAAGGCTAGTCATATCATCAAATTTCTATAATACAATAATTGGACCATTGCAGCATTGTTTCAACTTAACCCAGATATTTTACTTTGTCATATATGACCTCGCATTCTTTAATTAAATAACCTACTAGAGAACAAAAGAACAAACCAAAATAACTTACCTGAGCCCACCACGAAAGAAATACACATATCCGTGAGTTTGAGGTCTCAATATAGTTGATTATTGCAGGAACGAAAAATAATGCCATGCCAATAACATTTGTCACCAAGTAAGTTGCAACCACGACCATGTATGGTGACAGACAGACTATTGATATTTGGTTGTTGCCTTGCTTAGTAGAACAAAGAAAATTTTTTTGAGAAGTAGCATAAGAAGTTGGAAGAGTGATCGCCCACGTTATAGCAACAAAAAGCTTCAGTGCAAGCCTTAGCTTTTGACTAGAGTCCATGGTTTGCCTCGTTTGCCATGTAAAAGCAATGTCAAGGATCACTGTTAAAGATCAAATGATGTAAGAACAACAAGACTAATAATTTGTATAATATTATATAATATTACAATCATAAATATATATATATGCTTGAGAATGAAAAAACATAACATGCCTAAAAAACATTTATTTAATTCCAAACTGCCAAAGCAGAGACATCTAAGTTAAAGGATAAAGACTATATACAAGTTTACATGTTAAATAAGTAGCTTAAGACTGATCTATTACATGCCTAATCTTATGTTTGACAAGGAATAAATGTAGCATGAAAAATGGAACCTAGAATTATGATTGCGTTGTGATTAGATACCAGGGTAGAGATTAGGTTAAGAGAGACTTAAATATTACCAAATCTGCAATAGATTAATATCAAGAAAAACAAGAATATCTACTAAAACAAGAAGAATTTTTTTCCATAGAAACAGTTTATCCAAGAAAAGAATTGCCTCTCATTTTACACAATCAATTGTGTTGTCATTCATATGCTGACATGAAGTTTTAAATTTGCACATGGGCAGTCACGTAATTATTTAACCGCATTTCTGAGTAGTTATACAGTGAAATATAAGATGAACTGCACAGTTCAGTTCATCTGCGTACCCCGTGTAAACTATTAAAACTGATCTCACCATAAGCTTCAACTGGTCACTATGGCGGTGCCAAACCAGGCATTTCAATTCAGTTCTTCAATCCTTGACACTATATCCAAAGTGTTGTAAAGTTACGGTTAAACGAAAACAGCATTTAGTTTGACATTTTTAAGGGTTTGATGTGATAAAGCTGAACATTCTTCATAGTTAATAAATTTAGAGGAGATCTAGGTTGTGGTGTTATGGAAAACAACCTGCTTGCTAATCAAGAGGCCTTGAACTCAATTCCCACACGGAATTCCTATCCCCTTTTATTACTAATTTACTTTCCTTTGTACCCATGGACCTCCCTTGTAACTGCAAAGAAATAAGTTTACAAAAGTGATAGCTTGACAACAACCTTGTATGAGTCTAAGAACTGCATTTGTTATGAAAATGCTCAAGATGTCCTCAAAAACTAAAGGATCAAGCAATTGGAGAGGTGTTTCCAGTCCACGCCATGCCATGATTATCATTATCTGTAAAAAAAAAAGGTAATAAACATTGCATCAACCATTTATGTGGCATAAGAGTTCAAAGGATTCCAACAAATATCTGTGTGGTGTTCTCGACCTGGAGACCAAGTATAAGAAATGTCCACAACCGATCAAAACTTCTAAAAAGATGCCAAAATGTTCGGGCTTCAACAAAATTTGTCTTCCCCAACCAGTTTTGGTGAGAAGATGCATCTGTATTTGTCTAAATGTAAGAGAAAGAAAAAGAACATTTATTAGAGAAAGGAAAGATAATTGGAATAGAATAAGGTAGAGGTTTCATATTTATTATTTTATTTGAGATCGTCCATTATATATAAGTAGCTACGAAAAAACCTAAGATGATGATAGTTTTTTCTGTTGATAAGAAGAGGATGAAGAATAATTTTGATGACTCAAAATCTGCGATATGAGAAATGAAAGAAGGGTTCACAGAGTAAGGAAGCATGTCAATGTTCTCCAGATGCTGTCAATTCAATAAAGATTTGTGTGCACATAAGTGGATGCTGATATGTTAGACTTCGCTACTGTCAATTCATAAGCTTGTTTGAAAAAAAAACATTTGATCAGTTCAGGAAGCTCTATTTATGTTCTGTTTGAATGTAATCCAAAGAGAAGGTGTGACAGAAAAAGCAACATTGAGAACCAGAACTCTCTTACTAAATGACACCTGCTGTAGAAACTAGAAACTATCATAGCTCTGCTATAAGAAAGAAAAGGAAGAACTTTAAATGCCTTACTCTAAAAAAAAGCCAATCATTTAAGCAATCACTTAACAATTTTAGTGCCAGAAAAGGTATCCTAGATGTAGTTAGCAATTGCTACTGTCAACGATAATATCCAATGTACACAAATGAGAATTGAAAAAACAGATCAACATGGCGAAAAATCACATGAAAGAAGATGGCCCATTATAGTGATGCAAATCATTAAGGGCAGAACTACATATTGTGATTGGATGAAACTTTAAAAGCGCATTGAAATCTGATTTGAATCCATATATAACTTCAGGGGTAATCAATCTAGTCATTTGCATTGATTCCAGGAGAGCGATTAGTAGCATCAAGACTTGAACAATTTAGCACTTATCTAAGTGATTAACAAAGAAAGATCAGAGAACCCCAGAGCTTCCACTTACATTAGAGGAATGAGGTGTATGGAAGAAGTCACTATCAAGACGCATAGGCCACCCAAGTTTGAAACAATCAATAGTCCTGTATCTTAACAAACTTTAGGTCATCATAAAAGTTAGAATACAATAATGAATCAAAGATGCACACACTTCTCACCAGAAATATTCATTAAGATCATCATAATTTCTCCATGTAGAATGGTCAAATTTACCTTTTTTACCCTTTTGAGCTTCCTTGAATAACAAAACCACAATAAGTAGAGTAAATGTAAATAAAAGATTAGAGCATACGAAAGCAAATTATGGCGTGAACCTGACATATAACTCTATATATTGGAGCCACTACATTCTCAAGGAAAGAGTCATGATGTCCTCCATATGCAGGTACAACTTTCTCCCCGGTATTTAAGCTAACCGCACCTGATAACACCCCATATAACTCATACGCCATCTGAAAGAAAATGTTAATTGCATTAACCACAAGAACACAAATAGAGAAGAAATGAACATAATGCAATGGAGAATGATATGACTAGATCACAACATCAATCTCTTTCCCTAAGGGTTGATTCTCACTTCACTATCCGTCCTGTTAATCATTAACCCTAACCATTTAATTTCTTTCTTTTCCTTTCAAAACCTTCTGAAGAAAGATAAGAAGAATAATCAGCAGTGAGAATCCAGAATGAGAAACCCCTAAAAAAATGAACCTAGAATGAGAAAAGAGTTATTTTTCAGTGTTACAAATGATGCCAAACCTTATTATAGCAACAAAGGCCACAAGGTAACCTATAAAATAAAGATCCTCAAACACCACTTGGGGTTCAAAAGACATTTTCTCAGGATAAAAGGCTGTCCCCACCCATTCTAACAAGGTAAGGTTGGCAAAAGAGAAAATTTAACCAGTTTCTTTTGTGATGAATTCAAATTTCTTTTGATACCAAGTGCAAATGCTTTCTTTGTTCTTGGTAATGTTAATGGTATTTGATAGAAGAAGAGGCACACGTTGTCAGACCAATGATGAAATGCATATCCACAAGAAGAATATTTTAACTGCCGACATAGAAATCTTAAGTCATGAAGAAGTTTGTGATATTTGACTAGCGAACAACAAAAAATTACTTTACATTGGAGAATCATTTGTTCCATATTAATTAGAAATTTACTCGATCGTTTTTTGTCATAGATCTAAATCAATATCACAGTTTTTCAGATTCAATGACTTCAATAGCTTTTATTAGAATACTCTGGCCTATATAACAATTCTTGTACTCCTTTTCTTTGGGACATCCTATACATGTGATCTAAAAGAGCTTTTTTTTTTTTTGCAAAAATGTACTCTAGCATCTACTCTCAAATGTCTGCGTTTCATGGTTGAAGGCTGTCTCTTGATTTTGTTTTCCACCAACAGTCAGATCATGAGAATTTAAATTTGATTCTTTTCAAGGAACTAATAAGAAAGATTTTGCATACGTTTTAAAGCTAAAAAGAAGCATGATTATTAACATAGCTCAGTAAATACACTATAACACAGATATCAAGTCAGGAGAAGAAGTGCTTACATGATGAAATATATAGCACAAACACTCCGGCATAAGCCTCAGGTTAGAAGCCTCCCCCCATATAAGAAGATATAGAGCAATATATAATAGTTTATACTGTTGTACTTCTTGCTTCACTGATGGTAACCTACAAATAAAAGACTAACCATAAAAATCAAATGACCAGGAGAAATCTTCTTTAGCTTCTTTTTTTTTCTTTGTGGAGACAAATAAAATAGCCCATTAAGATTAAAGTCTCAAATACTTCTTCCACAATAGCTTAAACTTAGAAAACCACCAGTATGAAGGGTATAAATCAAACACCAGGGCAGAACTTGGGTGGCTGCCCCTTTACAAAAAGTTCAGTTAATACAGCAAATATCTTTAATATGGCATGTGGTAGATTTGTAAGCAGGCAAAAACTCACCAGATGCTGCTTTGTCGTCCTAAAAAACTGCACCATGCCACATAATTTTCAAATACCTTCAACATAAGTTCATCTACTGCCCTATCATCAAGCTGACAAAAAGACTTTTTAGTTATTTCATGGTTTCTTGAGAAAAGATAACTGAAAGAAAATTCTTTGTTTATAGATGGTACCATGGGTTTGGGCTTTGGGCTAAGCCTACCATGAATATTAGCTAGAAGCAAGATAATATGCTCCCGCTGATTGGCAACATTTCCTTTCTAGAAAAACGTCAATAGATTCAATAAATTGCAATTCAGACACAAAGTTGAAAGAATTCATTGCATATATTAAAGAGAAAATTGATAGCACCTGAAATCCAAACCAGCACTGAAGCCATTCAAGAATGTCAGTGCAGGCATCTGTTTCCTGAATTTTATTTGCTAATGGAAGACCACGGAGGGAACGAACAGCAGCAATTGCAGCTTTGATCTACGAATAGCATGTTAAAGAACATTATAACAAAAAAAGTTATTAATATACAAAAAAATTCTCAAAAAAATAACAATCATGTATTCACATAATGCAAGTAAGCAAATCAAAGCCCATACCATGATCACCAACTACAATTAAAGAGTTGAAAATATGGAGAAAGATCTTATATATAACCTCAGGAAGAAGCATAATCGTCTCTTGACCAGCTCCTCTATCGAGTGGAAGAATATTAAATGGACTATAAGAGCCAACCTTCTCTTCCATTTCTATGCCAGCAGCAGGGAACTGTTAATTTGTTTAAAATATTAGAATTAATAGGCCTATTGAAGTTTTAGATAAAACAATGCAATGTCGACCTCTGGAGCAGCTCCAGATTGGACTGCCTTCAACACCTCAAGCAGCACAGACGAAACCTCACGTTCTTTCATTGCTTTCTTTCTACACCAACAGAGCTTAAAATTTTCATACCCAAAGATGAAAGTAGCAAACAGATACAGCAATGCATATAGATCATAATTCATTAGAGCGCAAATGGTGTTACTCTTTGAACCACCGATCAACATTTTTCGTACTTTTGGTAGAAATATCTTAGTTCTCGAGCGTCACTTGTCTCCTTCCGCTTTTGAATGGTCGACTTTTCATCCTAGCATGTAAATATAAGAATTTAGCTATGAAACCATATGAAGAAATTAAGCAGCCTTTTGACAATAGAAGTTTATTGTGTTCTATGTTTATATATGCATACCTTTTTCCATGGAACAAAAACTAAAAGATTGAATCAAAAGGAACAGCAACCTGTCTTATGGCGAATTCTTAGCAAAAACAATTTCCAAACTATCAAGGCAACGTATAGATATACAAATGAATACTGTAAATTGGAAGAGTAATTATTGGACCACTTAGGAGAATATTATGCAGGATATCAAATGAATGAATATGTTACAGCAAATGAAATTAATATTTATAAATTTAATAGTTATACACTAAAAATCTGGACAGAAACATAGATTATGCATTACTTGGACAGTAACATTAATGTTTAAGTACCCTTTCAAGTCGCTGAAGAAGTGCAGTCTTAAATTGTCGAACGCCTCGTGCAGTCGAGTTCTGATCTGTTTTGTGTGTCTTTTCAAAAGCATGGAAGCGACCTGTGCATGCATGGAAGTTACCAAGGATAATGCCAAACAACATTCACCAAGTTTTTGTATCAACTGTACCAAAAGAACTAGAACCCTTGGACGTAAGATAATTCTAGAGAGTAAAATTCTCATTCTTCTTTTCCCAGGCACAGGTTCTCCGAGAATAGAATTTATTAGTGCAAAAGAGAAAACAGTTATTACAAACCCAAACTAGAATGGGCAGCAGGCACTAGATAGTAGACTGGTTTGCAAAAGAGAAAGAGGTGCACTCTGTGAAACCGAACAATCTTACAGAGGTAGGCAACGCGAGGAGACTCGGCCTCGATCTGGTTGGCGACGCGGAGGAAGTGCCTTATCTCCGAGACGAGGGTCGGGGGAATCTTCTCGCTGTCGAAGGGCTCCGGCGGGCAGCCGCCGTCGTCGTCAGCGAGCCGGGACCGCGCCCGCCGTAAGGACGGCATGGAGGCGGTCCGCGTCGGGCGGATGGAGGTGCCCTCGGGAATGATCTCGTCCATCGCCGCCGGCGGAGTGCTTGGACGCCGACAAGTTTCGGAACTCCAATCCCCATGGCAATGGCTCCATATTTATAGAGGACGACGAGGGGAAGGATGGAAGAAGATGAGGAGGAGAAGGTGGTGGTGGAGGGAGTCCTTTTGCTTTTTGCTTTTTGATCGGGAGCTGCCTTTATGATGTTTGCTTTATTGCTTTCGTGACAGAATGGTGAGGGGGGTGGTGGTGGTGGTGGAGGGAGGGAGGGAGGAGGACGCAGGAAGGCTGGAAGGGGTTCGTGCGTGGTTTCTGTGTTTTTTTTTGGTGGGAAGGGGAGAGTTCGAACGAGGTGGTGGGGGTTTAAGGCTTTAAGCTTTAAATAAATGGACTTTTTGTATGGTCGACACGAGGGTTGTTTTAGGAGTATTTTGCCTTTTTAATGTTGGGCGATGGTAAAGGTTTTGTCTTCTTTCTTTATTATTAATTTAATTTGGAGAGTTGGATCCTGATAGGATTGTGGTGTTTATCTCTATTCTCTCCTTCCTATAATTTGACCTCCCTTAGAAATTTATAATTACTCTAATGGCATTTTTTTAGGATATAATAGCTTGATTAAAGAATAACAGTTCAACATTAGCGGATGATTATTTAATTATAAATTTGTTAAAATCTGTTTTAAAATGTGGCAATTGGACTAATATATAATTATAAAATAACAAAAAATAATATAAGAATATATTTACACTCTTGTATGCTTATTGTATTCATATTAGTTACAGTATGATATTTATTCAAATAGTAATATTTTAAAAATATTATTTTACTAAAAAAAGATGAAATAAAAAAGTATCATTTATGTTGATAGGTAAAATTAAATATTAAAATAAAAATGCTATATGCTTTTTTTTGAAATTAACTAAAGTACTTATTCAAATAAAGGAGGATATACTAAACAATATATCAAATCGCTGTATTCTATAAATTAATGGGAGTGGATTATAGAGTTTTATCTTCTAACTTTTAAACGTTGTTCTAAAAAATGTTTATCTAATATCTTAACTAAAATTTTTACTCGGTCAAAACTTTTATTTGCTACTTAAACTTTCCTTTTTTTTTAACATATCAATGCGTCAAAAGGTATATGGCTTTATTAGCCTCACAAAATATGTAATCAAACTTATGATATTTTATTGTCAAAATTTGACCGCTAATGGATCATGCTTGTCGAGAGTAGACCATCAAATACGATATTTAAATATTATTTTAGACAGTTATTGTCATTGAACGAACTGTGATTTAATTTTAATCATCAAACTGTAAAATTATTTTTGTTAGCAAATTTATAATTGGGGTACGTACCATGTAATTGTAGATTGTGCGCACGACGCTAATATAGGTTTAATGTAGGTGATTAAAGTTTTATATGTGAAGCGTATGTCAAACGATTTTATACGTAAAAATAGATGATATGGCAACAAAAAACTAATTTATAACGTAAAAAGTTATGAAAAATACGTAAGAAATGACAATAATGTATATAAGTTCGTAAAATTTTGAATAAATATAATTATTGACAACGATTTGAATCGTATTTTTATTATCATCAATGATCATTTAAATTATTCATGAAGAAATGTATTTTAAAAAATAAAGTAAATTATGTGTAAAATCATTTAAAAATATAAAGTGCTCAGCGCCTACGTTAAATCCTTTTTTATATAGATACTTTTATTAATGGATCATAATCATATATGTAATATGTGACAACTATAGATACTTTTATTAATGGATCATAATCATATATGTAATATGTGACAACTAAAATTATATTTGTGCCAATAAATAATCGATTCACACAAACATTGAAATAAAATAAAACCTATAGGTGTGAGAGAAAAAATGATAATATTAGTGGTCTACTCTGTTGACATTAAGTAACGTTGTATATTATCCGCTCACGAAAATGAAATCTGTTAATAGTGATATCCGCATTATTATATAAATCATTCTAATGCATGGACAAGAAAACTCTATGAGATAGGAAAATTTTGAAAGTATGTCAATTTTTAAATGTTTACTAGTAAAAAAATAGTATATTACATGCTTATATACTACATATAATAAATTGATCAACAAATAGTAATTAAATAGTGTATTAATTAACCTACTATATTAAGTGAAGTATTTTCCTTGCCTTCTTTTTTAGATGTTAATACTAAGAGAAATCATACAGCTTCTATCATTTTTTTTCATCAAGAGTTGTTAAAATGTAAAGCCATCGGTACCTGGGAAGCGGTGTTAACGATTCCGATTCGTGTGATGATAAAGAGCGTACTGTCCACATATTAGAAAATAATTCATCATTGAGTCCAATTAATCTGATTAAATCACTCCGAATTACGTACTTGACAGTGACAAATGAGACTTCCAATAAAATTTTTTTACATTCACAAAATTCAAACTCAAAACATTATTTAAGCGAGGAAAAATCGCTTACCATTCCACCCAATACTTATTGGTTCAAATTACATTAAGTTTAAACTTAAATTTCATATTTTTTTCATCCATATTATCCGTAATCCAAAATTAAGCATCAACGCCACCTTTGGATCTTCTCATCCCATTGGACGATTTGTTCTACTACTTTTTGTTGGATGTGAAATGATACATCCGCAATCATGCTTCTTTTTTTACTATGTCCGGCCTTCGCCTTTATCAAAAGAAACTTTGGATGTCGTGCTTTCTCTTTTCTCGTTTGGTTGAGTGGATTTAACGCATAAAATATGACAACCAAGGGTTAACTTTTTTTTTTCCCTACTAACTTTTCCCCACACGCTTTGGCATTGGCCATCTTTGAACAGTTCCTATCTGTCTTGTTCAAGTGTTGGGGATGAACTGTGCCAAGCATGAGCTGGAATTTGGTCATGGAGGTAAGAAGCGTGATTATGCTGTTGTGATTATGAACTTTTAAGTTAATGAATCATTGGCACGATGTAACTATCAACATTATGCTCACAGACGGTCTTTGATTGAATTCTTTAAATTGTCAATTTAGACATATTAATCTGCTACTTATTCTATTTTAAAATTAGTAAAATGTTAGTAACAACAGTATCCGGGGGGAGTAAGTGCTGAGAAAAATTTACTAATTCCATTTGAGATGTTCGCTAATTAATTAGACCTACACAACTTTTAGTTTTTTTATTGACGATTATTAATTGAGTTAATATATTAGGGGAGAGTTAATAATTAAATCGTAAGTGAAAATATTTTGTTGTAATAAGAATTACTTTTTTGAAGTTCAAAGTAGGGATAAACAAGTTTTGCTCTTCAAATGAAGGATTTATTTGTGTTTGTTTAACCATGCAATTGTGTTGAATACCTTTTAGGATTATTTTCATAAATCTTTTCTAAATTATCACGATTTTTTCGCATCTAATTTCAAATCATGAATTCCTAAACTATCACGATTTTTTCATTTTAATCCTTTCGTCCACTTTTAATATCTTTTCTGTTACTTCTATTTTTTTATTTATAAAAAAATTAAATTATCCTTCGTCTCATAATACATCAAATAATAAAAAGGAGGGAAATTTTTTTGGCAAAAGTCATATCTGCGTCATCGACAAGATAGAAGGGAAACCTTTTCCGACTTTGTTCTATTTTTTTTATATTTGTTATTTGATGCATTACGAAGGAGGGATAATTTAGTTTTTTTATAAATGGGAAAAAATAAAATTAAAAAAATATTATAGAAGTGGACGGAAGAATTAAAAGTAAAAAATCAGAGATATAAAAAAAATAAATTCATAATTTAGGATTAGATACAAAAATTATAATAATTTAGAAAAAATTTATGAAAATAATCCTGCTTTTTATCTCAATTTCTGTTATCTCCTACGGCTAACCCCTGTGACCCTTTTTAAAATATGAGAAGATCAAGTACATTAAAAAGCAAAAAAACTATCAAAAGTACTGCATGTTAAAGTGATGTGACCAAAATTTTGGAAGGATGTTGTTCACAAATCAGTAGTTAAGAAAATGGTAAAATGACTACAATTCATACAATAGTAAGTCAATTAATCTACCATATAAAATTATTTTTTTATGTACAATTATCAAGCAATAGGTCGATAACGTACTATATTATGTTCAGTATATTTAGCGTCCCCTTAAAAAAATATCATGATCCATATGGAAAAGAAACAAATGTAAAAGTTAAAATCAAGATACCCAAAACATTAATAAGCATATAATATATAATTTAGGAACGCTCTTTTAGTCTGGACCACTTTTTTTTTATTGGATTGTGCCGTAGATCTTTTAACTTCTTTCTAGGATTTCCTGGGTTTGGCGTCCTTATAGTTTGTTTACTCAGGCTTCCTTAACAATTAAGTCAGTTACTTGCTTGTTATCCTCAAGTCTGTCAAGTTTTTTGTTTCCTTTTTCCTTGTTTCTCTTTTCCAACGATGCAACTGCAAGAATTCATCTTCCTTAGCAATTCGTAAAAAAAAATCTTCCTTAACAATTAAGTCAAGGTTTATGCTAATTGATTAATTAACTTCTAATTTTCTTATAAATACATTTTTCTATGTTAATTTCTCGTGGAACGAGTTCAGCTGTTTTGGTACCTACAGAGTTCAGGTTTTTTCTTGGCACAGCTCAATGGATGTAGTTAGGAACCGACATAGAGAGAGATGGATAATGGATGTAGTTAGGAACCGATGGCTACGGGCCTGCCGCGCTCGAGAGAGAGAGAGAGAGCATAATTGAGCCTGCTTGGAGCAGGCCGGCTTGGAGTATTTGCCTCACCACTTACTTAAGATGTTGCCAGGTTTCCCTTGGATTCAGTGGAAGTTTCATATCTTCTTAGGATGAAGATCAACTAAGATGAATCCTTAGTCGGCTCTTTGAACACTACAAAAAAATGATGTATTTTCGATGGTCGAAAATTCTTTACAATTTATGACTATTCTGATCGGGAGATATTTTTGTCGATATTTCCGACGGTTCTGACCGTGGAAAAAGTTTTCGATGGTTCGAATCATGGCAAAAATTTCTCATGACTCTAGCCGAAGGAAATTTCCACAGCTAGAGCCACAGAAAATTTTTCCCATAGCTGGAAACTTTTCCCATGGTTTGAACCGTGAGAATTTTCCACAATTGCAGTTGTAGGAATTTTTTCCCAAGATTCGAGTCGTGAGAAGTTTTCACGGCTCGAGCCGTAACAATTTGCCACGGTTTTGACCATGAGAAAAGTTTTCACGGCTCAAGCCGTAGAAAATTCCCACGGTTCGAATCGTTAGAAAAGATTTCCACAGCTTAACTCGTCGGAAAATCAAAAATCCAGTCAAACTTATTCTTTTTCTTTTCCCACTTCGCCCTCTCTATTTATACACCATCTACCTCTCTCTACCTCATTCATTCTCTCCTCTTTCTCTCATTGCGGTCAACTCCATCGACGATTGGCGGCCATCTTCCTCTTCCTCTTCCCTCCTTTCCTCTCTCTAGCAGTCGGATCTAGCCACTGGCAGCCGCATCGGGTTGCCTCGCAGCCGGATCGAGTTGTTGGCAGTCGGATCGAATTGCTGACGGCCTGATCTCTGCTCGCCTGTCGCCCACGCGTGGTCAGGAGCGTCCCCGGGTGGCTGACCCACGGCTGGCGAGTGTTTTTTTATATTTGAAAAAGGTTTTCGATGGTCCTCACCGTCAGAAAATCATGGGAAGTTACCATAGGCCAAGCCGTGAAAAACTTTTCCACGGTTCCCGCCGTGGGAAACGTTCCCAAGGCCTCAGCCGTGAGAAATATTTTTCATGATCCGATCGTGGGAAATTTTTCACAGTATAAGCCGTGGAAATCTTTCCTCGGTCCAAGCCGCGGCAAATAGTTTTGACCGTAAGAACTTTCGATAATTGTGATAGAGCCGTTGTAAATATTTGCGACAAGCAAATTTTTGACGGTTTATTTTTTGTCAAAAAATTCATGAGAAATTCACATTTGTGATGGATTTTACCTAAGCGGTCGGAAATAAGAATTTTTCTTGTAGTGCAAATCAAGCAGTGCGGGATTTGTTACTCATAATTCTAATGAAGGCTTTTGGCTTCAGGTGCGCTAAGGTGGCGACTGTTGTCACTGAAGCATGAGGGGCGCTTATTGGACTTCACCGCTGCAATGAATTGAACTTTAGACACGTCTGGTTGAAATTGGATTCTAGCAATATTGTCTAAGTTTATCAACTACCGGATGAACTGTCCTTGGAAACTATGGACATTGATGCAAAATATATGGCATATCTCAAATTATACATGCTTATCGTGAAGCAAACTTTTGATCATTTTTTTTATTGGAGATTTATAATAATAGATAACTTTTCATTTTGAAAAAAAAAATTGGCCTTTGTGAATTGAATGCTTAGTGAGAAGTTGCTTCTCCCAAAGACCCAATGATATGCAAATTCAAAGAGTACTTACCAGGGAACAAGAATGTGGAGTGATAACTCACCCCTCAATTTATCGATCAAAATATTTCGAATTTAATTATTGTTAAAAAAAAGCTTATAGTTTCCTTTGTTTCTAATTTATCATTAATACATTACCCTTTTATTGAAGGTTATGAAGCTTGGAATCTCTCCCCCCATTATTGTTAAGGAGCCTAAATGAGCTTCATTTTTCTCTTATTCCTGTGATAAACAATCGATCATGGTTGTCAATGTTTTTGCATATTTTGAGGACTTGTGTTTTTTTTACCTTATAAATTGATCTAACTTTGACCTAAAGAGCTTAGTGTGAGAATATTATCAAAAAAATGTTTTTATCTTTTAGAATATTTTTTTCGTTGATATATAATATATAGGACATTACGAATTGCCACCTTATGAAATATCCACTTCTCAATTTTGGGAATGTTATAGTTGTGGACTAGTGGCAAAGGCACTTATTTCTTTTTTCATGAGCAAATATGTTTATTATGGCAGTTAACACTCATAAATACCTGATCTAATCATATAAATACTCTTATAGAATTACAATACTAATTAGATGTGATTATAGATTTTTTTCTAAAAACTTATTATTAGAAAAATTAAATGTGCTGTCCAGTTTTTTTAAAAAAAAGCTTAAATCATTCTGTTATAAGAACTATATTGACATCCCAGTCTGATTTCTAGTCCAATTACTCATCACGTGAATAATTAAGTGAAAAAATCATATTTTAATAAAAAGTTTGGCCGCTGAACACCTTTTGACCCCTCTCTAATATCATGTTAAATTAGACGTTTGACATGTGGACTGTCCTGTGATATCATATAAAATTAAATTAAATGTGTTGTCATTTTTTTCTAAAAAATTTAATTTGATAGAAAAAATGGACCAAATTTGAGTTCAGTATCTCTCGGTCGTATTTTAATATAACATAATTTTTCTATAGAAATAGTATCATTATATTTATAATTTTAACGTGTATATTTAGTTTAATACTATAAAATGAAAATGATGATTAATATAGAAGATAATTTCTCAAACCACAAATTTCATGTGAATTAAGTTGTATTTGATAACTGATAAGGTTGACGGTTAACAAATAGCAGCTTGACAAACGATAAGTGGTGTGACTAATTAATAGTGATTATATAATAAGAATAATAGCTTTCATTAGTAAATTTAATGAATATAACTAATTGATAATCATAAAATAAGAACTATACAATATAGTTGATTTAGGTGTCCATTTAATTTAGCTAATAAAAAATAGTTAATAAATTTAAGTTCTGATATATAATTTACTAATTATTTTTTAAAAAAAAATAGGCAATTAGGTGTCTGAACAAAAGTTATGAAGGTAAGTTAGTTATGACTAAATTAAGTAATTATTTTTTAAAAATTAAAAAGTCCTTTCTCTGTGTAATTTTTTTACTTGTAACTTGTAAGTAAATTAAGTAACTTATTTATTTTAAAAAATAAACACATATTTTTCTGTTTATTTTTACTTATAGATAGATTTAATATCTTTTTACCAAAATAAAATTCGATAAATGTTCTTTAATTTTATCATTTTTCTCAATTATATCCTTCTAACTAAACTATTATTCAAATATTGAATTATTCATCAGCTACTCTCAATAGCTCATTTTCCGATCGTTTTGTGTACGTGGATGTCACCTTCACATTTCTCTTTCCTCCACGACAAAACACTTCAATTTTCTAACATCCTAATATAATAAAATATTAAATATGAAATTAATATAATAAATAACAAAAACATTAAAATGAAGAGGGGGCCTCAAATGATGGCCTCCCGGACTGAGTTAAAACTTACGTAAAACATATTTTAAGAATAAATATTTATATATTTTTTATTTTTATAATATAAAATTTGGTCCCTGAAAAAGGGAATTCTAGGTTCCCGACCCGGATAATTACTAGTCCTAAATTTTTATTTAAGGAGGGTCAAATTTTATTTATAATTTTAAAATTTATATATTAACATATATACTTAATAAAATTTTAAAAATTTAAGGAGGGGTGGGGAGCGCCCCTCTCATGATGTATGTGGATTTCGATATAATTTTGCTAATTAATTATGTCAATTAATGTTGGTTAAACTTTAAAAAAATGAGTTGAAAATTTCAGAAGTATCTTTAAAGTTTTGTTCCTAAATTTACCAGCATAATTAAATTTCATATTTTCAATCGTTGAATTTGTAAAAGATAAGTAGACATCGATGCTCGCCTCTCTTAAAAAAATTTAGGAAAAAACTTACTTTCCTATCTAGCAAATTAGACTTTAGTGGGAGTAAGGCTCTATCCATTCTTTGATATACTATACATTTGTACAAAATGCCATATTCAAATATCAATAAACCACGTCTTAACCATTTGTCTATGCATTTTTATTACAAATAGGCATCATTACGTTACATCTTTATGAAAATAATGTGAAAATTTGCATTATGCTTATCTTATCGTCACTTCATGCATGTTGTCCTAAAAAAAATGTCTCCTCTCCAGACTGAAGAAAAAACCTTTGAGGCCGTCAGCTAATAATGAAGGCTTAACTTGAATGTTTTAAATCAAAGAATAATTGTATGATATAGTGACCCACTTCTTTTCGATGACATTGTAATCCTTCAGATTTTTCAATAAAGATAATTTGGGCTTTTTGTCCAAATTCTCATGTCTTCCCCCTATATAAGGCCTCTCGTCTCTCTCTTTCTTTCATTTTCTCCATATCTTGGCGGCTAGACTTGAAGAAGAAGAAAGAGGAGATCTGAGAGAAGGAAGAAGAGGAAGAAAAAGGAGGAAAATCTAAGATCAATGTACGTAAAGGGGATCCAAACATCTCTCTCTCCTCTCAATGATGTTTTGGTTGAATTGAGAGATTTAAGGACACCCTGTTCTTGTAAGAATTTTGATTGGGGTTGCATAAATAAGAATTTGTATGATTGAAAGTTTCATGATTTATGTTGCATAATTTATTAAATTCATGACTGTTTTGTAACAATTATTCGAACAAATTTTACTTATCCAAAAATTACAAATGATATATGGATGGAAATGTCTCAAAGTCTAGTTTCCACATAAATTAATTTCATATAGTTTGGAGTATACGAATAGTTATTATCCAAATATCAGACTGGTGTCATGCTGTCTTAGAAATTCATAACTGTATTTGCAATAATTATTTGAATAGGTTTTACTTATCCAAAAATTACAAATGATATATGGATGGAAAGCTTTAGAAGTCTAGTTTCCATATAAATTAGTTTCATATGATTTGGAGTTGTAGACAAATTGTTATGATCCAAATATCGGACTGGTATCATGCTATCTCGGGTAACAGTGAGACCAAATTGTCAAATGTATAGTAAATTGGAAATATTTAATTAGGAATTGAAATTTATTCCTAAGTTAAAGGTCTGTGTTATCTTTCTGTGAAAATTTGAATCATCGGAAAAGAATAAGTATAGGTTAAGTTATTAATATTTTAGTGACAGAACAAAAAATTGATGTATGTTATATTTATATTATTTTTAAAGTATTACTATTATGTATTATTGATTGATGATTGTATATGAACCTAGATATACGACATGCATAGACATCCGTAACTAGGTTAAAATTTGAAGACTGAGCGACGTAAATTTTGTTGATTGCAAAGCATAATGAACTCAGTTGTGGATGATATTACATGTCGACCCTCTATGGCCCTTTATCGGATAATTGTCCAGAATAATCGTTACACACCTCGACAACGGTGTGTCATTTCGATGTCACCCTCGGATGAGAGTCCAGAATGATCGTTACATGCATCGACAATGGTGTATGCATTCTGATGTCACCTTCAGATGAGAAGGAAGCATTAGCTCCTAGGCCTAGCTAGCCTATTGATAGGACAACGACATAAGTCCCAACTATCAGAAGATATAACATTAATAGAAAAGGGCGATCGAATGGAATGATGTCTCACGAAAATGGAAGTCCAAAGGGTTATAAAGCAACCCCGAGAAAAGTTATGGAATGATGTCCCACGAAAGTGAAAGTCCAAAGGGTTATAAAGCAACTCTGAGGAGAGTTATGGAGGCAATAATTATGGTAAGTGTATCTTACTTATATGCCTATGGATTGAATAAATGATTGTTATGAATATCCATACTATAAAGTATGATGATGATTATATGTCTTCCACACAACTACTTATATGCATGATGATAGAACGATGTTAATGATTGACATGTAGATCATATATTAAGACATGAAATGCATATTGTTACTTTTTTTATATAAAGATGATGCATATCATATAATATCCTGTTTAGAATCATATCATTGCATGTATACCTTTACATACTCTAACAGGGAAACCTTTGCACATTGGATCCGTGCAGGTGCATAGTGATTTGGATGGATGACGACTCAGCTCATGACAAATAAGATTGCACAATGATCTAGGATGTTAAGTTAATTGTCTTAGAGTCTTTTGACTATATTTTAAAGAGATGTTTTTACTATGGTTTCCCAGATATTTTAATTGCTATTAGTGATCTCTTCAATTTTATAACATTACTTTTGATGCTTTATCAAAGTCTTTCGCTATGTTTTCAAAGGAATTATTTTATTTTATTTAATGGATTTATGCTTTCGCTAAATTTATAAGAAATAATATTTTATTATGATTAAGTGATGACGAACGGACTAACATAGTCGAATGGCCAAATTGTTCTTAGCAATTTGAGGGTGAAATTCGGGGTGTTACAGACATAATGACTCAGCTAATAAGTGGATGAAGACCGTCATCGGTAGGGCTGAGCACGGTTATCCGATTAACCGTAACCGTTGGTTAACTGACCATAATTTTAACTGATTAATCGAACCGAATTATCCGCTTCAATTTTGGTTCGATTAATGGATAAAAAAATTGTTAACCGAAATCAATTGGATGGTTACGGTTAATTAACTAAAATTTTGGTTAAAAACCGAATTAACCAATAATAATAATAATTATATATTTTTAATTATTTTTTTTGTAAAAACTTGTTATGTGTATATGATTTTATTTATTTTTGTTTAATTCGATGTGTATCCTAATTATTGAATGATTTGTATCTTATTATCATGTTCAAATTTAGTCTTTGATTTAATTTTGGATACGTATTTAATCTTTACTTTAATATATTTTCAAATTTTGTTAATTTTATAATAATATCTTAAAATATTTTTAAATTTTGGTTAAAATGGCGAACCGAACCGAAAAAATCGATTAACCGATTTTTTCGGTTCGAAATGGTTAAATTTTTTCGATCGATTCGATCAACTAACCAAATTATTCGGTCGGTTAATTAACCGAACCGACCGTTGCTCTCCCCTAGTCATCGGAAGGATATAACTAACTAAATATGTGATTTCAAAATTTAATGGATGGACCTATATGGTCTTTTATGGGCCCAATTGGCCCATCTTATTTCAGATTTAATTATTAGCTATTTATGTAATATATTTGGTTAGTTTCAATAATTTGATTAACCTAAAGAAATAATTGATAAAATAATGGTCATTTTAATAGTTTCATACGCTCACTACTAAGACTGTGTTTGACAATGTTAAAATTAGTGAAATCCGCCAATTTTTATTTGGTACATGACATAAACAATAGAGTCCAGCGTTTTAAACGAAAATATTAAAAGTATTTCATTGTTCAAATGCATTATTCCTTTCTCAGTGTATGTTATTATCCTCTCATTTTTATTTATCACCATTCGATTATCGTTTTCATATTGATGTTTAATTAATTACAGGTTATTTATAACAATGAATAAAAAATTTATTTAGTCATTAATATTTTTATGTCATGTCTGTTATAGCTATATAAAATTTATTGTCAATATAATTTTTATATATTTTAATAAAAATTAGCTATAGAATTTTATTTTATTTGATAGAGATATAAATAATTTATTTATTATATTATATAAGATTTGTATAGTGCTTGAATTGAATAATTTATCATATATCTAATTGAATCATTTCATATTCATAACTAATTCTAATGTTAAGTTTATCAAATATTTAATTGTTATCCGCTATTTGATCACTAAGTAAATCTATATCAGCTATTAAATTAATATTCGCTTATTATATCACTAATAATGTCAAACAAAGTTTAAGAAAAGAAAAACTTATGTCTTCATTCTTCCTATCACTTCACCTTACCCAATTTATGCTCTAGATGACATTTCGTTTTTCCTCTTTAATTTTTTTCGTCGTTCAAATCTCATTCTTTCTTGTTGTCTTCGTAAATAAGTGTATATATATTATGACAATGAATGTAATGCACACATTATAATAAATCAATCAAATAGTAAAAATTCACTTGTGCTGTAAATTACAACTAATACACACACATATATATGGATTTAATGGAGGTATATATATATATATATATATATATATATATATATATATATATATTGTAACAGGAAGCATTGTATTACGTAATTCTCATTCATTAATAAATTCTTCTAAGTCTATTTTTTTTTTTACTAATTTTCATCGCATTGCCCAATACTCTTCAATTTATATTTCTTTTGTATGTTTTCAGTTATTATTCATTTATGAGATAAAATACTAACGTGAATCTAACCAATCGTTGGGTGACTTTTCTTAAAAATTCTTCTAACTCATTTAGTTAGATATTAAAGTGAAATGTTAACGTATAAGTACGTACATGGAACAAAAATATTAATTATTATCATGATTAATTATAGACAAGGTAATCAATAAATAAAATTATAATAATTAATTATATTAAAATAATTTATTTAAACCGACTTGTAATAAATTACTTTAAGTTGAATGAATATTTTTACTATTACATATAACTATAATTATAATTTGCACCTATTATACTAAGGCTCCTAGTCCTAGGTCCCCTTTGCTAATCAAATTAGTTAAAGGTTCCACTTTTTTTAACTTATTGATTACTGTAATTTATTTTTTTCCTCGCATCAAGTTGTTGGACTTTTTGTAATCGAACAAAAAAAAAAAATTCCAACTCTCGAATACCTGTGCAATACATGTTCAAATGCTTTTACATACATAATAAAATCACTAAAGGTTAAATAAAATTATGCAAAATCCTTAGTCGTTACACCATGTTATGTTAAAATACAAGTATATTACTCTTTTCATATTTCCCATGCTTTATTTGTAAGTTCTTTTATATTTCATGCACATTTATTATATATTTTTTATTACATGTAAACGTATTCTTACTTCACATTTTTAGAAAATTGTTCTACCTCCTATCGGTACCCATACTCGAGCATCATGGTTCTAACTAAAAAAAAATCACACACAATATATAATTTATTAGAAAGAATTATATCTGTTAGATTGGTGCCTTCGGAAATTAGATCCAAATTGCCTTGAAAAAAAAAATTCATTTATTGCCATAAAGGACTATAAGCTTGTTCCACGTTAAGCTGCCCATAGTACATGGCGAGGTAATCTTTTGCCTCTCCAAGCCCAACCACCTCACCATCTCCACGCACTTCTACAAGGTCCGAGTACCAGCCGGCGCCGGAGCACGGCGGCGCCATGTCCATGTCCACCCAGTCGAACGGATCCTCCACGACGAACGCCGCCCTCGAGCCATCGTCGCTGTCGAGGTCGGACAGCAAGTCCTCCATCAATCCGCAATCGCCGCCCTCGTCGATGGGGCCGGTGGTGGACTCGCCGTCGCCCACGTCCATCACGTCGGCAGCGGCGCGGTCGCCGATCTCCTCTTCGAGAGATCGAATGACGTAGCCCAGCCGGTCGTCGTCTTCGGCCACGTCCTCGTCGTAGGAATCCTCTAACAACTCCATGAGAAGCCCTCCGTCGATCTCCGTCACGCCTATCCGCTGCAGTGCGTCAAACTCCGGCATGCTGCAGTAGTCCCGACCCTCCATGGACGTCGATGCCATTTGTATACGAAAGAGAGAGAAAAAGGAAGCGGAGAGAGGAAGAGAGGAAGAGGAAGAGAAGCTGTGCAGAAGAGTTAGCAAAGTGTTCCACGTATGGTCTCAGGGCCAAGACTTTGTTCATATATAGTGTGTGGGGGTGGCAATAATTGTACGTGGAAGCTTTGCTAAGGGATATATCACGAGGAGCACCATGAGGGACTTTGATTAGAGAGAGAGCGGTGTGGCAAAACAGGAGCCGTGCTTTACAGATAAGTAAAGGGCGATAGCTCTCAAGTGCATGGATGCATGGGCCACGGCTACATGCATGTGAGATCGGATGGCAGACGAAGTGACAAGGGGACAAGGAGAGAGAAAGAGATGACGGAGGGAGCACGAGGGGAGCAATCGATATAATAATAATTTCGTTGGGAGGAAGGCAAGTGGAGGTGGTGACGGAGAGAGAAAGTGACAGTATAATAATCTAAGTATCTTGGCTTTAAACGGAGGGAAGTGCTCGTGTGTGATGATGGGACAGAAAGGCCGGCCGAGTGCTTCTATATATATTATTATGTTTTTGTAAGATTTGGGTGTTTGCTCTGATGATTTGGTATGAGTGGTTGCCATGGTTTGACTGCGAGTAAATATATCCACCGGTTGGATCTCTTTATTAGTGTGGAAGTGAAATTACGCACATGGATATGTTGGGGGTGGGTATGATTTTGATGGGGTGGGGGTGGTGTTAGATTTGGATCTGAAAATAAATAATTGTTCACACATATAGTAATAGATTAAGAATATGGTTTGCACAAAGTCTTGTAATTTGCATAATGTATTAATTATTTGACATTAGCGCATATAGATAAGTGTGTATATATATAAACTTTTGTCCACAAATAATCTTAACTCTAATGTTAACAGAATGAAGGTTTTAAAGTGTGCATTAAAATTATGTAGGAATTGATATTTTATTTTTTTTAATATGCAAGTCACACGCTTTTATAAATATTATTTTAAATTAGTCAACTTTTACAAAAACAAATTGAGTAACTGATTTTCAACGAACTTTTATTATGTCAATATTTAGGCCACGAATCAACACTTATAATGCCAAGTGTACAACATTATCCAACTAAAATGATAGAATTAGTATACATTTAATTATTTTTAAAACAACTTAGTACAATGATTTTATAAATTAGAGTTTGCAGATTTTTACAACGATAAAAATCGATTTTTAAATGATTTATTTGATATGCGCGATAGAAACACCCGTATGGTACGATTAAAATGATTTTAAGTTTTGAAGACAAAAATAATCAAAAGCGTTATTCTTTGAACCTCATCAAGAAGAGCAAGTTTCCTAATTACTATAATTGAAAGTCTTGTCATTAGACTTTAACTCTCTGTGAGCCCTCCACCGAAGTTGAGCTCATCACTGAACTTTCATAATTACTATAATTAACTAAAAACGATATTTTATAAAAAAAACAAAAGTGGAAAAACGTCAACCTCAAGAAAAACAATAATTAGATAAAGACTACCACATGCCACACCTCATCAAGAAAGTATGGATGGTGGCTCGCCCCTAGTGTGTTCTATTCCTTGCCCCTTGTCCATTACAATACATTGCCATAACTCACGACTTGTCCTCCAAAGGAGGCATCCAAATCAACTTCACGTTCAGTTGCTTCCTCACATTGCGTGTCGAACTCTAAAACCATGATAATGTATGAGTTTAATGTGTATACATATTTTTCATGCATTGATAAATAATTTAGAAAATTATTAATTACTCTAAAAATTAATTTTATCGTATAATAAATTATAAGCAAATGACTATTTATGATGGTTCATAATTTAAAATTTTGAAATAATCAATATTGATAATTTGAATCGCTCTTGGAGTACTGTTAATAGTTTTCTAATTTATAAACATCGAAAAAATCACAAACAATACATACGATCATGTGACATAGTAAAGCTAAGAAATATTTCTAAGGAAAAACTTAACGCTTAAAGACGGTCTTTTTTGGGCAGTTTCCTATTGTTTTATTCGACATATACAATCAGTCAACAAAACAGATATATAAGATCAAACAAGGATTCGTGCCGGTATAACTCCGAATTCAAACTTAGGAGCTGTTTGGCATCTCAGCATTATTTATGAAATAATTTTGATAAATTCTAACTAATCATTATTTTTTTAAAATTGGAGTTATGAATAAAAAAATCTGATTGAAAGAAGGAATTAATTTACTCTAAGATTTTACTATTTACAAAAATAATATTTTTTAAATCCAAAATTACCCCTCATCATTATTATATGAGAATAAGTGTAGTATTTAGTAGAATACGAAGGATTAAAGTCTTACTTTTGAATTATTCTAATGCCAAACAATTTTCTAAGACGTTATTTGGTTGCAGGTTAGGAGATGAATTAAGAAGATGTTCATTGAAATAGAATCCAATAAGAAGTATATTAAGATTAATAATAGACAAGCATAGTTCACGATGAATGTTTAATTTTATCGGAAGATTATTTTTTAAGTTTTGATATTCTTCACTTGGCGGTAGATTTTAAAATATCTGCTGACGATATAAATAATTCATTTGTGCGTATGAGTTACAAAACTTGATCTTGAATTAAAAGTTTTACATCCAAATAACACCTAAAACTTGATCTTGAATTAAAAGTTTTACATCCAAATAGCACCTAAGAGATCAATTACAGATGCAAGGTAATTATATCCCCAACTTGTGATATAAAAGGGAGAGAGTTGAGATGCTCATGCAACAATTAATGTTATTGAAGGTAATCTTGCTTTTAAATGGTATATGCGTGCTGTTCTAGACGTCAGTTCATGGAAGGTACACGAGGCAAAACCACGTGAAAACTAATTGATTGGAATAATATATGTCACCAACATGGACAGCAAACAAACATGGATTTATATAAAATGGTGTCCATTAATTGCGATGGAGATAGAACCGTTGGCGAGGTACCGTATCGATCGGTGTCACCAACTGACAAGGCCATGCATTTTGTCATCCTCAAAGTGAGACGCAAGATGCATCTCATTGTAGCTCATATCTTTGATCTGACGTATGCGAATCTTGTTATATAAACCAATGTGCTAACCAATTTTTAATTTAACCAAGTGACAGCTAGGTCAGTGCAGGTTTTAATTTACTTGTGAAAATAGTGTTGTCATACTCATGAGTATATTAATTGAGATTAGCAAATGAAGTTGTAGCACAGTTATATATATATATATATAGAGAGAGAGAGAGATAGATAGATAGAGAGAGGAAGAGTTCTTTGATCTCACACTCAAATCAATGAATGTTGACCATTATAACTCATTTCATCTTAATCCAATAGTCGAGATCGCAGCATCTGTCTCCCCATCTCCGATCTGCGGACACCATTTGACCATGCCGATCTCCCCTAGTGAGACACCGCCTCTTGTTTGTGATCTCAGGGCGTCGGAGATTGTGGGGCGTCGGTCTTGGGGCGTTGGGTGTCAAGCGTCGATTGTGGGTGATGTCGGTCATGAGCGATGTCGTAGGGCGTCTTGAGGGGTAAATGTCGTTGGGAGTTGGGCGAACTTGAGCGAGGTCATTCGCACCGTAGGGAGATCATCGACGTCGATCAGGATCTCAACAATTAAAAAAAATTCTCTCTCGATCGACTCCCATTGATCTCCCTACCTCCTCTCGTGGGCGATGTCGTAGGGAGAAAATCTCGGTGCGTCGATCGTCAATCGTAAGCGATGTCGTAGGACGTCGGCCGTCGATCAACAATGTTGCCTGGTGTCAGGCATCTCGAGGGGTTCGGGTGAGGTTGTCCGAGGAGATCATTGCCTCTCCATTCACCTTGCGAGAGGGGCATCGGGCGTCTCGAGAAGGCGATGTCGAGAGGGAGAGATGGGGTCGTTCCAATGTAGATCTGGCATCTGGGCATTGGATATCGGTCTTCAGGTGTGTCGAGAGGCCGGAGTGACCAATTCAGGGAGATGGGATTTGGATCATTGATGCACTTAAGATCATTATAATGACCGAGATCTACTGATTTGAGGGTGAGATCAATTGATCTCTTTTGACATCTTTCTTCATCAATAGTTTAGAAGATCATTGATAATAAAAAAATATTTTTATAGCATAATAAATTATAAAAAAATAATTATATCTATTATGAATGATAATAACGTGCATAAATTTATATTTAAAATTAATGAATATAATTATTGTTGATTATTTGAATCATGTTTTTGTTGTCATCAATAATCATATAAACTATTACACACATTAAATCATATATATATATATATATATATAAGGCACATAAAAATATAGAATTCACAATCGAGTATTCAACTTTTTGATGTGGGCCCACCAACCATCCTTATGAAGTATTCAATTTTACATTTGAGCCCCAAGGCTAGGGTTGTAAGCTTCACATTTATTATAAGTTAGTTGATGCGAAAATTGATAGTGATATAGCAAGCAAGTACACTAGTCGCTCAAGTAATGTAAGAGTAGAGTGTCGAACTCACGAGGATTTTATTTTACTTATCTATCAAATTTGAGAGGATAATAGGAGATGACAAAAAATTATGGATAAAAAGTGTGCAAAAAATAAAATAGAAAGATAAAGAAATTTAAAACTAAATTAAACTATCGATGCATAGGTCCTTAGGATGATAAATTACAAGATAGACAAACTGATAGTACCTGAAAATATTAAGTTCGTTTCAATTGACAGATTAGTACCTACTCCAATTTTTGATCTCCTACCAAATAAATTAAATTATCTTAATCTCAATTTTAACAAAACTCACTCCATCTAGGATCGTAATCAAGTTACATTGAGATGCATTAAAACGTGCATTCTAAACTATTAACATCCATATGATAGTAATGTTTAATAAACCGCACAACACACATTCCGTCTAGGATCCTACGAGTTGTATTATGAAATTCTTCGACATAATAATCTTAAATAAATTTCACAAACATCACGCAAACATAATTAATTATTCCTACAAGGATAATAGTCAACTAAGGAAGACAATTAATTTCTGGAAAGCATTAATAACAACCTATATAATCATAATAAATGGAACTTCAGTAATTAAAAAGTGTAGGTCTAATAGTTTGTCTTTAGCAATAGAACTTACAAATCGTCTAACCAGAAAGATAACTAAAAATCCTCTAAACTATAAAAGAGATAAGCATAAGAAAATAGATGTCTAACATCACCCAATAGAACAAATATTACTTTTGAGAATCACCGATGAACTACTGCTTGATTCTCGTTTAGAGTCAACACTGTAGAAATCTTCTCAACAATTCCTCTAAATCTTCTCACGTTCTTAGTTTCAATAAACAGGTTGTAGACCTTAACATGATTATTTCTAACTACCAGGCATCCCTTTTTATAGATGTTCAAGTTTTCATGCAGTTTGAGGAAAAAAATGAAAACTTTTCCCTTATAAATTAAGATAAATTCGAAGTTCTATTGATTCTGAAAATTTTGTCTTGTCAAACTCGAAATTTGATCCCTAATATGTTTTCAAATCATCTTGGGATTGGAGTATCATTAGAAGTCCTTGTGCACTTGAAATTCTTCCAAAACTTTATCCAAATATCAAAATTGCAGTCTGTCATGGTCTGTAATAGCGTTTTAACGGCCTAAACAGAGTCTGAATCGAACTCAAAATGAGTTTTCGCAGTCCATGACAAGAATTTCATGGTCGTGTGTATAAATATGAATTTCACGAGCCGTGAAAATCTTACTCGCATAAAGTGTGTATACAGAGAAATACCGTGTAAAGATGAAATTGGCATGCTAAATAGTAACAAGTACATGTATGAGAGGTGAATAAACTCGAAACGTATGTCTAGCCCTTTACTCTAGTGTGTTGCTCTTGAATACAAAAAAAGATGTTGAATGAAGTTTTAAAATTTATAATCTCTCTATACGATCGAAATGTGATCCGCAAGCGCACGGTGCATCATTGTAGTATTTGAGGTTCGATCCACGTGGAATAGTGTCTTACAAAAATTTCAAGAAATTTTCTATTTTTTTAAACCAACTCGATGTCGAAAAGAAATGCTAAAAACAAGAATAAGAAGATAACACTATAAGGTAAAGGAAACTAAATATTTTTGTTGTTTCTGAAGTAAAAGAGTAACACGGAGGTGATGATTAAATCTGGAAAAATACGAATACAGACAATTAGAAATGTGTGCTGAGGACTTATGGGAAGTGTTTTTATTTTAGGACTTAAGTTCTTCGGTCCAATACGATATGAGTAAAAATGATTGAATGTCCCTTCACGTGTGTGTAATGGAAAGACACTCGACTTTCTTGCGACACTCTCGTGCTCGCATGGACATGAGCCCAGGTCTCATGACAACCAAGTATTTGAGCATTTAAGAGAAATACACTAAATGCGAGACAGCTGTGATCGGTTTGTCCTCACCTTAGTGGAATACAAACAACCCTCCCGGGTAGAATGTGGGGAACTAGATGTCGCTGAGGTTGTTTAGACGATTTAAAGGAGGAAGGAGGATTAATTCAAAAATACATTTCAGGATTATTGAGAGTTCTTCGGATATAACTCATTTATGATCCGTCCTACTCGGGTCGCCGACGATAAATGAGGATTAGAAATGTTTCCTCTTGGACAGAAGCTCTCAGAAATCATAGAAGAATAAAAAAATAGCAATGATAAGAAAAAAATCACACACACACGCTGCCAATCCGTCTAAGATGATCTGAGTTGCCAACTCAATATGAACATTTATTGTCGAAATATCATAATGCAAGTAACTCTCTCAGGTCCTGGGCTTGGATATGTGCGATGTCTAAACCAAATAACATAAAACAACCATTGCTAACATAACACAAATCCGAATAATCACTATCGTCGATGTTCGATTTCTTTACGTACGATCGTGTAGAGCCTGATGTATCCCTACGATCGGGGTGCAAAGCGATAGTAAATTAGGAACTTCCTCCGAACTTTCAGCTACAAGAAAAATGAAGAAACCATGTAGGGAATCATCTCATCAAAGCTCGATTTCTCTGCGTACGATCGCACAGAGCCTGATATAGCATCACCATTGGCATTGTGCAATAGTTGAAGAGTTCAATGCTCTTCTTCACAATGGTACATGAACACTTGTTCCGCGCCAACCATCCATGAAGGTCATTGGTTGCATGTGACTTTTCAAAACCAAACTAAAATACGATTGTACATTGGTTCGTTACTAGGCATGCTTAGTTGCCAAAGGATTTCATCAAATATTGGGGGTCGACTATAGTAACACTTCAGTATCATCATCAAGCCGATGACCATCCACCTCCTTCTTTCCATTGCAGCATCACAACATTAGCCTCTTTGACAATTGGATATCATTAATGCATTTCTACATGGCACTATCATCGAAACAGTCTTCGCCCGAGTTTATCGACGAGCCCAAGCCTACTCACATCTCCTTCCTCCAGAAGTCCCTCTATGGTCTGAAGTAGGCACCTAGAGACTGGTTCCATACTTTGGCCGCTGCTCTTCTTCAGTTTGAGTTTGTTGATTCTGCCATTGATACATCATTATGTAGACGATTTGATTATTTGTGATTTATTTACACTTTAGAACAAATCCAAATTTTCAAAGTACGAATTTCGCACTTGTAGCTTCTATAGGATTTCTTACAATTTGAATATGTTATGTTGGAATCAATATATTACGGATAGGTTTACATAGTTATGGTTAATTTACATCTAATTAAATATTTAGATGAAAAATAGATAAGAATATTGTTCCATGTATGATGAAAGGTTTTTGTTTCTTTTTCGAGATTTTGAGAACCGTTTGAATGATCACACACCTTGGCCAAGAATTTGCAATTAGAGATCTTGAACCACTCCACTTTTTTTCTTGACATTGAGTTCGTTCAACGCCCAAAGGCCTTCTTCTCCTATAAACTTGCTATGCTAAAGAAATCCTTCAACTCACTCGCATGTTGGACTCAAAATTGTCAGGACACCTATTGCAACAAACACCCGCCAACCACCTATAATTGCAGTAGGATGTGTTTTGATCCAACCTTTTATCGCAAAACAGTCAGCTCTCTCTAGTATCTAACAATTACAAGAACCTGATCTTGCCTTCGCCATCAATTATGTTTGCCAGTCCATGCATGCCCCCATGCATTATCATTGGAAACTTGTCAAAGGGATCATGCGCTACTTACAAGTGACTTATAACTTGGGACTCCTCATTGCACCATCAGCAACCACCCAATTGCAAGCATTTTTCGATGTAGACTGGACTAACAATACACTCGACAGCAAGTCAGTTGAAGGATATGCAATTTATCATGGGTTCAACCTTGTCTCTTGGGCAGCAAAGAAGCAAAATACGATCAGTCCTCCACAAAATTTGAATACAAGTCATTGGTTGATGCAATGACAGAGCTAATCTGGCTACAATCATTGTCATGAAATTGGCTTTCCTCCAACTCAATCGTCTGTGCTCTGGTGTGACAATTTTGGTGCAACATACCTCTCAGTCAACCCCATCTTCCACACAAGAATGAAGCATGTGGAGGTCGACTTTCACTTTGTCCGAGACGAGGTCTCCAACAAATGCTTATATGTTCACTTAAAAATAATTATTCATAACCAAAACGTGATAATTAATAATAAAAAATTGATTATTAAGGATCAAAATCCATATAACAACGAAAACTTATTGAATGGTCATAAATGATCTTTAGCGTCTAGGTCTATGGTCATTAGAACTTTTAACAAAAACCAATTGAGTGACCGCTGTTCACTATTAACGACAAGTTACATGATCATTAATTTGTTTTTAGCGACCATCATCTTACTTGCCGTTCAATGTTTTAATGATAGGACTTTTTGCATCGTCGTTTTTTTATCTTTAACGGCAAAGAGACGAGCAAATTTTTTGGTCATTAATTGTCAAGAACGACCGAATTTTCATTTATAGCGACCATTTTTTCCTTTGTTAAAGACCACTTTTTTTGTAGTGGTATATGCACCATGCATAAACAAGTTTTTTATATGCTCTAACTTTAATATTAATGTTTGTCAATATTGTTGATATTTAATTATAACTAATTATGATGCATTTAGTAGCACATGATTAATTTATAATTCAAAGTAGAAAATTCCAATAATATATTGGATCCTGCTCCGAAAGCACATCGTTAGATCTAGTGTAATACTGCACTTTGACTGTTACACACACATAAAGTTCATAACTTTGAGCCGCATACATAATCGAATCGAATTTATCGACTCATAGTTAGCATGCATGGGATTTATACTTTGATCAGTAACTTTTTTGTCCATTAATTGTTAAGAGACGTGAAGCGTGAATAATCAAATCACCTCAATTTTGCTTGAGCTATAACATTTCATGTAAAAGTTCTCCATTAAAACATGTAATTATTCAGTTGAATTAAGTATTGTAACAGTCGTTACTTAGTTTTTATAATTAATTTTTAAAAAAGATCAAATACGAGATGGCTATAATTCTTTTTCGATGAGTGAAGGGGGCAAGACCCACAACAAACATATTACAAGTAATATGTAGCAAAGGTGCTACAATTTGTTACTTGGGGTAAGGTGACCACTATCGAGTCGTTGAAAAGCTTTGCACGAAGGAAGGTAGGTAGTTTTTATAATCATACAATTGAAAGAGAGAGTGCATGGAGATTGCTAATTTAGCTAAGGAGTCTGCTACACTGTTCACTTCCCTGAATATATGCTTGAGTTCCACTTGCCATCCCCGACGCAAAAGGTCTAGTCCGTAGGAGACGAGCGAGGCCAGGTGCCTCCCTGGTTGTTTCTGACAACACAACAAGAAGATTGCTTCTTCACATTCTGACTCAACGATGTTATTGCAAAATCCTTTGTTCCAACAAAGCTCTAGGCCTGTGATGGCTGCCTGCAGTTCGGCTTCGAGCGGTAGACACTAATGAATGTTGTGAGAAAAACCCACTAGTCAATTCCCTTCATGATCGCGTGCCACTCCTCCAATTCTTGCATGTGTGGCACCTCTACCGACCGCGCCATCTATGTTCAATTTTGTCCATCCCTCTGGAGGCGTCTCCCACTTGATGAAAGTTGTTATACATCATTTCCCTCTATTTGATACTTTCAAAGTGGCTGCCAAAGTAAAGTCTTGATTTAGCATTGCATCCATCTCTTGGAAAATATTCTTGTTTCTTCAACTCCAAATTAACAAGCATGCTGTCCAAAAAATGTTGCCCAGGATACTTCACTTGATCGCCCCTCTTTTCTAAGTTTTGAGTTTAATGGAAGAGAGAAAAAAAAAAAAAGTATCAATATGTTCAACAGGGGAGGAGACAGTACTATAATAAATGAACAATGTACGTAAAGCTTCACATGACAGCATACGACTTTCTTTTGACAGGGAAGACATGCAGCATATCCAATATTTTAAAAATACGATCGGTGTCGAGGTTCGACCGGTTCAATTAGGAATTAATTGGTTGAACCGAATTTTTATATAATAATATTATTTATAATTATTTATGAGTACTTATATATATATTATTATATAAATTATTAAACCAATTAAATAATTATTATTTTTACTGAATATTAATTTAAATAGTAGTTTTATTTTATTACTACTGATATAATAATTTAAATTTAATGTCAATCTAAATTTATTACTAACATATTATTCCTTCTATATATAATTGTATTTGATTTGATTTGATTAATAATCTATTTCTATTTTAGCAGTTTTCTTTTATTATTACTAATATAATAATCTAAATTTAATTTCAATCTAAATTTATTACTAATATATTATTACCAGATTTTATTATCTTTCCATGTATAATTTTCTTTATCTTGTCTGATTAATAATTTGTTACTTGAATTCCTTTCCTCCAATCAAATTCTTTCCATGTATAAATCTTTCCTTTCATTTTCTTATTTTAATTTTAATTTTTTTCCTTTTTTTATCCTTTCACGTACATAACCTTCCAATTTCATTATAAAATCATTTAAACATTCAATTTCTTAATAAAGCTTTCCTTATTTTAACTTTTTTTAAAAAAATAAAAAATCAGGTTGAATCCGATTTACAGGTTCAACCCAATTTTTTCGGTTTTTTCCGAGTCAATCCGATTTTTTAGCAATTCTAATTTTATAATTGTACCGGACCGGTTTTGTGATCGGTTCGCAATCGGACCGGTTGAACCGGCCGGTCCGAACCGGTTTTCAAAACATTGAGCATATCACATAAATTTGGCTTTCTTCGGATGCAAATTCATACAATTTAAGGACACGAAGCTTCCACTTATATCATTTCGGTGGATATATCATCGATCCCTTGTTTCAGAAAAAAAAAAGAGAGCATAGATCTACATGTATATATATATATATATATATATATATATATATATATATATATATATACATGTAATTGCTGTCAAGAAGTAAGGAACAATACTAACAGCTTTTGATTATTTCAGTCAAGAGCTTTGCTGATTCAAGGATAGATATAAAAACAGGTCATATGGATTCTTTTGGCCCAGACGACTAAAGATAACATGCATACTTTACGAGCATGCAACACATTACATAATATTTAATTTTAAGTCTTTTAAGAAGTAGCACTATCAGACTGCCATATATTAATTAAACATTCAATCCTTAATTTATTTCTCATAAGTTGATATGATCGGTCGGGCAGGCAATATATTAATTAGCTAGCGGTATTTATTAATCATGACTATATATGTACATGAAAATTATTGGGCGTGAGATAGGTAATTGATTATATACTCAATTAATTATACATGCATGTCGTGGCATGTGAAAGCAAACCGGGACGGTTTTGGGTCTGACATTTTGGGTCCATCGTGACGCGGACAATATATATATATATAATATATATATAATATATATATATAATCAGGGTGCGACCAGACGCACCCAGCAAGACGTTTCCCAGCAATCGGAATCTAGGGGTCATGAGCCGCATATCATTTTTTTTAATAAAAAGCTTTTTTAGGAGAAAAAGATGGGTGTTATCTCCTAATCTTATCCTCAGGCTCATACTTTAAAATACAGTGAATGCCTAGAGGAGGCATTGCGCAAAAATTATTGCAAAAAAATTCCTTTTTTTAGATTTATGAGATAATTTGGGCGTGAGGGAAGATGTGAATATTTGGAAACGGATTCTTCTTTATGAAATAAGATGTAACGATGACAAATTAGAGTTGATATATAAATATGATAGATTAATTTTACTACGTGTTTAAATAAAAAATAAGTATTATAAATATAAAATATAATTTTATTGATTAATAAGAATAAAAGTATAAATTAAAAACTTTTATGGGAAAAAATTGTTAAAATATATTATTTAAATATAAAAGTATTTTTTTAACAAATAATATTTAATGAAATATAATTTTTTAATGAAATGATAAGTAATAAATAATATTATATTAATTATTTATTAAAAATATTTTATATTTAATAAATAAATTATTTTATAAAAGAAATGAGAGAGCGAGAGAGGAAATAAGAAAAGAAAATTGAAATTGAAAAAAATAATTGTCATGTCAACAAAAAAATGGAAAAAAGTTCTTCCTTCTCCAACGTCACTACGCTTAGAGTTCTTCCTTCTATGCCCTAGTGTCCCAATCAATCCTCGTCGATTGGTCCCATCATCGCGAGGTTCGGTTTCGTCGTCGCGAGGTTTGTAACACCTTAAGATTTCAATAAGGGCAATGAAATAATTTAGACCAAAGTAATGGATAGAAGGACTGAAAGTTTTATGGCTTAAAAATATTTTAGTGATTAAAAATAATTATTATTTTATTAAAAAATTTAGATGATAAAATATTATGGAATTAAATAATTCTGAAAATTATGTGATAAAATATTATCATATTAAATCATTATGAAAATTAGATAAAAGAATAAAATAAAAGGAAAAAATGGAAGTAGAGTTTGATTGAAAGAAGTTATGGAAGAGATAAAAAGAAATTTGAATAAAAATAAATTTTGATAAGTATGGTTATCAAATAATTAGTGAAATTCATATTTAATTAAATCTAAATATTTAAAAAATGATAACTAATGATGGATGGTCATGATTGATGAAAAAATAGGTCAAGACCCAATAGGAGTTAAAAACTCTAATTGAGAGTTATAAATAAAGCCTAAATGATAGCTAGAAAGTATAATTTGCATCTACAGAATTTCTGCAAAAGAGTCCCATCTTTCTCCTTTATTTTCTCACAAACCAAGGCTATATCATTTCGAAACCCTGACAGAGAAGAACAAGATCCAAGTGATAGCTGAAGGTCAATAAGGAGGAATCATCGGTCAAAGTTATGACGTTCGTGCAGATTTTTAGCAGAAAAATTTTAGTTAATTTTTTCAGCCAACTTTAGGTGCGTATGGGGATCCACATGGCGTCGGTTTTCAGCGACATGGACTGATGCATGCATTTTCATACATGTTTTACGTACATTATTTAGTTTATTTTCATAGTTTTTATCATTGTATGCAACTATTTTCTTATTTATTTTCTTAATTTCCTTTTAGTCCAAAGCTACCCACTTCTATTTGATTTTATTCACAAGATCATTATTTTAGAGGTGCGAAGCGATCAGATCGGAATAGCACGTAAAGCGGAGCACAAAGAGCACATATAATAAAGTTCAAGAGAAACCCGGGCCGAGCTAGCATCATACCCGGACCGGGTTGACGTTAAAAACCAATTCCGAATTGAATTCTGGACGAAAATAAAATCTGAACTGAACCCGACCCGAGTTAGTACAAATCAACCAAACTGGCAGATCGTGTGGTTTTTCGGCCGACTTTAAATTGGATTTAAATCGCGAACTCAACTCGGAATCCAAAAAGGCCACCACCCCTATAAATATGGATGTACCACAAACCCAAGGGGCATGCCATCTCGAAGTTTGAAGCCTAGCCGCACCAGAAACGAGAGATGAAGTTCTATTGCGCGCCACTGCAAATCAATCAAAGAAGTAGAGATTTCGTGATTTCGGGCGATCGTTTGGAGCATAGTTTCGACCAAGGCTTGTTCCAGAGACATCCACCACTTCTTGGGAGTTTGATTCATAATTTCTAATATTTATTTTATATTTTCTCCCTCGAATTTGATGTTAATTCTTCCGATTATGGATTAGTTTAGTTGTTAGAAGAAGACTACGTTGAACTTCGATTTTCTCTTAATATATTTTATTGTTTAGACTTCTGAGAACATGAATATGATGTGGATTTCATGCTTAATATGAGTTTATTAGTTTCTTGCATTAATTTCATATAATTTCACATAAATTCTGCAAGAAAACAATCGATTGGATTCTTCTCTGTGAAGAACCCGGGTCGAGTTGGATACAACCAGGGCCGGGTTCCCCCATTATTTGCACCGAAGTGAATTAAGTTTTTTGCCCGGGCCGAGTTTCATGTGACCCGGGCCGAGTTTTGTTAATTTGATATTTTTGTTAGTAAATTAGTTTTAATTGCTAACAATTGTATCATTAAACGGAGGTTTGCAACTTAAGGCATCTTTGTTAAAGTAGATTGGAGTTGATCGAGTTTTTGACGTCTTTAATTTTACTTCTATTTAAGATAGTTATGTTCTCAAGTTTTTAAGTCATTTACTTTAAGAAACCTTTGATATTAACGCATCTTAGTTCAGAGTATATTAAAGTGGATTGAGTTTTCAACGTGCTTTGATTATATTCTTTATTAGGGTAGTTAGGTTCTCAAGTTTTTTGAGTCTTATACCTTTTATCCGTTCATTTTCGACAAGAAGTCTATATTTAACTATTGATAATTAAGAGAATATGATAGGGATATGAAGTCTGAGCTCTAACTTTCTCTCACATTATTAAGGGCATCATTATCTTTGATTGTCATTAATTTGATTCACTTTTACCTGAAATTAATTCTTGTTATTCTCTCAATTAATGAACTTAAGTTAGAAAGATAAGAATCTAGATTAGTCCACGTGGGTTCGACACTCTATTCACTCTTTATTACTTGATACGGTCTAGTATACTTGCTAGTATATTTTGCGCTTAATTTCCACGCATCAAGTTTTTGGCGCCATTGCCGGAGAACTATTTCTAATTCTATTTTTTCTACTTTTGTTTGTTAATTTGATTATTTTTATTTTTGCACTTCTAAAGACTTTTATTGCATATTTTTATTTGGAATTCATCACTTCATATACTTTCACGGGTTTCTATTTGTGTGTTTCAGGAAACTATTTTAAAGACAAATTGATCAATCTTCAACGGCGAAGAAGAATAAATCCAAACAACAACCCAAGCCAATTGAAAGCAGTAAGATTATCAAAACCCTTGGAGAAGAACAACTTGAAGCTTTACGTAGCCCTCAACGAGAAGGCGCTTCCACATCTAAAATTATACAAGTTGGTATAAACTCTCCAGGACAAAATGCGATCATGCCACCCCATGCGTGTGTAGAAGAAAATGATATATCGCAAGACCCGCTAGTCTTGCTTACTTACATGGTGGGGACGTTGCTGACGAAAATCTCTATGCAAGATGAATTCATACAGAGTATGGAGGTTCAAATCTCAAATCTGAAGTGACATGGCCAAGAAATGGATGGTACCCTCTTATCTTTACGAGAAGAAAAGTCCTTGCCTGAATCAAGGACCAATCTGGAGGAGATGTTGTGTCAATTTATTTCAACCATTGAGAACAAGATTAACCTTCATGATCAACTTATTCAATTTTTAGAGGCACACTTGATTCAATTGACATCTCAGGTTAAAGTTAATAATGATATTCCTCCGTCTCCACAATCATTCGAGATTCAGAGAAAATTCGAGGAGATGGAGGCAAGAATCCAAACTTTAGAGAAGCAGGTTGCATATTTTTCTTCTCAAATTGTCTCGTCTCAAAAGGTTTGCTTAGAAAATTTTCCTCCAACTATTATATGCCCATGCCACCATCAAAATTCTTATCAAAGATGGAGACCACAAGAAATTATCAAAGAACATGGACTAAAGAGTTGAGGATAAAGGAGACAAGTGAGTATGTAATTGAAGATGGAATAGTTCGAAGGAGGAGCTGGCCTTCAGAAGTTCTAACCCCAAGTACGAACTTGCCTCCAATTTTTTTTGAACAAAAGGAGGGAGCCGCATCATTCATAGCATCAACATCAAAAGCACCAACCACATCCCAACAATGGTGTCCAAGGAGTCCAAAAGCAATTCAAAATGGAGAAAAATCACAAATTGACTTAAAAGGTAAAACCAAAATCTCTGATGAAGGTTACCGAAAGATGGAGTCAGTTGGGTGCATATTCACTCGCTTTAGTAAGCTCACCGTATTGGATGTTCACGAGCAAATCAACTAATCGCGGTGAGATTGTTCTTTATTGCATTTTTTTATATCCTTTTGTTAGTCTAGTTATCGAGTCTTAGATGAATTATTACTTTTCTTTTAAATTGTTTTTTATAGATTTGGTTTATCTTAAGTTCTAGTCATAATTTATCAAGTTTTAGTCCATTAATTACATTATTTTAAAGTCTCATCTTTAGCTCATAGTCGGATGATTCTAACTTCATAATTTATTGAAATAATCACTTTTTCTATTGCTAAACCCGGCACGAATATCCCTAGAACCCGGGCCGCATTTTTTTCGTAAAGCTCAGGTCAGGAACACATTACCTGGGCCGAGTTGTAACACACCCGGGCTGGGTAGAAGCCGCTATAGAAGACAGCACCCGACCCGATCACGTTCGAAACCCGGCCCGCGTCTGCACAACCCGGCCGGGTTGCTCCAGCATCAATTTCACCGGTTTTAAACACGACGAATCCGGCAACAACATTCGAATTTTGAAAAGATTTTGGCCGTTGAACTGACACCTACCTGTCGTTAATGCAACGTTATTGTTGTCCGATCTTCAAGGCAATCACACGGCCCAAGTTTTGGCTATAAAAGTTGCTCGAACTGGCATTCTGGGACCACATCACCGCTCAGCGCTTTCTTCTCCGACGCCGGCACTTTCCACCTCCTTCGACGTCGACTATCGAACTTCACGCTGCCCTCTTCTTCCCAGATCCGCCGCCGCGCCGTCGCCTCTTCTTCCCGGATCCGCTGCGCCGCCGCCTCTGCTCTAGATCCAGATCTGCCGCACCACCGCCTGTGCTCCAGATCCACCGTCCAGCAACACTACCGTTGTCCTCTCTTTCAACGATCCGTGAGCCTGGATGTTGAATTTGCTGTAAACACCGGTCGGAGCTCCACCTTGCACAGCGCCCGACTCACGCCACCACCAGTACCTGGGCCGCGCTCCATGTAACCCGGCACGTGTCCGGCCTCTCCTCAACCCAACTAGCGACCGTGCTTCTCTGTAACTCGGGCCGCGCCCTCAGTACACCCGAACTGGGCTCTTCGTTCAGTCACCAGTTTCCGCGCTAGCGCCAGCCTGGGCCGCGTCGACATTATGCCTGGGCCACGTCGACATTACACCCGGGCCGAGTCCTTCATTCAGAAATATCTTCTACGACAGTTCAGACCCGTGCCGAGCTCCCCTCAACCCGGGCGGGGTTTCTTACACAGAGTGCTTCCCTAGTCACCGTTCAACATGCAACCTCGTCGAAAGTCTGTTGTCCGTCGCTCCAATGCTTCATCAATAGATGACACTGAAGCTCTCCGATAGGAAGAACGACCACCACGACCTACTAATATCGAGTTCCGAGATTCTACCCAATGCAAACGCTATCAGCAGACATTCTTCTTCACTATTACTCCTACCCGGTACACATGCTTCAAAACTATGGCAGAGTTGAATATTGATGTTGATATTATGTTACTCTTTGAGAGGGTGGGTATGTGGACCTTTCTGGATCAACGATGACCGACATACGAGAAGTTGTGCAATGAGTTCTTCAGTTCATATGCTTATGAGTGCTCTGCTCGGCGCCATCGAGTTAGCTTTCAGCTTTTTAATACTGAATATAGCTTTTTTATACCGGAGTTTAACTCTATTTATGGATTTCCACTACTGGAGTCTTCTACTACTTCTCCTGAGTTTCAGGGAGCTGCCTTCTGGAAGACGATAACAAATGATGAGTCCTTCCTTCCTTCCTAAGCAAAGGCAAGTCTTATTCAGAATCCAGTATTTCGATATGTCCACAGGATCATCTCTTATATCATCTGTGGTCGAGGAGAAAGCGAGGGTGCTATTAATACCAAAGAGCTGGAGATATTGTGGGCTATGGTGGAAGGAAGGCCGATTAACATCGGCGCCATCTTAGTCGATAATTTTCAGAGATAGGCATCCAGGTCTTCATGCAAAGTTATTAATGGTGGCCTGATTACTCCTATAGCCCTTTATTAGGGCCTTGACCTATCCTCTCTTGAGCCCATCGAGCCCACATTTATTGGGATGACCACGGTTCTTCAGATGAAACCTTGTCGAGAGGACTTCAGGTGGTCTGGTCTTCAAGTTTCACAATAGGGTCGAGACATTGCCGTGCACTGATGTTGATCGCTTCACTGTCTTTGATCGCGTGAACTGGACATATTTTCCTTCTTTGAGATAGGTGGAGCCTCGCCACATAGCAGATCCTCATGCACATCCAGATCCCGATGATGAGGATCTCGTACCTCTGTAGGACGATGGGCCTTCTCAGCACCCACAATCATCCTTTATGGCTCCGAGTCCACCACTTCAGCACGGGTCTACTTCTTAGCCGACTTATGCTTCAGCCCCTGTTAGTTTTGATGTCTCGACTTTATAGGATACATTAGCCGCACTTCTTGCGGGCCAAGAGCGACAGTACCAACTGATGCAGCAGCACCATCAGGAGACTCAGGCTTAGTTTCGATAACTTAGCGACCGCCAAGATCACCTTGAGCAGCTGGTTCAGGATTTCTTTGAGCAGTATCCACCACCTCCATCGCCTCAAGAGATGGGCTAGCTGGTCGTGTCTTTTCCTTTCTTCTTTTCTATCTTTTTGAGTATTTGATCTTGTACTCCTTACCTTGTCTGGCTAACACTGAGGACAATGTTTAGTTCAAGCTTGGGGGAGGTTGCATTTCATGCATCATATTTGCTTATTGTACTGCATCATCATGTGTGTTTTCTTTTAGTTGATTTTAGTATTGCATGTTTGCATTATCTTTGCATCTTATGAAAATCCATAAAAATTTCAAAAATCACAAAAATATCATTCACCATCATTTTGCCTTATTGTTTGTTCTTATTTGCACTTAAGTGAAATTCAAGGACACCCGGTGCACTTATGAAATTCTATTTTCATAATTTTATCTGTTCCATCACCTTAGTATTGGGTAATTTGGAAAGTGTATGTTGCCAAGTAAAATTATAGATACTTAGACCACTGATTTCTGTTCATGCTCGCATTTCATTTCTTATTTTTATTTTATGTCTTGATGGTAGTAGCCTTTTTATTGAATGCATAAAGTAATTTGAGAGCTTAAAATAAATAAATTTGAAAGAGGTTTAGTTGAACCCCAAAAGTTTTAATAAGGTATGAATGTGTTATCCGGAATCAGGGTGTGTTCGGGTGATTAGATCCGTAGGGGATTCTTGCCCGGCAACCTAAGGGCAACTGCTCTGGGATCTGTCGATCGAAAGCCTGTTACATGAACCACCTTGCACAATATGGAGAAGCACAAGAGTACCAAATCAGTAAAAGGGACAAGTTTTAAATGATGAATAAATGTGTTATCCGGCACTTTGGTGGGTTCGGGTAATTAGACCTGTAGGGGATTCTTGCCTGTCGACCTAAGATCAACTGGTCTGGGATTCGTCGGTCAAAAGCCTGTTACAAGGATCACCTTGAGCAATATGGAGAAGCACATGAGTAATTAATTCTGTATTAAAATAATAAAGTGAATAAAGTAAAATTAAGCTCACTCTCTACTTTTGCATTCAACATTAATGCTATTATTTGATAGGCTATATGTTTTCTTGCACGGAGCTGAACTAGAATAAGTTTAAATTGTTTAAGTTCTTGAAATTTTATGAGGTTGGGTTATGGTTTGTGGATAGATACTTTTGTGATGGACATGTAAAACAATGGTAGTGGAAAAGTATTAGTCATGGGGTGGAGACTATGATGGTTCATTTATGATTCTTGAGTCTTGCCTTGAAGCTTGCTTGAGGACAAGCAAGAGTTCAAGTTTGGGGGAATTTGATGCATGCATTTTCATACATGTTTTACATGCATCATTTATGTTATTTTCGTAGTTTTTACTATTGCATGCATCTATTTTCTTATTTATTTTCTTAATTTCCTTTTAGTCTAAGGCTACTGACTTCTATTTGATTTTATTCTCAGGATCATCATTTTAGAGGTGCAAAGTGATCGGATCGGAATAGCATGTAAAACGGAGCACAAAGAGCACATATAATTAAGTTCAAGAGAAACCCGGGCCGGGCTAGCATCATACCCGGACCGGGTTGACGTTAAAAACCAATTCCGAATCGAATTCTGGACGAAAATAAAATCTGAACTGAACCCGGCCCGAGTTGGATCAGACCCAGCCCGAGTTAGTACAAATCAGCCAAACTGGCAGATCGCGTAGTTTTTCGGCCGAATTTAACTTGGATTTAAATCGCGAACTCAACTCGGAATTCAAAAAGGCCACCACCCCTATAAATATGGATGTACCACAAACCCAAGGGGCATGCCATCTCGGAGAAGCCCTAGCGGCACCAGAAACGAGAGACGAAGTTCTACTACGCGTCACTGCAAATCAATCGAAGAAGTAGAGATTTCACTACAAGAAAATTGGCGATTAGCGACTCCATGTAGCGCCTCAAAAGTGTGTGACGCTATAAAGACGCCACTAGTGCCTCCATTGCGCTTCTTTAGCGTCACCCGAATCAGACACCACTTGCCTCTCAATAGCGTCTCATTAGTGTCTTCCTAGCTACTCAGAGTGTTGACGTTAAAAGTAGCGCAATCGAGATGCTACGTAGACGTTATTATTTCTCGTCAGGAACCGCAAATGCGCGGCAGTACCTAGCGTCGTTATGGCGTCGACAATGTTAGACGCGAAACTAGCGTCACATGTATGAAGACTCTAAAGCAACGCTACATGGCGTCTCAATCGAAAGAGACGCTAATGAGATGCTACAGTATATATTTAAACACTATATTATATATACTATATGTCAATCAATAAATTCATTAAATATTATATTAGTATTAATTACACGATTATCAACATATTATCAATAGCATAATATCAACATATAGATGTATTAATTACACGATTATATATATATATGTATTTTTACATGATAAGAGTGTTCCTAAATATATAATTTTTTTCCTATATTATTTATGTTATGTATACATATAATATATATAATATCTTAATTATGCATATATTATTATTATATACTTAATCATGGGATTACGATGGTTGATTAAGTGAGTGATATGTTAGCGTCACAGTAGACATACAATAGCGTCCACCTAGCGTTTAACGAGCGCCGAAGCTATTATCGACGCTATGATGACATCATGGGCGTCTCTCTAACGTCGCATGTTCGAGATGCTATATTATTTTAGATGCTAGTTCGGCGCTACAGGGTCGCTAAATGAATCTAGCGATTCAATGACGTCTGTATTGCGCCTCCTAAGCCGACTTTTTACCCCTCGCTCAATCGAGCACATATAGACATATAAATACGCGTATATGCTAATACCTATGTATAACAAGTGCATATATACATATTATTATAACCTACTCTGACACATATAAACAAATACACACACACACACACACATATATATATATTCAAGATATGTATGATGGGGCATTGACTAGGGTTAGGACTCCCGGAGGTGAGACAAATGAATTTCCTATAAGAATTGGCCTACATCAAGGATCAACTTTAAGCTCGTATCTATTTAACTTAGTTATCGATGCTATAACCGAGAGTATCACAGAGGAGGTACCTAAGTGCATGATATTTGCAGATGATATAGTACTTTTAGGGATTCAAGAGAAGAGATTAATACAAAATTGAAAATATGGAGAAATACATTGGAGTCAAAGATTTTTCGTTTAAGTAGAAATAAAACAGAATATATGCATAGCAATTTCACAAATAAATAACTTAGAGACGATTTGAAAGTTAGGCTAGGGGAGGATATAATTTCTCAAGTGACAAAGTTTAAATATTTAGGATCAATTGTAAGACAAGATGGTGAGATTGATGGCGATGTTAATCATAGAATTCAAACTGGTTGGTGTAAGTGGAGGAAAGCCACTGGAGTTCTTTGTGATAGAAAAGTACCCAATAAAGTTAAAAGAAAATTCTATCGTACTGCTATAAGACCGGTAGTGTTATATGGTAGTGAATGTTGGGCTATGAAGGGACAACATGAACGTAAAGTGGGGGTAGCCGAAATGAGAATGTTGAGATGGATGTGTGATCATACAAAATGAGATAAGATTAGGAATGACCATATATGTGAACGAGTCGGAGTGGCTCCTATTAGTGAGAAAATGGTAGAGAAGCATTTGAGATGGTTTGGTCATGTTCAGAGAAGACTATTAGATGCGCCAGTAAGAAGAGTAGATCAAATAATTTGGAGTCCGATTAAAAGAGGGAGAGGGAGGCCAAGGCGGACACTTGGCGAACTAATAGAGCAAGATCTATTGGTGAATAATATACCGAAAGGTTTGATTACTAATAGAGCGGAATGGCGTCGTATGATCCATGTAGCTGACCCCACCTAGTGGGATAAACTTTATTGTTGTTGTATATATATATATTCACTTCGAATACATATACATATACATGGTATATATATATATATATATATATATATATATATATGACTCGCACATGTGTAGACATATACATACACATATATATTTATAATATATATAGACGAAAACACATTGTTGTAACTTAATCTCTCACACGTAGACATATATATACGTACGCATATATGACATATGTATATATATACACACACAATTGTGTTATATACACATATACATACATATTTATAATTTTGTATACATACATGATAGATTATCAGAAGAAAATAAAATAATTGGAACGGAGCATAATGCGATGAGACGTTACGTTGATAAATAAAATTACATACATATTACAAAAATTTAAAAAAACTTCTATTGAGCATCTCAATGGCGTCTCGTTATTAAGACGCTATAAAATTGCGATGCCCCGACGACGCGATGGTGTCGCTACGTTGTCTTAGCGACACATTAGCTTCTCTATAGCGCCGCGCTAGCCGAATTGTGACAATTTCGGCGCCTACATGGCGTCTACGTAGCGTCTCATTATTTTGCGACGCTAAAGATTACTTAAATCCCTAACCCTCTTCTTCGTTTTCACTTTTACTGTTTAACATTTACCATCACTCGACGCCCGACGCGCCCTGACGCCCGACCTCTGACGCGCCCCGACGCCCGACCTCCGACGCCCTCCACTGCCGCCTCCGGCCTTCGCCCGACGTCCGACGCCCGACGACCGCCCTCCACCGCCGCCGCCGCCCTTCGCCTCCGCCGCCCTTTGCATTCGACTGCCCTCCACCGCCGCCCTTCGCCGCCTCCTCCTCTTCATCCACCCTCCCCGACGGTTTGCCTCTGCCGCGGTCCGCCCTCCCCGATGGTTCGTCGCCTCCTCCTCCACCGCTATACGTCGCATCTTTCGCCGCCTCATCCGCCCTCCGCTCTTTGCCTCTGCCGCCCTCCGCCTCCGCCGCCGCCCGTCGCGTCCACCGCCGCCTCGTCCGTCCTCCGCCGCGTCCTCCCTCCACCGCCACTGACGTCCTCCACCACCGCCGACGTCCTCCTCCTCCGCCCTCCCCGAGGGTTCGCCGCCTCCTCCTCCACCACCACTGCCCACCGCCTCCACTGCCCACCGACGTCCTCCACCGCCGCCGACGTCCTCCTCCTCCGCCACTGCCCACCGCCTCCACTATCGTCTCGGCCGCCCTCCACCCTTCGCCGAAGGTACTAGCCCGCCACCACGTAAATTAAGTTAATTATTAGTGAATGAAGTTAAATTAAGTTAATTATTCATGTTAAGTTAAGTATTACTTATTCATGTTATTATCATGTTAAATTAAGTAGTACTTAAGTGAATTATCATCTCTTTGGATCAAGTTAGTATTACTTATTAAGTATAATATTAAGTATCATCTCTTAGGAATTAAGTTAAGTATTACTTAAGTTAACTTAACTTATGTTAATTGTTAAGTTAACTTATGAAGTAATTCATGTACTTAAGTTAAGTATTACTTATTCATGTTATGAATTAAGTTAAGTAGTACTTAAGTTAAGTATTACTTGAAACATGTGATTTTGGACTTAATTCGTAAGTTCAAAATCACACGTTTCAAGTACAATAAATTTCTTACTTGGCTTAATGTTCTCCGTTACAGAAATGATAAAGCCAAATCGTAGTTGGATTCGTCGTTGGAAGGATAAACATGGCGTCATAACTGAAGAATATAAGGATGGTGTTGATGAATTTATTAATGTGTTATATCAAAATGAAGGTGTTGCTTCTTCATATGGCGAAATCTTATGTCCATGCCAGAAGTGCAAATGTTATCAGTGGAAAGTAAGATATAATGTGCAGAAGGATTTATATTACAACGGTTGCTTCTTCATATGGTTGATGACGCTGAGCCAATGAAAGAGTTCAATTCAAATGACCTCTTGGATGTGAACTTCGATAATTTCATTGATGATGACTCAAACCAAGGTTATAGCGACGATGATGAAGATGATGAAAATGAATCAGAATACGAAATAAGCGAATGAATCCCGTAGTTATTCTAATGACATAAGCATTTTACTTTTTTTAAAAGTTATATATGATTACCGATAATAAGAGAAGTTTCTTTCTTTTTTTTCAGTCAAGGTTACTAGGGGTCGAGCATCTGGGTCATCTCGCTCTTCCAGGCGTTCATTCCAGATGAGTCAGCCATCACAACCACCAGGTAATATATTTATTGTGAGCTGCTTATTTATAGTTGATTATAATAGTTAAATTCTTTTTTTAATAATATCAGTTCCTCCGCCGTCGACGGGGCACGTAGCCGGATCGTCACATAGTAGGCGATCCATTGGTGGGTCTACTAAGCGTATCACTCCAGGTACGTGACACATTGTAGGCAATAGACAGTAGGAGATAGAGTTTTTTAAATATTTTGCTTTTGTGACAGTTGCTCCACCGTCGACGGGGAACATAGTCGGTACGTCTCGATCGCATGACCATGATCGTCATGTCACACCAGGTTATTTTTTGTATATTACTTAACTTTATGTAGGAGCCAAATTTTATGTATTTTCTTGTGATGGCAGTTGCTACCCCACCGCCAACGCCGATAATACCAGACGCTTCACCACAATCTAGCGTTGGCGAGCGACATCTTACGCCATGTGATATATTTATTGTTATTGACATTTCTCAATTAATTATATTAATTATTTTTTAATAATGTCAGTTGCTACACCACTGATAGCACAAGCATCTGACTCAATTCATTCAGACGAGTGGACTGCTACTGATCATGTGATACACATCAATCGACGTGAGAACATTAATGTACATCTATCAATTATCACAATTTGAATTTGGTATGACACTAATGATTTATTATGTATTAGGGCACGTAGCTGATGTCGGACCTTCACAGCCTACCCCAGCTGTACGGATGATGATTCATCTTCGAGTGATGAAGATGGGTTACACGATAATGGGGTGGTCAATGTGAATAATATTGCTCGACTGTAAGTTAAATAAGTTGTACAAATTTTGTAATAGTTTTTGTTATCATTGAAAATTAATTCTTCTTTGTAATTGGCAGGACCACTTTCTTACCCGCTAGTACCGTGTGGGATGTCAGTGCTCTCGTTCTTTCCCACTTGCCGGAAGGGGCAGGATCCTGTAAAGATGTCTCAATTCAAGTGTGAGATGACATCTTTCGAGTCTTTACGGTATGATCTTCTATTTGAGTTACATAATTTGATTTATATTTATTTTAAAATTACTAAGTTTTAACGTTCTATTTGTAGGAGGTAAATCAGTTTCATCCGGATCTTAGTTTAGGGATGATCCGGAGAGCTTTTGATGAGGTCGCTGTGAAACGCCTCCGAAATCGATTATACAAGTTTCGCAAGGTCGTCACGTTCGTCGGCCTCACTTTGGAGCAGGGCATGCAAAGATGCTCAAGACATATTAGGCGCTCGGTTTGGGAGTCCCTATGTAGGAAGTGGTAAGTATGCATACTTTTACATTATTTTAATGAAAATTATAGTTTTTTGAAAGTGTAAGTATTTGATGTTCACAAAGGACGGATGAACGATGGCAAAGGAAGTCGGAAGAGGCAAGAGTTAACCGTCTTTCGAAGCCCGAGGCCCACATCCACACAGGGGGATCGATGCGATTTGACGAGCATCGACGACGCATGGTAATTTACATATAAATTCCATTAATCAATTTTTTTACTTATACTTATGTTATCAAATTTGAATCTTTATTGTAGGAGGAGAAAGAAGGCGGTCCCGTAGACTTTCATGTGGTCTATGAGGTCACGCATAAGAGCCGGAAGACAAACGACTTAGTCATGCCCACTGCTCGTAGGCTTCTGATAAGTCTCATGATATGATCATTTGGTTGTTGCCGTTAGTGCAATATTTTTGAAATACACAACGTTTAAATTTTTTAGGATGAGTATAATGCAAAATTGGCTGAAAAGTATGGAGATGATCCGAGTACTCAGCCACCAAGTAATGTTTCTTCGTTGGTTTAATCATGTTTTTAATTTACGTGATTCTTGATATATAATTTATATATTATATGATTTTATATTTTTTCTATTTCGTAGAGGATCCTACTGTTTGGGAAGAGGTGGCCGGCACGACACGAGGGGATACTTGCGTGGCATCGGCACAGCCGCTCAGATACCTAGGAGGATCGGAGGATATGCAGGAGGTGCATCTGCTCCGAGCTCATCCGCTGCACCTGATCTGACACAGCTGTCACAGCAGTTATCGTAGCAATTATCGGAGCAGATATCGCAGCATGTGTCGCAGTAGTTGTCACAACAGTTGGGTCCTCTATTGCAGGCGATTCAGGGATTGATCTCGACGCAGAATTCATCCCTGCGAGGCCATGGACCGAGCACGTCTGGGTCGAACATCCGGAATGATAACAATAACTCCCAAACCTAGGATAGAAAATAAACTATGCATTTGTTACTTATAGACTTAAACATACATATAGTTTGTTAGTTCGGTTTAGTAGTTTTCGTATTCTTATGTTATATATTATACCTGTGATGGTTTTATATTGTCTGTGATAGTTTTATATTGCATGTGATGATTTTATATTGCCTATGATGCTTTTATATTGCTTGTGATGAATATCAATGCATTTTGAGATGCATTATAAATTGTATGGCGTGAGGAGGGAAAAAATGAGGCTGGGGCGGGTAAAAAAATATGCATTTAGCGACACCATAGCGTCTCATTGGCGTCTAAACGCATGTCGACGCTAATTTAGATATATCTCACTTAGTGCCATCTTACGTCTCATTGGTGACAAATGCATGATCATATTTGCGTCAATCTAACGCCTTACTAGCGCCTAAGTTAGCCACACGTGAGCGCCGGAAGAGCGTCTCAAGTTTACCGCCCCCTGCGCGTCGACTTAGCGACGCGGTCCTACTTCGCGCAGCCCCAAACATCGCGTCTTAATATTGTCGATATAGCGTCAATATGTGGCGCTAGTTGCGTCTCAACATCTTTGACTATAGTGCGACACTACTAGCCACCGAGTTCCAGCGTCTCAATTTTGCGGCGCTAGTTAGACGCGAAGGAGACGCTCTTGACAACAGAGACGTAATAGCGCCTCTCTAGCGTCTCCGATCGTGAGTCGCTAATTGCCAATTTTCTTGTAGCGTTTCGCGATTTCGGGCAATCATTTGGAGCATAGTTTCGGCCAAGGCTTGTTCCAGAGACGTCCACCACTTCTTGGGAGTTTGATTCATAATCTCTAATCTTTATTTTATATTTTCTCCCTCGAATTTGATGTTAATTTTTCCGATTATGGATTAGTTTAGTTGTTAGAAGAAGACTACGTTGAACTTTGGTTTTCTCTTAATATATTTTATTGTTTAGACTTCTGAGAACATGAATATGATGTGAATTTCATGCTTAATATGAGTTTATTAGTTTCTTGCATTAATTTCATATAATTTCACATAAATTCTGCAAGAAAACAGTCGATCATATTCTTCTATGTGAAGAACTCGGGCCGAGTTGGATACAACCCGGGCCGGGTTCCTCCATTATTTGCACCGAAGTGAACTAAGTTTTTTGCCCGGGCCGAGTTCCATGTGACCCGGGCCAAGTTTTGTTAATTTGATATTTTTATTAGTAAATTAGTTTTAATTGCTGACAATTGTATCATTAAACGGAGGTTTGCAACTTAAGGCATCTTAGATAAAGTAGATTGGAGTTGATCGTGTTTTCGACGTCTTTAATTTTACTTCTATTTAAGATAGTTATGTTCTTAAGTTTTTGAGTCATTTACTTTAAGCAACCTTTGATATTAACACATCTTAGTTCAAAGTATATTAAAGTGGCTTGAGTTTTCAATGTGCTTTGATTATATTCTTTACTAGGGTAGTTAGGTTCTCAAATTTTTTTAGTCTTATACCTTTTATCCGTTCATTTTCGACAAGAAATCTATATTTAACTATTGATAATTAAGACAATATGATAGGGATACGAAGTCTGAGCTCTAACTTTCTCTCACATTATTAAGGGCATCATTATCTCTGATTGTCATCAATTTGATTCACTTTTATCTGAAATTAATTCTTGTTATTCTCTCAATTAATAAATTTAAGTTAGAAAGATAAGAATCTAGATTAGTCCTCGTGGGTTCGACACTCTATTCACTCTTTATTACTTGGTACGATCTAATATACTTGCTAATATATTTTGCGCTTAATTTGCACGCATCATGGACCCTCAGGACTTTGACCTAAGTATTGACTATTGTATGGAAGAATTGTGAATTGAATTGCATTAATAATCGTATAGATAATATGGTCGAAAGTTATGTTGAAAAGGCGACTTCCCGATAGCGGTAAAACTCGGCTCGGGTTCTGCTTTGCCCAGCTCGGATTCCTTAGAATTCGGGTGGCAATCGAATTGATCCGGATCGAGTTCGTACGAACCCGACCCGGGTTGCAAGGTGCGTGGCCCAGATTTTTGTAACCCGAGTGCAACACGAAGAGATTATTAAGAATTTGGACTGAGTTCCGGCTAACTCTATTTGGATTCCATTAATGTTAATGGATGAACGAAAGTTGAATAGGGTCCGGACCGGGTTTCAGATAGTTCGACCCGGATTTCATGATGAAGATGAGATCAGATCAATGATTCAAATTGACTCGGCCCGAGTTATGTCAGACCCGACCCAGGTTCTGAGGACATAGAATTGGATTGAAAAATTAGATGTCGATCCGGCCTGAGTTTCATCCCACTCGGTCCGAGTTCTGTTGATCGAATTGGAATTGGTATGAAAATTGGACTGTCACGACCCCTCTTTAAACCTTAGTCTAATATGCAAGCCGCGACATAATACTATTGATCAAATTCTTATACCGAAAGCATCATATTATCATGTAGACACATGAGAAATAAAGTTATCACACTATTGTTCATACACAGTTATATTTAAACTCATAGCAAGTACACACTCTAGTTAAAACTCATACATTCAAAACAGTTTATAAAACATTTAGCTTTTACACACCATATAACACATTAAGAGGAGTCACACATCCTCATAAAGAGACTGTCTTCAAAAGTGCTTCTAATCCGATAGGGGATTTCCAAGCACGGCCACATGACTGGTCTACTGATATGAAAAAGTGTTAAAATAATATTATGAGCAAACAACAGCAAGTTGAAAACTCATAACCTATATGTTACCACCTATTCAATTCAAATAAACTAATTTAGCATTTTAAAAACTTATAAGAAACAAGCTGACATCTTCTTACTTATGAACAATTTTCATATAACGAAGGATACTACATCAACTAATCTCCATGAATAACATCTTTAGCATATCATATAGTGCCTCACATATTTGTTTCACTTCATATAATATTTCACATATCACATCATGTATCATGTCATATCTATCATGTATCATGTTATATCATATCATGTAACATGTCATGTATCATATCATATCATGTATGCATATTGCACATGTCATATTATCAACTGGTCAGAGGAACATATTACCCCGTAGGATTTTATATCATCATAAATCATGGGGTACATTTTCTGCAAAAGACATATACCAAAGGCCTTATATCGTCCCATAGGACATCATATCATCCCTGCCGAGGAACATATATTATCTCGTAGGATATCATATCATCGCATGAAAATGGGGTACCTTCTCTGCATAAGACATATCATCCCGGCAGAGGAAATGTAAATGCATGACAAATAAGATGCATAATGCATGCACCAACCATATCGTATCACTTAGAACACATATCATATAATTACATTAAAAGTAATCCATTCATTTTTCAATCATATAGAACATATAGTCGTATCAAATGACATTCCAAAGATATTACATGAGGTATAACAATGATGGGTTACTTCTAGTGCACCTTATTATACTAGGAATTCGTGTGGTGCTAGAAACATCATGCATAATAATAATTAAACATGTGATATTAATACAATTATAATTTTTGCATCGTAATAGTCTTTACGAAACCTAATCCTCTAAAAATTTCCCATTTAAGGTATATTGTATAAGGGCTCTAAAAATTTCATCAAAGCAATCATATTCTTCACCTACCCAGTTTGCTGACAAATTGAGTGGTGTCAGTTGTAAAATTCATAACTTCTGGAATACTTACGATAATTAAGTAATTGTAATTTTCCATGAAATTAGACTCCCCAAAGTTTATATAAATCTCATAATTTTATTGCTCATATATAGTTCTCAAAAAATCTAGAAATTTGCCTCTGTTCTCCTCTACTTTTCTATTCTGACAGACTGAGTGATGTTTACTTTAAAACTCATAACTTTCGTTGTACATGGTCTATTAAAGTGATTCCACTTGTATTACAAAGAGAACTTTAACGTCATTAAGACATATAAATTTTGTATATTAATAATAAGCATTTAAATTACCATAATATTTACAATTCTGACTACTCATCATAGAAAACATAAAGAGCGACTTGGAATAATTGATTCATAACTTTTCATATACATATCCAATTAACATGATTCCAGAGCCTATGGAAAGTAGACTCAATTAGGGTTCAACTTATTAAATTGCATAATTTTTTAAGAACTATAAGATGCAGAGAACATGTTGACAACTTTCAGATAGGGTTTGGTGTCCAGCAAAGAGGAAACATCATATAGATGAACTAGGGTTTGATCGACACCACAAGAACATTGACATAGAAGTAGAATAATATCTTGTACACTCAGAAGAACAGATTTTCATCTTTTCATAGAAATAATTCATAGGGAAGGAGTAGACAACTTACCTAGATAAAACCATTGCAAGAAACCCTTGATTTGTTGTTAAATCCCTCCTTTTCCCTTTTGTTTTTACTTCCTTTTGTTGTTGCCCTCTTCAGCTGAGTTTCGTGTGATTAGGGTAGGTGTCCAGATGATAAGAAGATTAGGATTGACACCTTATATACTAAGCAAACCGACCTAAGGTTGGTTGTAGGCAAAATCCTCAAAGTATCCTTGAAGTTTTCCTTATTTACAAGAATATCATTTAAGTAAATGGCTTGACATTTCCTTTATTTATTTTATTTATTCATTTACTTAAGACATTACATGTAAATAAAAAACTACCTCCATTTGGATTCAAAGAAAATATTTAGGAAAATAAATTTCTAAAGTATTGAAATCTAAATTTTTGTCCGAAAAACAAAATCGATCGTTTTTTCTAATTTTCCGATTTTGCGTTATCATTTAACCTAACTAAGACTTTACCTAAAAAATATTAAAAATCATATTTAACATACTTTTATGTATAGAAACAATTACCGGGACTTTAATTTTCCAAATTCTAATATTTTTTAAAAGTCATTTTTCCTTGTCCTTGGTCCTTTGTCATCAATTTTAGCTGTTGGATCTTATGGAGTTGATGAACATAGGCTCACACACTTATCATAATTCATATCAATCAATAATATATGATTAAATTATATAATCTTACGTGGATCAAGTTGTGGATATTACATGGACGAACTACGAATCGGCCCAAGTTCCAACCCACTTGGCTCAGGTTATATAGAAAGATGAATATGATGGATTATAGGGGAAACCAATTCGAGTTCCATCCCACCCGACCCGAGTTCTGAAGTTCGGAAAAGGATTTATTTTTAAAATTATTAAAGTATGTTTAATTGTGATCATATTATTATGATAACAATCTCATTGTGATGATATTGATCATATGATTATGATTTATTGATTGATGTCTTGTGCATCCAAGATTGAAAAGAAAGTTTAAATGAAAGTAAAGATAGATGTCATAAGTTAATCAAGATAAAAGATGCGAGGTACCTAAAATTGAGAGGGCTCTCAAAGCAGCCTATATGATTGAAGCTTCCATCGTGGTTGAAGTATTAAGTAGCCTTTATGGTTGAAGTAGCCTTATGAGTTGATGCAGCTCTTGTAGTTGAAGCAATTGGTTGAAATATTGAACAGTCTTTATAGTTGAAGTATAAGAAAGATTAATTAATTGTTAAATATTAAAGATAATTATAACTTTTATGGTTGATGAATAAGAATGAATGATTGATTGATATTGAATTGTTGATGTTAATATTAATTGAATCTAAATTTCAGCATTTTTGGTTGAAATATAGAGAGAAAATTGATAGAAAAAAATAATTGAATTGCAACTTTCATAGTTGATGTATTACAAAAAAATATTGAATTACAACCTCTATGAGTGAAGTAAAGTAAAGTAAAGATTGATTGATGATTAAGATAATTGATTGCAGCTCATATGATTGATGTTATTGATAATGGAATTGTTATTGCCAGTCGTTATGGTTGATGATAAAGAATGATAGAATTATTGATTCCAGCTAATTGACCTTTATTATTATTGATATGGTTCACATTATTTATTGTTATGGGTGACCCTACGTACTGAGTTATCTTATTGGTTTGCCCTTGCACTTGGATCCGTACAAATGATCGTGATGGCGATGGTGAGACGGTTGATGGCTCATCTGATGGATGATATGCACATTGTATATGAACATTGCTAGGATCTCCTATTGAATAGTTGTAGGCCCATAACCTACATGTCATTAGAAATTGTGTAGCTTCCACATATTATAAGAATTATTATATTTAAGTCTTCCGCTTATGTAAACTTGACTGGTCAAAGTCAAAATATAGAATTGAGTGACGTCGCCGAAATAGCCTTCTGGGCAGACAAAAGAAAAAAATTTCTCGGAGCGTTACAAGGTTCTTCCTTCTTCGACGCGAGATCGCAGCCGCAAGGTTCGGTTTCATGCCCTGAGCTCGTCATCGCCACCACCCGCGAGGTTGCCACCCACGAGATCGCCTCAAGGTCACTGTCCGCAAGATCTCGTTGCCGCCGCCCACAAAATCGCCGCGAGGTTGTTGCCCGCACGATCTTGTGGCCGCCGCCCACAAGATCACCGCGAGGAAGTCGTAGCTGCCCACGAGCATGATCTTTGACTCCTCTCTCTACGATTTTTTTGCCATTGAACCATACGCTTGAACACGCACAAGGCCTGAACCGTGCACTTCTTCAGGCTGAACCGCATGCATCATCTGTGGCCGTCAAATTGGATGCGGATCTCACGGCCGCGGATGAGGGTTTGTTGTCCGTTCGGTCTTGCGGTAAAGATATTTGCACTTAAATTTATAGGGAGAAAAGATTTTGCGGCTGACAAATATTAAGGATTCTCCATGTACAAAGTATTTCCTAAACACTATCTTGGAGAGATTATCCGAATTCGTCTTGCACCTATTTGAGTCTTTCTTTAATGCACCTCGAAATATCAAACTATCATTAGGGGATCGATCAGATTAAGTAGCCTACACTCCATGACCTCCTTGGACCCAACAAAGGAGACGAGTTGAAGTTAACCCAACTCAGGGGAGAGGGTGGGGGATTCCATATCTATGTCTAGCTTGGAGTGGCTAAAGCCTCTTTTTTTTTTCTAAAAAAAAAACTATAGCCAAATTGTTACACAAGTACCCAAGTACCGATGACAGGACCGGGACAGGACCGAGACACGCGATGTGAGGACTTAGTTCAGAAAATAAATGAAAATGCACGACTTAAGAAAATGCACTCAAAAGAAAATAAACGAAAAGGAACAAGCATAAGCACAAATTCAGAACGTGGCAAACCAGTACTAGGAAGAAGAAAAAAGCAACCATAGCAGTAACACAAATCACGTACCAGATATTGTGGCCCTCTCCAATTGTACAATGTGCGAAAAAAAAAGTAGAATAACTTTTTCTATATATGAATTTACGACGGATATTCAAAAATAAAAAAAAATCGATGAATTAGGTGAGATTTTCGACCGATTTAAACGTCAGAAAATGCAAAAAAATATTGCAGTGTGTCAAGAGAAAAAAAATGGTGCAACATGGAATAACTTTTTCTATGAATTAGATTGGGTTTGAAGAGTTATAAGCTTATGAAAAATGATCTTCTAAATCTCAATAAATCACCCGAAAAGTTTGAACACGACTTTTCTTTTTTTTCAACTAACTTTAACGTAGTTTTAGAGCACTTGAAAAATAATTCAAAAAATGTTGACATATCTTTTTGCCATCAAAAAGTTAATCTTGGGTGCAACCAATGGCATGGAGATAACCCCTCTTCCGAATTTAAATATATTAATGATTAGATATTAAAATTATCTCTTATATTTGATACACAAATTAATTAAATTTAAAACAATAAAGTTTTAAACAAAAATGATAACATGAAAATAATGTGTTTAAAAACATTTATGTTTATGTCAAATGACCTTTGCTACTATGTTAATCTATCTCTTACATTTAACATATTTGATTAATATTATGATCCATCACAATTAAGATGTCATGACACAGTGTGAATTAGGGGTTATATAATGAATACATTAAACTATAAAGATACAAAAAATGTTTTAAATTATTAGGTTATTTTGCAAAAGAATAACATCACATTTCGAAAAAAAACCAATTCTATTATTCAAATATCATTGTTTTTCAAAATTCCACTTTCATCTTTCCATATGCCTTCAGCAAAAACTTTAAATGTGGATATTTCTTTTTTTTCTTTTGCTTTATGTCTTTTCAGTCGCATCTTTTGATTTTTTTCTTTCATTTATTTTTAAATTATTTTATAATGTAAGTATATATAATTTAGTTATTTATTAATACATTATTAGTCATCTTATAAAATAAATTATGAAATATAGTTAATTAAAAAATATAAAATATTTAGCTCTAATAATTTAGAAATTTTTTATAATTAAAATGTTCAATTATTTTTATAAAAATTATATTATATTTGGATATTGAGATTTACGTAAATTATAATATTAATAACATTTAAAATATTTAATCAAAATAAATAAAAAAAATATTAATAATATAATAATTTACGTAAATTATAATGTTAATAACATATTCTTATTTATTATAATTTTATACCTCATAACATAATAGATTATATTCTTAGTTCTTACGTTTTATTCAAACACCTACTAAAACTTATCTATCAAATCAACTTTTTAAATTCTCATCATTACACTTTTTCATTTAAACACTAACCCAAAAATTTTCATCAAATCGATTAGTTTTCGAGAACTAATTTTCTCTCAAAATTCTCTGTCACCCTATACAAAAAAAACTTTTGGGCTGCGTTTGGTTAGAAACAAAACGCGAGAACAACACGTTTTGTTTAGATCTCAAACGCAATGTGTGACACGTGACCTTCGGCCGAAACATTTGATTTGATAGATAAGTTTGTTTCTTTAAAATTTGACCGAAGGCAAGAATATTTATTTTTTTTCAACTTCAAGTCAAACCAGTCGCAATCTTTGAATTTTTTTAAAAAAATTCATCTATTTTTTAATTTTTTATAATGTATGTATATATAATTTAGAATATATTAATATAGGGATATTATAACATAATTTATTAAATTTTATTAATTAAAAATTATAAAATAATTAGTTCTAATAATTAATAAATATTTTATTAATTAAATTATTCAATTATTTTTTTAAAATTATTATATTATATTTAAATCTTAAAATGTACGTAAATTATAATATTAATAATATTTAAAAGATTTAATCAAAATAAATAAAAATAATTTCTTCCTCGAAAAGATTTAACCAAACATTCTACAACAATGTTAAGAATGGAGACAATAAAAATTGTTGTCGGGTAAATATTTTCTTCCTCGAAAATTGAAAAAGCAAGATTGTAATGTTCTCGACATGACTGAGAACACAAGAGATCAAATATTTTCTTTTTTTCTATGATTTCTAACTAATTATAAAATACATTCTTTGCACTTTTATTCTTGTTCTCGGACATTATAATCCATTGCCAAACATGGTCTTTAAAATTTCACTTATACATATATATATATATATTAATGGGAGATCAAAGTCTAATACATAAAAGGGTAACTTTAAAAAAATAAGTATATATATATTATTTACGAGTCATGAAGTGTGCAAATGTACCACCACGTCTTTCATCACAATTTCACTTATCTGTATATCCAAATATTTAAAAATAAACTAAAAGGACAAAAACTAAAAAACCAAACCCACTTACAAAATCAAACCTTGTGCCTTCTTTGAACCGGATTCTAACCGTCAGCTCAATCCGATCGGATCAAACGCACCGCCGCTTTGGTACCAACGCAACCCCTCGCCGCAGCCATCGACTGCTTCTGGGGGCAGCCGACGACTCCACTTCGCCGCCCCCGTCAACTCCTTTTGATCACCAGTAAGTTGTCGCCATAAGTGCCCTCCCGCGGCTCTCCTCCCCCGCTTCTGTCTACCTGAGCAGCAGCTGGTGATAAGCGCTAATGACTAATCCCAAATTCGTATGTATAGACCTGTCCAAATCTTCTGTTATAACGTTGAACACAACGGCAGGATGTGTAAAGTTTTCCTTGTATTCAGGGAAACCAAGAACCATTCAAGTACCTGTTTACGGCGCAAATAGGATGTGAAGTGATTTGTTATCAGCATTGATCCTCTTTTTTTTCCAGTTTATTGAATCCTTGTTCGTTACATGGAAGATTTTTTCTTATCATAATTCCAAAGGTATATTATCCCTTGATTTTGATATCTCAATTGGAATATGGAAAATTCTACCGAAGCGGCATTTACCTTTCTCTGTATCTTTAGTTACAATGTATAATAATACTTTGTGCTATGTTTTTCCCGTTGTGAGGAAGCATGTAGCAGGATATTGAATTACATGTTCTTTACAGGTCACAAGTATTTCGTTGCTTGTAATTATATCATTTTCCTGTTGCTCTTTTCCAGTTATCCTTTGTGGCCCAAGGATTGATTTTTATTACACACATGACACAACTTTCTTGAAGGCTTTAATTTCTCAGTTAACATATTATTTTAGCTTCCTAGTTCCTATTATAATGTTAATTTTCTGTCCACTTTAAACAGTACTTGTTATCCATTAATCTCATTCTTTCTTAATTTCCAAGCAAACAATCAAGTCATGAACTTGTCTAAGATGTACTTTTTTCTTCATAGAACTCTGGTCAAAATCTTAGCTAAGAAGTAAGTTATCAAGGCGCAATATAATGGCATCAATGTGCCACAAATTCATGCCAAGGTCCGAAATTATTTCAACAAGTTAGAAAATTACTTTCTTTCCCCTCAAATCCTTCTTGTAGTGAGATCTAGCATTGCCATCCCATGTTCTGCAGAGAACATTAAAATGGCGGTGAATGGAAGAAGAGGAACCATGAACAGAGCTTTAGGAGAAGAAGAGGATGCTGATGAGGAGCGCCACCAAAACCCCTTCATTCCTAATGCTAATTGCAACAAGCTTGTTACCTCTGCACCTCAATTCAGGTAACTAACAAGCCAGAGAAGAAGCTTAAAGCTTTTTGCTGTCTTCCTTGCTTGTTCAACAATTCACAGGTACACTAATAGCTTCATTGCATGTAAGGAAACAAGTCTCAAAGGCTCGTTGGGACAATGAGTTGGGGATGGCAGAGATCATTGAGAAAAAAGGCAGCATTTGGACCACAACTGGGATTGTTCGCGACGAAAAACTATATTGCCACATTGAAGAAGTCTTGTGAGTTTTCCATTGGTAGGATATTGAATCTTATTGTCATCTTCTTTTTTTTGCTGAAGTTGTCATATTTTTCTTCATTATGAGGGTTACCAATTTCCAAACAAGTAATGCTAAATTTTCTTTTGGAAATGAGATTTTATTCGTTGTGTTGACCTGTCAAATTTTTGGTAAAATCAACATTGTGATGTACTAGAAGAGGTACGAGGAACACTCTTTGTCAAAACTAGTTAATATTTATTTGTCTTTTTGTTTTGTCCTGATGGGCGAAAATTAGTTTAGCTTCATAGACAAGAAACAGTTTGGGATCATCTAGACCAGTGTTGTATTTTTGTCATCATTTTCAGAAAGCAAAGGGATCATTTTTAAAACCACCGAAAGGAGTAGAAGGGGATCTCAATGGCGTCTGAAGTTCTCAAATAATAAGCAATTTTTTTTTATGGGGGTGGGGGGAGGGAATGGGGGTGGTAAAATTATATCATCAGTAGCAATTACCAAATTCCTATTAATTTATGTAGCTGGATATCCTTTGTTCCTTGTAACTTAAATACAATCGATGTAAATTAGTAAAATTACTTTTTATAGTTTAGGTATTCCAAAGGACATAACAAACAAAATCTCAGAAACCACATCTATTTGTTTGTATAACTTAACTCTACTATATAATATTAAGACTATTTTCTTCTCCAAATTAATTGTAGGACTATTTTGAAAAAGAACTTGTTTTTTGTTATAGGTTTCTGGCTGAGAGAGGGGCACTAATCCTTAATTCTTCTGATAATGACCTATTGTCTCTCAAAGATATTTATGAAATAATTACCGAAGGAAAAGTAGGATGTTCTTGGGAGTGTTTTGTGGCCTATAGGCACTTGAAGTTGCTTGGCTACATAGTTCAACACCATGGCATCCCATGGACAATGAAGAGCGACAAAAGTTCCAGTCCACTAAGAAAAAGTGGTGAAACAAGTCTGAAACTCGAAGAGATAATTCCTGTTATTTTAAAGCAGGTCCAGATCAATGAATGGAAGCCAAAGTTTGATATTTATCTTCCTAGCAGCAAATTTAAGAAATCTGCCCCTGGTGATGCATGCTTTCATCTATGTCTATGTAGCAGGTGAGTGAATATTAAATAAAATTAACTTCATATTACGTATCCACTTACCACAACTTGTATGAATTTGTTACTGTGGCTCAAGGATGTATGTAGATTTTTCTTCTTTCATGAATGATAGTGCAATCTTCTTTTTATAAAGTAAATGCAACTAATGAATTCACAGAATTGTCTTCTTCTAATGTTTTTGTAACAAATTCCTCTTGGTTTTCGTATTCTTTGGCCGTGAGATAAATCAATAATGCATCGACAACCTTAGGGTAGTAAAGGGGCATATATGTCATCTCCTGCTTCCTGTTCGTCAGAAGTCGCCAGAAGACAGCGAAGCAGACGCCGCCGAACCATTACAATCGCCCCCCTTTCCCTCTCCGGTAAATGTATATCTCGATCTCCATCGATAGTTTCCATGATCGGTACTGACATCTGATAGGATCCTACTGCCTAATATAAATTATCAACATCCGTTCTAGATTCTTATATCGGAACTTGGTTAATTTCTAGGGTTTCGTCCTGCTTTCATGCATTCAGATGCGCGTTTACTCTATCGTCTGCGATAGTTTTTTTTTATTAATCTTGGGTCTGGTTGTTTTCATGAGATCCACGGCAATTCCATTTGGTCTCCTAGAAAAAGCAGTTGCATTTGGTTATCCATTTGTGTTTTTTAGTGTTGACTGCGAATCTCGAATAAACATAAAGACTAAAATCGAAGACGTTTTTTTTTCCATTCTCAATGTTGTGTTTTTTTTTTGTTATTTTGTTCTGTAAATAAGATGGGTAATGGAATTTATGATGCTCTCTTTTTTTTTTTTCAGATGCTTATCTGTTTCCAAACTCCGCCTATGTTTTATAGCCGGTCCTAAGCTCGGATAAAGGAGGAGGGTTATGTTAGGTCCCGACAGCTAACGTAAAATCCTGTTGAATCTTATGAACATGGATCAACGAAGTCGTATGATTTATGTAGCCGACCCCACCTAGTGGGATAAGGCTTTGTTGTTGTTTGTTGTTTAAGTAACGGGAATCCTGTTGATAGATAGCTGAAAGCTTCCATAGCTGAAAGCTTCCAGAGTTATTTTTGTGAGAGAAATGACGACTTGCTAACTTTTTAAAAAAAAAAAGACGATTCGCTAGTTGTAATAACCATCTATTTAATGGAATGATGGACAAATGATGCCAAAATCCAAATAGAACTGTTCAATATGCAACCAAAAAGATGCAATGTAGCTCACAGGTCAACCCATTCTTAACTAAAGAAGAAAAGAATGGTTTATGATATTTTCAAGTTGGAAGATAGTGTATTTTGGCATGTACTACTTAGTTTTAATTTAGCCATTACTTAATACGTAAAAGTTTGACTAATCAGTCATGACTAATCTGATTTTATGGATTTTGTGGTCACTCAAATGTTTCCAGCTCTTATTATGTGAGCATTTTATGGATTTTGTAGTCACTCAAATGTTTCCAGCTCTTATTATGGCGACCTTTACACAGCTTTATTTACTTGTGTGCAGCATGAATCCACCTTCAAGGTCAGAGTTGGAAACTCTTGATAAACATTATGCTGGTATCCCCCTGAAGTTCTGTTTTGTGGATCTTGGAAGGGTTAGTTTCTTTTCTTTTGATAAAGTTTCGCTCCCTACCTTGTCATGACCTAAGTGATCGGATGTCAGTATGAAGGAAATGTCATCGTGTATCAGACAGAAAACTTGAAAAAAAAATCCAGGCGTGTGTGTGAATATAATTAGTTACGAGTTCTGCTGTTTCATCTTGAGGCTATGACCGTATTCTTTCAGCCTTACTTGCGTGTGTAATTTTCTACTTGCAAACAATTTGTGAATAGTTTTCTTGCAGACTAAATTAAGATGATCATTTTTCATTATTCAACACTTACTAAAGACACCAAATATCAGCTTAGGTTGTTAAGTATTGATATCTTCATAAAATCAGAAGGGGCTTTTGAAATTGAAATTCATAAGATTGAATGGAAATTGTAAAATTCTATTTATTAATATATATATATATATAATAAAAAATTATTTTTGCACCCTATTTTTAAATTTTATTTCATTAAGTCATACTTCAATATCTAAAAGTCAACATATTTTAACGAAAGCTGATGATATATAAATTTTTATCTAAACTAATTATAAAAAAGTTGAGTTATTCTTCTGAAAAACAGTAAATTATTTAAGTATTTATACTAATCTTATAATATCGAATAGAATTAAATAGTATCCTAAGATGAAATTGTATTACAATCCTATACAATAAAATAAGTTCAAGATTGATAAGAAGTTTGATCGTAAAATTATAAAAGAGCCGATGCCAGTGTCGAAAATACTACTAATCTCTAATTCGATGTTTATTTTTATACCTTTCTAGATGAAAGGATAATGAAAAAATGAGCAAACAATTTTAGTCCTTGTTCAATCTTGAAATTCAACCGATATTCACACCTGATTTTTAATATTTGTTTCAATGGATAAAGATAAAAATTAAATACCAAAGTTCATATAAAAAGATAAAAGAATGAAGAACCTTTACATTTTAGAATATTACTTAACTAACACTAAGAAACTTCAATAAGAAATAAATCAAGCTAAGAAAAAACGAAAACTCAAGAGATATAAACTCACCGCTACCACTACAAATGCAATATGATTATTTTTTCTATTTACGTACAACAATCAATCTTGAATGCACTAATCAAGTCAGTGATGGACTAATTTGAAGTCCGCCATTGGACCAAGGTCTTATCTTTGATATTCTCATCTTCCACAAATGTCATACCCGATCAATTACTTCCTGGTTGGGAGGTTATCTCCTGACATCTGCATCCAACAGGGGACAAACTAAAACACTACATGGTTATGAACCAGCCTGGAGAGTTGGTAAGAACTCCTTCAGTAGCATCAGCATACGACCATTATACACTTATAACAGATCAAACTACTATGATACATGTTTTACAATAAATACATAATGCTTAAAAGTAGCACAAGGCAAAAAAGAAACTATATGTTTGGATACTATTATCTACAAAAATGAGACACAATGCTAAGCTCCAAACATACACCAATTTCCTGAAGTCCTACAGGCTAAACATTCAACTACAAAAGTAAGAGCTTCATTGCAGCTTCACATGATAATGAAATCACATAAATATTCAGGAATCAAATGACGTGTGAAAATGGGTCTAAATGCCCACCAGTAGAGTTGTTAAATTAATCTATGTTTGGCTTTTCCCGCTTGCAGAGTTTGAATATTTTGTTGCAGCTTTAAGATCTGCAAAAAATGTATTCAATATTTCATCATTTAGAGTTATAAATAGATCTAGCAGTTTTAAAAACAAGTATATTATATTCATGGAGATTGGAGTAAGTCCACATTGTAACTATATGAAATAGGTTATAAGGCTAATACTAGCGACATTTTTTATGTTGAAAAGCCATATCCATCCTATTGGTTGGTCTTGATGATCCTTGCATTACAGACAGTGCCTAACAATAGCCCTGAGTTACCCAGTGGAAAGCTAGTTGTTACGTACTACATCCATCTACCTTTTCTTGTGTATCATTAAATATGATGGTTATTTGCCAAGACTCAAGAGTATCAGATTACATATCCATAAGGCAAAGACAATGTGCTATGCAGCACTTGGTTAAGTTGGGAGAAGGGGACACATGTTTGCAAGTTCCCCATGCTATTAGCAGATAAGACACCCTGTAGCACCAATAGTTGGGCTACTTGACCATACATATACAGTTTCCTCGAAATCATTTGAAATCCTAAAAAACATAATGTAAGAAAACTGTCAGAAAAGTAACAATTCAAATTAGCACAGGCTATTACAATGATAGCAAAGATTATTTTCTCACAGGTACCCCTCAGGAATATGATCTCTCACATACTATCCAGGGAATGGACCAAATCTACTGAGTGAAGGGATAATATAGTCTTATAGATCCACTGATTAGACATCATCTACAGTGCTAGTGTCAAGAAAGAATTTGATACAACTTGAAGTGCTGAACAAATAATGTTTTCTTCTTCATACATGGTTAGTTCAAAAATATAGTTTCCTATCTTATTATTTTTCATGATAAGAACAATCACCTATGCATAAAGATGATTAATGAACTATAGATTGGTGATGATACACAGCTTCCCGAGTACACAGAAAACTATTTCTATAGTCCAAATTCCTTTACTATACTGCAGTTTTTTTTTTTTTTGAGAAATTATAGGATGACTACAAAGGATGTAGTCATCCATTTTTATTATTGCAGAGGATTTGATAGGATGTAGCTAAGAATTCAACATGAGCTGTTATATTATCAACGTAATATCTCTTCAACCAGAAAACACAAGCATTTCACAAATCACCCACAAGATTGCAAATATTAACATCCAATTGTTCCTTGAGATGCAGACTCTTATGTCCTGCTGGGAATCACCATATCCGAAAGAGCGCAGAAAATCTGAGATGATGACGCATTAAGCCAGCAACATCATGATCTAGACCACACTTTTGCCACCAGATGTTGGAAACAAGGTGGTTGGCATCTTTTGGGATGTTAGAGCAGAACACACAAGAGAGAGTTGTAGACTCCACATATATTTTCGTAAGAAGGCACTCCTTAGCTGGATATTCACCCTTTCATTTGGGAATTAAGAGCTAATTCCCCATAGGGGAAACAACATCAATGATTAAAGCATCTACTATTTCAGAAACTCATCTCACAAGGTGTGAGCACCTCACTGTTATTCATTAGTCTTCGTCTTGAAATATAAAAGTAAAGTGCAGGTATCCAAGTAAAATCCTGCAACACACTATTTAGACCTATGGTATCCTTGTTTAGACGAGATATTTAGTATCTACTTTATGTATCACAAAATCATTGAGGATGCAAATCACATAGTTCTTTTTGTTGTCTATTTGATGACAGCATGAGAATCTATTTATTTTTGGCTGGTACGTGGGCCATCTAGTTCCAATGTAACCGATGATTGTCAGGTTGAGCAAATTGTATACCACATCGCCTTTTGTATTCGAGGTTTTGGGTAGCCATTATACATCTCCTTCTCTTCGAGAGCCCACGCTTGTACATGACTTTGACAAGCACAACTTTGGTAGTCATCCTTTTTCTCCTAAAAAATTGATTTACTATGATTTTCTCCAATTTTATTGTTAAACCCATTGTATTTTTATCCTTAAACAGTTGTTATTTCTTTATTAAGATACACATCATTTACTTGTTGTTTCTCATTCTCACATGTCCTGATGAGTAACACATAACTGAAAATCTCCAATCTGCTAGCATCCTTTCCTCCCTTTGACTTCTAAAGAGACCTCCCAAAGACAAACCCCCAGTGAACCATATTGCTTTCCATGTTGCTTTAGGCTTATTTTTTCCACTTCTTATTTTATGTTATTTGCAAATAAGTAATAGTCATGAGACTCATGACACTTCCTATTAATGCCATCCGAGTCTGAGTGTTATTGCAGGAGCATTCTCTAATTGACTAAAGAACCTCTTGATATGGGCCCGACTCTCTGATGCTCATCTTTTCAATCTTTTTCACTCTTCCTCAGCATTTTCACTAATTATATTATAAAATTTGATTAAATTAACTATATAGTGTATAAATAAAGTAATATATACTTTCCTTGCTAATTCAGAAGTGTCATACATGAATAAATAATTCGCAAACCCACCATCTGACAGAAAAATAATTTAATATAGAATTATTTTATTAATCTAATAGTGACAAAGAGCCTTGTGTATTTGTTCTATGTCGAATGCTATAAATATTTATTTACTAAAACATATTATATTGGACAGAGAAATTGGTTTGCAAATGTCATTTTTATGATTTTTCCAGTGGCGTTGCAAAGAAGTTCGTAGCATTTTTTTTCCTTTCGTTTCGCATAGAAAAAAAACACCTCCAAAGCTCCGAGACGACGTTTGTGACTATTAATGACAACATTATTTGTTATTATCTAAAAAATGACCATGGAATGGTTTAGTTTTACTACAGATCTCAGATGATTTGGACGAGGATCTACTAATGGACAAGCCAATCGTTTTCCTATCATAATGGGTATCGGAAAGTTACAGGATTGCGAGAGACAAAGATTGATAATAAGAGCCACTTTTTTCCATATTTTTCACGGATTTAAAATGCCATAAATCAGCAAAACCTTTCAAAATCCATTTAATTGACATAATTCTAATTTGTGTGCCACGCACAATTCATTCAAGTTTTCTAAATCATAGTTTTAATTTTAACGTACAAATCTATGTGGCACATGTCAAATCATCTAATTTTTAAAAATGGTATTAGTAATTTATTGCTCATTTAATAAATTATGTTTTTAAACAACATGCAAGATACATTTTTTTATTGTGTTTGACAATCGAAATCATGTGGCATCAACCTCTAATTTTCCAAATGATATGATATTCTTAAGGCGAAATCAAATCCCATTAAATGAGAGCGAAACCATGATAACGTGACTTTGATTCTACCAATTGGTCCCATTTTTTTCGTGACTCTTTTTTTATTTTATATTTTATATTTTATAATTTTTTCTTTTTTTTTACATTTCTTATATAAATAAAATTATTTATTATATATAAAGTATTTATAATAAAGGATTGTTATAATAGTATTTATTATTTTATTTAAAAAATTTAATATTTCATTAAATATAAATTATTAAAAATGATTTTATATTTAAATAATATATTTTAACTAATTATTTCTAATAAAAAAATTAATTTATACTTTTATTTTTATTTTTCATTTACAATATTTATTTTTATTCAAACACCTCATAAAATTAATCTATCATATATTTTTTTTTATCACATCAATCATTCATCATTATGTTTCACCCAGTCAAATATAGTCCGAACTAATTTATCAATTCAACTATTAATTGAAAACTCGTAAGAAATGTCAAACACAATCTTTATAAATTAAAGATTTGATGACTTTTAACAACAAAAATATTCCTTTTTTCTAAAAAAAGTGTGATGCAAAATACGCCAGCTAAGCGCCGCACAAGTAGTTTGATAGATAAATTGTCTTTTTGAGTAGGTTGAACATTAGAATTGAAATTGAATGACTTATATAGTTTAATTTTTTGTTTAAAAAGTTTTTTTAGGGAAAGAAAGTTAATGAGATACCTTAAATCCCAAGTTTTTTATTATCAATTAATTATTTCCTTTTTTATTTACTACTCTTCAAGATAGAATGAAAATTTGATGAATTGAGCAGGAAATAAAATTTTACTATAAACAAGTTTCCTCGGAAAATCCTAAATCCAATATTGTCTGATTTGCATCGCAATGAAAAGAAACGAGGTTTTTTGTTGGACTGATTGCAGACCTTGCATTATGGTAATGAGACTTGTGATTCCCAAATTTTTAAGGATTATCTTATTGTGGCTTCAGTTATGTTCCAACCACTGAACGTTTTAAATCCAAGAAAAGAAATAAAAAGCAACATAATTTGGTTCGAAAATATTTAACCTTTTTTGCACAATTGAACCAAATCATTTTGTGCTTGGGAAAAAGAAATTAAGTTCTAGCTACTCTTTGCCACTTGCTTTTCGTCAGTTTTTTCAACCAATTCTGAGAAATTGTATTAATCTTCTTAAGTTTCTATTATGTTCTCCTTTTCCTCAAAGTGCATTATATATTCTACCTTCTCATTCATATTCTTTCCACTACATAGACATATTAATGAGCTTGGTACACAAACAAAAGAAGAGAAAAAAGTTTAATATGAATCAAACTATATGCTACTGCACTACAGCTACAAGCTATTGTTTTCAATGTTTTTCCTGCATGCAAACTGTCAGAAAGTGTTTTTGCTACCCCTCTTAATCTTCCTCTCTCACCTTTGACACCTGGTTTCATGTCAACCTTCCTTCAGGTAGGCAGCTAATCTTTTTTTTTTTTTAAAATACCTCAGTATCTAACAAAGCTTAGTGGCAAAAGATGCACTTAATACATACATAAAAAAGATCATATACATTTGGTATACTTAAAAGATAGGAACGCAATGAGAAGAGTTCAGATATATTATTTACCGGAAGCCAACTGCTCAGGCGTCAGCTATTGTAATAACCACATGATTCCAATGAAACCCAAATTTGCCAGCAATCCTGTCCCAAGAGACATTTTGGCCCGCCACGCAAACATTGTATAAAGAGATTGCACTCCATATACGCGGTCCTGAAGTTTCATGATTGTGAAGGGTTGTTCTTTCTGTGGAGATGTGGAACCTATGAAGCTGTCGACGTCCATTCGGCATCTACTACCCCGAGTCTGTTTAAATCTCTCATGACCAAATGACATGTCACCTGAAGCAAGAGTCCATGATGATAAGAGAAAATTGCAGTTGATGAATGGACGAGAGAAGCAAATAGCTGGTGGTTGTGCCATGTCCTACCTCTCCATACAAGTGATTAGCATCAAAGGACATAATAAAAAGTTAGTAATAGAACATAGAATAGAAGGGCCCGAAATTGACATGAAACTGTTCTTTAGAAAGGTATAACCAAGTTGAGCTCTCTTCGTCTCATTTGAAGCAACCAAGAGCTTGTAGTGCAACCACTCAACAAATACCAGTCTAGCAAGATATTTAGAGCAGTTAGGTATCAGCAACCTACCAAGTGCATGGCTCTGAGGGGGAGATACAATAGTTGATTGCATGCCTCTGACTTAAACCTCTTTCGCATCTGAATTAAATCTTGACACTTCCTTCTAGGATTGGCCCTCATTCAGACGCTGAACAAATCAAGCTGTCCACATCGTCAAGTAGTTTTCAATAAAGTTTCTAAAATAAAGGTGGTCCATGTCAGTTGCTGCGATGATTCCTACTCTGTTAAGAGCCAAATTTCTAACCAGGTTTAACTACTCTTATAAACTGCTGAAGCGCCCAAAAGCAAAATCCTTTGTGGTTGATGGCATGATCCCCTTGCTCTGCATAAGAAAGCAATTATTAGTCTGGTTCTCAGGAAATATGATTCTCTCGGATGCAAAATCCTACATTCGGCGGTTGTGCGACCTTGATTTCAAGAAGGAAAACAGTGGCTATAGTTTTCCCAGCGATATTCTGCTCTCCTTGGGAGGAAATATGAATGCGACACCTGAGTTCAGAAGATATATCATTTCTCCCTATGATCCATGCTACAGGTGTGCTGTCTTTTATGCATTATGGCCGTGTCATTGACTTGGATATAGTAGACTATGGTAACCAGCTAATTTTCTGTGATCTTCCTCAGAACTTGGAACATGTTCTTGATTCTCCTGGTTATTTATTCAGCTTGGATCTCTCCCTTTCAGCTAGCATTTTTAAGAAATCTGCCACCCAAACTTTGTCTGGTTGAGAATATTGTCAATAGCTTTTTTGCAATTGATATAATTCTCACTTTTTTTGTGGCTTATCTAGATCAGAAATCTTATATTGTGGTTGATGAACGAAAGAAAATCGCTGCAAGGTTAGTATGCAATCGAGAAACTTTTGCTACTTCATAAGCATTGAGGAAACTGATGCAAACATAACCAAACTCTACAGGTATCTATCATCCTGGTTCATCTTTGATGTCTGTTCAACGGCTCCCTTTCAATCATTCAGCCTTCTCTTCACCAGCCATGTGAATGGCCTTGGTTTCAGACTACTAAATATGCTCAGACTGTGGCGCCTGCGACGTGTGAGTTCCCTTTTTGCAAGGTCTGTAACTCTGTATCCTTTACAATATCTTCAATGTTCGATGACAACTGAAAGCCAGTAGCTCATTCCTATTGATTTCTTTTCATAGGCTTGAAAAGGATATCAGGATCAATTATTTCATGATACGGTGCTTAAAGCTTGTAGCAGTAAGCTTTTAATAGGTGTCTTCAGTTCCTACCATCAACAGAGAAAAACACTCCAAGCTAATACCAAACATCTTATTGTTTGTGTCTGAAGGTTACTCTGTTTGCTGTGCATTGTGCTGGGTGCTTCAATTATCTAATGGCTGACAGATATCCTGATGCCAAAAGGACCTGGATAGGTGCAGTCATGCCAAATTTCAGATCAGAAAGTATATGGACCACATATGTCACTGCAATTTATTGGTCGGTTACAACAATGACAACAACAGGATATGGTGATTTACATGCAGAGAATCCAAGAGAAATGCTATTTGACATATTCTATATGTTGTTCAACTTGGGACTGGCAGCTTACCTAATTGGAAACATGACAAACCTCATTGCTCATGAAAAGAGTCGCACCGGAAACTTTGTACATTTGTTTTACTTCTCTACAACTAGAAAGAATCTGAAAGTATGCCTTACAATCTATGTTTACCTGTTCACAATTTCTCCCAGAATAAATATGTGAAAATACAACAACAACAACAACAAAGCCTTATCCCACTAGGTGGGGTCGGCTACATGGATCATACGACGCATTCGTTGATCCATGTTCATGAGATTCGACAGGATTTTACGCTGGCTGTAGGGGCCTAACACAACCCCCCTCCTTTATCCGGGCTTGGGACTGACTATAAAACATAGGCGGAGTTGACAGCACCCTGAGGATCTGACCTCCGGCAATATGTGAAAATATCTTTATTTTTTTAAGAAGACTGGAAATTTTGATGGGTTAAGAATTTGAGATGCTACATGTAAAGTGTGACATGACCACCGGCACAAGGAGGAAAGGTCTTTCACAAATCAGTTTGATTTGTCACTTAAAACTTTTAATTTGTCATAGGATACCTTCTAAATATTTCAATCTTCTACAAAAAACAGTGAATTGTATGGTCAAATAGCAAATATATCACATGCCAAGACAAAATCAAAGCAACTCAAGTGGTTATATGTTTGAGTTAAACCAGTTTCATATTCCCTACTGTTGCTTATTTGTTTTTGACTTATTTGTTCTTTGGGATGTTACAGAGATATACAGTTCAAGATGTCACTCAATTTGCAACACGAAATAAGCTGCCCCTTTCTGTAAAGGACCAAATGGTATCTCATATATGCCTAAGATTCAAGATAGAGGAACTTAAACAGCAAGAGATATTGGCTAGTCTTCCCAAGGGTGTCCGTTCAAACATCATGTACTACTTGTTTTCAACAATAGTCCAACAAGTCTACCTCTTCCATGGAGCACCCTCTGACTTTATTTTTCAACTCGTAAGAATGTGACATATGTTAGTGTAGGCAAAATGAATAACTTAACTGATTTTTCTGTTGACATACTTTCTTCAAAAAATAAAAGGTAACAGAGGTGCAGACAGAGCACTTCCTGCCAAAGGGAGACATAATTTTGCAAAATGAAAGCCCAACAAATCTCTACATAGTGATATCAGGGGCAGTGGTTAGTAAAACACAGTTCCTTTGCATTAATGACTGGGTTAAAGTAAACTTATTCAAAGTCCCACCTTTGTTGATCTAACTTCTGATTTTTAACTGGTTTCAGGATTTGCTATTAAATATTGATGGGACTGAACAAGTAAGTTACCTTGGTACTTAATAATCATAACTATTGCATCTGGCGTCTAAACTGTACAATTACATCCATGTCTCAGATTTATGGAGAAGTAGCTGCTGGAGAAATATTTGGGGAGATAGGAATCATATGTGACAGGCCACAACCATTTACAGCCCGTACCACTCAACTCTCACAAATTTTGAGGCTGCACAAGTCTGTCTTCATGAAAATGATTTCTGAGAATCGAGATGCTGGACATATTGTAGTGGAAAATTTTTTACAGGTACAAACTTTTGATTACAGATGGCTAGTTACAGCTGAATACTTAACATAATTTATGACAACGCTTGGTACAACGTATCGCAGAAACTAGATATGCATGGGAGCCCGGTTACTAGTGTACATGAAAGTAACCTGAGATTGCTCAATGAAAGAAGACTCCATGGAGAACCTAAAAGAGCATATCAAAGTTTCTTCGCTCGATATCAGGAACAAGCAGAAACAACAAAGAAGTCAAGTACCTCAGGAGGGAAAATAGATGAAGTTGCAGAAAACACCAAGAAAGATAATGAGTTCCTGGAATATGAGTCTGGCTCACATCCTACCGATTTTGTAGAACATACAGCCCTGAGGAGGAATGTCAATAAACAAAATTCCCGATTTGCTGGATTATTCTTGGATCAAGAAGCAAAGGCCAACGAATGCAGATGCACATCAACAGTTTCGCCAGATAAACAGGAAAGGAAAAATCTCTACAATCTACCAGTAAGCTACATGGATAGGTATGCATCCATATGTAATCACCATAATGAAAGAAAATTCACTCTGAGTAGCATAAAAAGGACACCTGAGCAAGATTGGGATAATAAAAAGTTAAATACCTTGACTTCATTTGAAGAAATAGTAATGAAATGTTCAATTGCTGACTATATCTCAAAAGCTAGAAGCAACACGCAAATTATCAGAACAAGGATTACTATTCATATGCTTCCACAATATTCAAGATGTGCAAGGAAACATACTGGAAAGCTCATAAACTTACCTGGTTCTCTGGAGGAGCTCCTCAAAATTGCTGGTAAGAAATTGTTAAATTTAACCAGTTTGCAAAAATTTCTGAAAATAACACTAGTTTTTTTTCTTTTTAGAGAATACAGCTGGAAACTCATTTCAACATAGTTCAATCTAAGAAATTTCCATAATATAGTTGCAATGCATATATTAACTCAGAAAAAATAAAGAAGACAACAACAACAACAACAACAAAGCCTTATCCCACTAGGTGGGGTCGTTGTGTAAAATAAATAGCCTTTTTATTTATAAGAAAAAATAAAGAAGAATTAAATAATATTACTTTGGCATATCTCAAGACATGTCATCAGGTACAACATCAGCTATTAATTTACATCTTATAAATGCAGGTGAAAAATTCAGCAGTCGTCAACCAACTACAGTGTTCAAGCAAGATGGTTCAGAAATAAAGGACATTGCAGAAATTAATGATGGCGATCATTTATTCTTCCCTGAGAAATGAGATAGTCATTCTGACTTGCCCTTGAGAATGGCGTGCAGACACAAGAATAATCATAATCTGTTAGTCACAAGAATAAAGAATTAACAATCACAAGATTCATCATCAACCTATGTCAGGGAAAATCATACCATTCAGCGATAATACACAATTTTGCTGTCAATGTAGTCATTGTATCTGCATGCTATTAATTAAAATCCTTTATTTTGCTTTGATATATTGCTTCAATTTTATTGTCTTAATCAAGATATGTTGAACCGTTGATGAATGTTATGACATGAAGTATTCTAGTTATAGAAATACATAAATCAGAAAACCAGTGACTTGAGGAAAACAGAAGATGTAGTAATAACACATGATCAAAATAATTGGCTGATTGTCTCCATTATCGTAAATAGATCTAGACATGAACAATGCAATAAAGAAGAAAAAAACATGCTAAAGTTTTTTGGACACATATCTGGAAGTTCTCATACTGTTCGACATAGGAAATTAGGCATATACAATATATTTGATAAGAAATCAAACTTAGATGATCTTTGTAGCAAAAAAAAGTTTTACATACCAGGTGACCATTTTAGGACTGAAGAAAGCTTTAGATGCATAGGGTAGCTCCCCAACAAAAACCAAACCTTTTGGAATAGACTGCCTAATAAGAAGATGCCGCGCCCTTTTTCATTGTGATGGTGATTTGAATCCACTTAGAATTAAGTATGCTAGTAGAAAATATTCATTAATCAAATCTCTCTTTCTAATACAATGGATAGAAGATATTTACAGGGTTCTAAACTCCCTATTGCCAAATAACAAGAAAACTTGAATACAAATAAATTATTTAAAAGGAAATTTAATATAAGGAAAACCTCAAATTGGCTCCTAATAGACTATAGGGTAGATGACCCATAACAAAAGGTCAACTATTAAGGAAAAAGATCCATAATTCTTTTATTGTCCTACATCAATTCTCCTTGGATTAGAAAAACTCAACTACAAGTTGCAAGATGATACAAGTACCAAAGGCCAACTCAAGTTGTCAGAACTGCATTGATCCAAGCAAGATCAACCAATGAATAAAGAGCACTAAGGAGGCTCTTGGGAGAACTGTGAAACCATCAAGAAATGTCGTAGGATTAAGTATCACCAAAGGATAATACCTCCAATCAATAATCTTCTAACTTATTTAGATAATCAAGGAATGGCGTAGGATTAAGTATCATCAAAGGATAATACCTCCATAACTTGACAAGGAGCATCAGCAAGTGGTGGATGATGACCATGCAAGGGGTACTCTGTGAAAGTAAGCCATATCAGGGAGGTCATGCGGTCAAACATTAGCAGAGTTCGATCCCTGAAGTACTCAATTTGACCAAGGAAATACCCTTTGCTCTTTATACTGACCCAGATTATTCATGTGCTAATGGTCATGTATATATCAACAAAAACATTGAAAAAGAAAAACTATTTTCTTTAAGTGTGCTTTCAACCAAGGGTTTACTAGAAAGCACAAAATTCAAATTGCAAGAGCAAGTTGTTGCTACAATCAAAATATTGAAAAATAAACTGGCAGTTTTTTTTGAGAGGAAAAAGGACGACCAGGATTTGTGGTTGTCATTCAGATATATATATATATATATATATATATCAATAAAGATGGTCAACATGTACAAGTAAAAGCTCCCCAAAGAAGAGCAGCAAAAGGAGAAGAAGGTATGAGTGCTATCCAAAACCCATCTCATGAAGAAGAAAAGAAATGTGGTGTATAACATCATCCACCTGCCATCTCTCTCCCTGAAAAATACATCGGTTACGCTGTATCCAAATAGCCAAGGTACCAGCCAAAAAAATCATCACGGAAAGTCTCCAACGGCGCCGCTGTCCGCCTAGAACCGAAGGGCATGCCAAATGGTTTCCGAAGATGATGGGAAAGCCCCCATGATGGACATCTGAGACCAAATCTGTCGAGAAACCACACATCCGAAGAATAAATGGGCAACATCCTCCTTGCATCCTCGCAAAAAAAATCATGATGTGTCAGCAAAAGGTGCCCATCTCGTCCTGTACGCTCTCGTGAGTATCCTCTCTCACCGCATAAGCCAAGCAAAAATCTTGATTTTCAGTGACATCCCGGACCACCAAATGAGCCTACTGTCTGCCCTGAAATCACTTGAGAATCTGAGTCTGAAGTAAAGAAAGTGGAGGTGAATGCTGCAAGCAGAGAAAGAGCCCTAGAGCCAGACCCAACCATCCGCTCTGGAGGGAACTAGTCGAAATGGTGCAATCGTCTGATGGAGTGTCAATAACTCCAAGAAGCGCTGATCAGAGAGTGGAGAGCTGAACGGAATCAGCGACAGAGGCGTCCAGGTGCTACCGCCAAGGCCCAAAGTCTGGGGAAAGTTTGGGGTGCCCAGTCATGCCGCCAGAAAGAGAAAGCCTTGCCAGAAACAAGAGAGATGTCATGAGAGGACGCACCATCGGGAACATAGCTGAAACACCCGCCAGAACGATGAAGCACCCGACAGCATAATAGGCCTAGAATCCCACGAAAGATGGTTGCCATAGCATGTGGAGAAGACCTCGTGGCAAAGGCTGTGTTCGGGCCCCATGATTCGACCCACCCACCGAGTAAGGAGTGCCTAGTAGGTGTACCGGAGATCCCAAATACCCAGTCGGCCTTGAGAAGTAGGTCTGCAAATCGTGTGGCAATCCACCAAGTGAACATGCATGTTAAAGCTGCTCTCCTGCCAAAAGAAGTCTCCTCAAAACATCAATCCGTGTAAGAACCTGAGCAAGCATCTGGAGAATAAGCATGAAATATGTCGGGAGTGCAGATAAAACAGATCGGAGTAGAATGAGATGACCGCCTCATGATAGAAGCCTCGAGCTCCAGTCCTACAATCTATGCTCCAACTGCTCAAGAACCGGAGTCAAACCTCGGGAGGTGATGTGCCGATCGAAGAGGGGGAGGCCAAGATAGGTGATCGGCAAAGAATCCACTGGAACGAAGCTCCGCAGCACATGTAGCTGCCTCATCTGCCCACCATGCCAAAAGGGATGAATGAGGATTTGGCATGGTTAATTTGAATAACTCCACAAGTATAGACACCCGACGGGCCTCCAAATCCGAGCCCTCCATAAAGAAAACCATGTCATCTGCATACTGAAGCATGGGGCAACACCCCAACAAAGCCCCTGAACAATCCAACCTCACAAGATGCCTGGGTACATCTGGCAAGGCCATCCACCACGATCATGAAAAGCATCGGAGCCAGGGGACATCCCTGGCAAACACCCCTCTGAGGCTGCACCTAGAGGACATCCGCCGACCACGAAGTTAGTGCACAGGGGTCCTCGCTGCAGTGTCCGAAGCCGCCACATTGTGCCAGTGGCCCCCCACAACCAACCTGCTGGCGAAACCCCTCTTCCAGGAGGCATGAAGGCACAAGGGCTGACTGTCATCAGACCGCCACAAAGAGATGTGTGGTCCAAAAAACGTCGACCCATCGCCTCGACGTCCGCAAGCTAATGAGTCTCAACCATCTCCAGAGAACCAAGGAATCTGTCAAGCCACGACCTCAAAGTGGGGGCAGCCATACTCCATGTGAATCTACAATCATGGTCGGAAAGTCGACCAACGAACGAGAATAAATGAAGTCTCTAAACTCCTCTGTCCCAACATCTATCCCCTATCGCCTTATGTTCCGATCCTCCTTGATCATGAAGAAAAGCATCATCAACAACAACAACCAAGCCTTATCCCACTAGGTGGGGTCGGCTACATGGATCATACGACGTCATTCATATTCATTGATCCATGTTCATGCGACTCGACAGGGTTTTACGTTGGCTGTCGGGGCCTAACACAACCCTCCTCCTTTATCCGGGCTTGGGACCGACTATAAAATATAGGCGGAGTTCATGAAGAAAAGCATCATTGAACGAAATTGTCGTTGGACTTTATGTGAAAGCAGATAACAACCTATCAACAAAGCCTTTTGCTATTTCTAGGCACACATGTGGTTTAGTTCCATTAACAACAACAACAAAGCCTTATCCCACTAGTTTAGTTCCATTAACAGATACTAATATTCCACTAGTTCCTACGACGACCTTATGGCGACATGCATTAAGGAGTCCTCCTAAAACATGTATACTAATTTCAAATAAGTTCACCTGCCCTTGCCTTTCGATTATTTCAAGAAGTTCTTTTTCTATCCACATGTTGCTTCTGAGATGAATTCACGGCTATATCCAAGGAATCAACAATAATGACACTTAAACCCCCTAGACCATCAATTATCCTTCTATTCAATGGCATAAGTTCATCATAGCCCATGACAAGTTTGTATCTGGACTAAGCATGGATGAATGCTTCTTTAACCTTTCGTTGTCTTGAGATCCATATCCAAGAAGAATAACTACTCTCCAGCTTCATGTGGAGGAAACCTTGGTGGTTTCCTTTGGAGTCTACCTCTGTAACCTTCCTTCACAGTAGTATGTCCTTTTTGCAACAACAACAACAACAACAACAAAGCCTTATCCCACTAGGTGGGGTCGGCTACATGAATCATACGACGCCATTCCGCTCTATTAGTAACCAAACCTTTCGGTATATTATTCACCAATATATCTTGCTCTATTAGTTCGCCAAGTGTCCGCCTTGGCCTCCCTCTCCCTCTTTTAATCGGACTCCAGATTATTTGATCTACTCTTCTTACTGGCGCATCTAGTGGTCTTCTCTGAACATGACCAAACGATTCTCTACCATTTTCTCACTAATAGGAGCCACTCCGACTCGTTCACGTATATGGTCATTCCTAATCTTATCTAATCTTGTATGACCACACATCCATCTCAACATCCTCATTTCGGCTACCCCCACTTTACGTTCATGTTGTCCCTTCATAGCCCAACATTCACTACCATATAACACTGCTGGCCTTATAGCAGTACGATAGAATTTTTCTTTAACTTTATTGGGTACTTTTCTATCACAAAGAACTCCAGTGGCTTTCCTCCACTTACACCAACCAGCTTGAATTCTATGATTAACATCGTCATCAATCTCACCATCTTGTCTTACAATTGATCCTAAATATTTAAACTTTGTCACTTGAGGAATTATATCCTCCCCTAACCTAACTTTCAAATCGTCTCTAAGTTGTTTATTTGTGAAATTGCTATGCATATATTCTGTTTTATTCCTACTTAAACGAAAACCCTTTGACTCCAACGTATTTCTCCATATTTCCAATTTTGTATTAATCTCTTCTCTTGAATCCGCTAAAAGTACTATATCATCCGCAAATAGCATGCACTTAGGTACCTCCTCTGTGATACTCTCGGTTATAGCATCGATAACTAAGTTAAATAGATACGGACTTAAAGCTGATCCTTGATGTAGGCCAATTCCTATAGGAAATTCATTTGTCTCACCTCCGGGTGTCCTAACCCTAGTCAATGCCCCATCGTACATATCTTGTATTACCTTAATGTAGGCAACATTCACCCTCTTCTTTTGCAAGGCTTTCCAAAGTACATCCCTTGGTACCCGATCATACGCCTTCTCTAAGTCAATGAAAGCCATATGTAAGTCTCTTCTCCTACTTCGATACTTCTCCATCATCCCCCTTAGTAAATAAATCGCCTCTGTAGTGGATCTTCCTGGCATGAACCCAAATTGTCTTTTGCAACATCATTCCAAAATTTCAGCAGGTGAAGAATGCTCTAAGTTTTTAGGTAGATGTTAAACTGACCATCTATAGTACAACTATAAGTTTTCCTATGCTACATCCTCCACAGCTATACCTAACACTTTTTTTTAAACGAGAAAGGATGACCAGCAAGGAGGTAGTCGTCCAGAGTTTCATTAATTTTGGGAAATATTACAAAGTACTAAAAGGAGCAAGTCTGGTAACACTCAGCACCAAAATTTCAAGAAGACACGGAAATGACAAAAATGACAATCCACACAGCACTTTTTCCACTCTCCAAAAATGACTCTCGCATGGTTCCTGATGTTCTCAACGTAAGCACGCTCTCCACGAAATAGGGTGTCATCTCTCTGCAACCAAATAGCCCAAATGTATGCAATGGGGAGGGCTCTTTGTCTCCTGGATCTATAAACACGACCCTGCGTTCTTCTGTTGCCGTTATAGAAAGTTCGACATAAGGCGCCTTCCGACGTGGTGTCAATCCAGTTGATGTCAGCCACTGCCCAGATCTGGCGTGCCATGCAGCAATCAAAAAAGAGGTGGGCAGTAACTTCATCAGCCTCACCACAACGGACACAAACGGTATAGCCACCGAGACCTGTATACTTTTGTTAGGAGACGACGTTGCAGCAGCGGGCAGGAACAAATTTTGATTTTTAGTGGAGCCTTAGTCCACCACAGCAATCTGCAGGTCAATGTCTGAGTAACCAGCTGTTCTAGTAATCAGGACCCTGTTCTAAGGTCTCGGGAGACGTGGTCGGCCAACAGGTGAATAAACCATGTTCCAAATGCAAAATTCAAGACTTCTTCAACAAAGATACTACATTCTTCTTTGCTTCATTTTTTATGATGCTATTATCCCTTTAACTTGCACCTGAGCCATAAGGGCATTACAACTAAATTAGTGCTATTGTTTCCTTGACTAGCATGAACATAAATTTAATTGTTCCTTATCGAATTATAATTGTTAATGATGTTTATGCTTCATGCAACTCCGCCTATATTTTATAGCCGGTCCCAAGCCCGGATAAAGGAGGAGGGTTGTGTTAGGCCCCGACAGCCAGCATAAAATCATGTCGAATCTTATGAACATGGATCAACGAATAGCGGAATGGCGTCGTATGATCCATGTAGCTGACCCCACCTAGTGGGATAAGGCTTTGTTATTGTTGTTGTTGTTGTTGTTTATGCTTCATGCATTATAAATTCTTTTATTTTGGCCCTTACGTACCCTGATGGGAGGTGAGCCTCCCCTACATCTGGGTTCGTGCAGGTACTTGGGAGTGACTCAGGTCAGTGGCAACCTCATGACAAATTGTGCACATGGGTGTCATCTTGTATTTTGCCATTATGTTTATAGGCTCTTTTGTATGAGATACGATGTTTTCCTTATGGCTTTCGTAGGCCCATGAATTTAACCATTGTGCCCTTATAGATGTGGATGTTTCCACGAATGATTGTTTTTACCTTGATGCTCATGACCCGCGTTTGGGAAGAGAACCACCAGTTTGGTTCTCCAAACGTGGCCGCGCGGTCTAGTTCCCGAGGCGGAACCAGGCCGCATTAAATGACTTGAAACCAGGGTCACGTGACCCTGGCTCCAAGCCTCCGGTTCCACCTTCCGCCGGGCACTGTAGCGGAATGACATTTTTTTTCTCTTTTTTTTGCTTTACGTCATTTTTTTAATTTCATTTTTCATTTTCTTTTCTTATTTTCTCTCTCTCACACTTTTCCCATATAAAATAATTTATTTATTATATAAAAAATATTTATAACAAAGGATTAATATAATATTATTTATTACTTATTATTTAATTTTAAAAAATTAATATTTTGTTCATTATAATTAATTTTAAAAAATGATTTTTTATTTGAATACTATATTTTTAACAAAACTTTTTCCATAAAAAAATTTAATTTTAATTTTATTAATAATAAAATTATACTTTTTAATTATAATGATCATTTTTAATTTAAAACTCACAAAATTTATTTATCACATCAACTTTTTTTCATCACATCAAACTCTTTGACTCCATCCAAATACACCTGGAACCAATATGTTAATTCAACTTCATGGATGCATATATATATATATATATATATATATATATATATATATATATATATCATGCTTTAGCTCTTCTTTGTTGCAATCAGATTTTTGAAAATAAGTTTTATATTATTTCCGCTGCTTTGACTTTGACTAGTCAGACAATGAGTCCTGCGTCGTTCAGGGGCCCGCTCGTGACATGTGATAGGGTGGATTTCGGAATGTTACAAGTAAGAACATCCAAGGAACTCATGAAAAAAAATACAAACTAAAATTTCGTAGCGACTTAACTATTAATGACGCCATAAACTGGCAACAGATCTATCAACAGCTTCCATGCAAGAGAACGAAAGAAAAAAAAACTCATATTCTGCAAAGAGGTGACAAATTTAAGAAATAATGGAGATCGCTCGGCGGCACCTTGAACCGGGATCGATGTCGGAGTTTGGCGGTATCATTGTCGACGTCTTGAACGGAGCACGGCAGTGATCTGGGCACCATAGCGATCGATTCGTAGAGCTCTTTTCTCGATCACCTCCCGGCGCATTCGCGCCTCAGTCTCTGGAGCGAGATTGAAGCAGCGGAGGCCGAAAGACGGGTGCCACATTGACGGTACAGAGGCCCGAGAAAAAGGAACCTTCGATATGAGTTTTTAAATAGTGGGCCATCATTTTCTTGTTATTTAGGGCCCATATAAAATGTATGGAATCACCACTTGACGCGTCTGAATCTTATTGAAACACGTGATGGAACTTTTGTCCAAATTAATTAATTATTAATAATTATGTAAAATTTAACAAGTATTAGTAGTATATTGTTAAGTCTTATTAAAGAATATAAAGTATAAAAGATAAACAATTAGGAGGTTGCTGCCAAGAGATCTTAGTAATGATGGTGTGAGTGAAAAAATGTTAATTATATTCCTCCACTGGAATTAATATATACGACACCCTTGACCTTATATTATAGTAGATCTTATATCAATATAGAAAACCTAAATAATGATAAACATAATAAAGTCGTGTTTCGTAAATTATTTGTAATGCATATAATAATTATATTTTTCTTGGACTTAAGTTCATCATCCAAAATTGTTAGTACTAAATTAGTGACTTAAAAAATTAAATTCAGGACTACTGATTTTGGTCAATTTTGAAATATGACATCATTGACCAATTATGTATGCAACTAAATTTGATTGACTTTATGTCCCTTCAATTCCTTTGTGCCACTCTATTATAGCTTTTTTTTTCTGGATACAGATGTAACTTCCAATTTGGATGATGTGATACATATCATCCAAGCGAGGCACATGTTGCATGAATTAAGGGTTAATTTCTTAAATTTCAACCGAATGATAGTAATTTCGTGCTTTTATTTTAATTAATTTGTCATATTCGGTTAATTTTTTCATTTTTTATTTTTTTTAATTTATTACATAATTAAATTCCTCTCAACAAAGAAAAAAATAGACATTTTCTAAAATCGCGCGAGAATAGTTTAATCATTTAATAAATTAAAAATAATGAAAAAATTAATAGAATATGAATGAATTAAAGTAAAAAATTACAGCGTAATTTAAGGAGTTTTATGGTAAATTCATATATTAAAGATAGACGTGAAAAATTATTATAATTTAAGAAATTAGCCCATGAATTAATTGATAATTAGTTTTATACGGTTACAAGTTAAAATGATTTACATAGTTGACATTAGCAATTCGGTGAATAGAAAAATATTAAAATGATTTATATATTAAATATAAATTGAGCAGCCAACTTAAATTACTTATGACTTTTCTGTAAAACTAAGCCTTATATTCGCTATTTTCCTTCTTTCATGGGCTCGTTGCTTTTTCTTTTTCTTTTTTTTTTTTTTTGTCCGAACCCTTCTTCTCTTTCCTTCTCTGGGCTTGTTGCATTTTTTTCCTCTTTTTGATTATTCGGAACGATCAATATCGAAAGTTAAAAATATAATCAAATTTGTAAACACAAACTTCTTTCTCTTCTTCGTTTGTTTTTCTTATGCTTATTATTTTTATTTAATTTTATTCTTTAAAAAACTATTTGTTTTTATCTCATTATTGCCCTTTCTATATGCTGCTCGCTGGTCCAGTTTAGGCATCAATTTTTTCTTCTTGCTATTTGAAAATCCATTCAAAATGTTTCTTTTACCATTCCTAAACATTATGAACCCTTGTGTTAAGTTTACAAGATATATTTCATTGATAACATAATCCAAAATATAATTAAGTGAAAGACTTCTATAACCAAATTTACTAAAATGGAGACATTAGTGCCTCTTCATGAAAAGTGATTACTTTATTTTATTCCTGTTTCCACAAGTGATTTATTTATTTTTTTTTCAAAAAAATAGTTCTGGGGTTCCTTTCTACAGTTGTCCAAGTATACTATATTGTATTAAATATAATAAGTAGATAAACGTGATATTGTATGTTGGCCGCATTTTTTTGTCTTATAGATCTAGCTTATGATGGGAAAATTCAAGAACAAAAATAAAAGATAGTAAAGAGATCACAGAAAAATAAAAAAAACACACAAATTTACTCAAGTTCATCCTTGATATTAGGATTACGTCCTACAAAGAAGTTTCATTATATCGTTTAGGTTTACAGCCGTCACACTGATTATATTTGAAAATAAGTTATAAATAAGTCTCTCCTAAACGAATTCAAAACCCGAACAAAACAGAGAAAAAACATAATCCGAACCACACGGGCTGTCGTCGGGGGGCGGTGCCCTCCGAAACTTCCCTTTTTATTCGTACGTCGGTAGCACAGGTAATTGGGTAATACTCATATTTCTCTAATCTCCCGTGAACAAACCAAGTATAAGAAACAAGGAATCCTGAAGTATTCATCAACTCCAACATATTAATACAACTAAAAGTAAATATACAATATAAAATGCTATTACAAAAGTTTACATTGGATGCTTCTTTGGATTATAAGAACTTGTTCCGATTAATGTTCATACAAAGTAATCCAGAGAAGTGAAGTCATGTTTGACCGATGGATGTCTCGTAATGTGCTAAAAAGTCATGTACATGACGAAAGCCATTGGCATCAACCAAATGAATGTCCAACCATTCATCTCCCCACCTTTTCGATCTTATGTTTTATAATAAAATCATACTTTAAATAAACTAGTAATTATATATCCTTCAAATAAAAATAATAATAATTTTGAAACAATTATGCCTTATACGTAATAGAGGAGACCTAGTGATTATTTTTATATTATCAATCTCTGATTTATGAAAAGTGATATTGACAACTCAATTTACACGATGTTAACGATTATATGCACTGTTCACATATTAAAAATCGTTTCACAATCGAGTTTAACTAATTCGATAAAATCACTTTTAACTCGTAATCAAGCAGACCCTCACGATTAAGAGACCGTTTGATTCATGGATAAAGTGTGGAATAGCTTCCTATTCTGATGAATATCGTCAAACGGGTAGCGGATTAAGGTTGTCTGTCAACGTACATTTTTTTTAAACCATCTTGAAACTCGTGATATCACCATTTTATTCTACAAAATAATAAGATTTTTATTCCACCAAAATAAAGGAATAGTCATATTCTCACATTTTTCATCTTTTATCATTTCTTTTATTTTTTTATAATTTAACCATATATTATTATTTAATTATTTTTATTATAATAACAATAATAAATATCAATTAGTTATAATAAAATAATTTAATTATAAAATATAATATATTTAAAAGTTATTTTTTTACATCAAACAGAGAATATGAATATAAAGAATATTAATATGACAAGAATATTATATTTTTCTCAATAATTTTTATTATTCTTTAAAATTTTTTTTTGTGAATAATATATCGAAAGGTTTGGTTACTAATAAAGCGGAATAGCGTCGTATGATCCATGTAGCCAACCCCACCTAATGGGATAAGGCTTTGTTGTTGTTGTTGTTGTTTAAAATTATTTTTTTTGTACAGACTGCCCCTAACTATCTTGACCAGTGCGATGAAACGTTGAAGACCAAGAAGGAGGGCTCCAGCCTCGGCATCGAGTCAGCATGGTAAGAGAACTAGAGAAGGATCCTGAAAAAGAAGATGGCCGGTGTCAGATTTTAATGAAGACAGGAGCACGTCATTTGTCAACATGAGTTGTAGTTGTAGTTGTAGTTGTTGTTGTTGGTACATGCGATGCAACATTAATGCTAGTACTTTGGCAACGCCATCAACCTATATAATTAATTCTAATCCTTTCGCTCGCGTCGGCGTCCTTTGCTTGCATTGCCTCCTGCCCCTTTGACGCACGCACCACGTGTCCTCTTTAAATGCGCGTCTCGCGCAACGCCGCACGACACCACAACTGACAACACTTCGAATTATGAACGCTAAAAAAATGTTTTTGCAGTAGTACAGTATAAATTTAATAGCGTAAAATAAGCAAAAAAAATATTATAGTATAATTGATCTGTTTTTACTTTTTTTTTCTGGATTTGGTGAAAACAAAACATTTGCGGAGTTTGAGCATGTGTTCGATTTAAAAGTTAGTAATACGAAAGAAAGATATTATGAATGATAATTAATAAAAATACTATATGAAATATAAACAGTTGTCGATATATTACATTAGTCGTATTAAATAGTAAAATCACATGTATTGCATTGGATTATTCCACTCAATAATTTCTCTTTTGCCATCCCAAAATTAATTTAAACGACATTGAATAGGGTGGCTGATCGATAATTAATTTCTCTTTTGCCATCCCAAAATCAATATATATGAAATTTGTTACCCAACCGTCAACTATTTTTCCACTAAAGTGGCTGATCGGGGTCTCGAAATTTTTGGCGTATTGGTATTTGTATTATATATATATATATATATATATATATATATATATATATAACACAAAATTAATGTATTAAAATTTTCTCTACCGATCCCTCTTTTATGGTAGATTGTTATTCGAATGTTGGGGAGTTTTATCGCCAACTAATGACAATTAAATAATAGGATATTCTAACTGCAAAAAGAAGAAAAAGAAGAAGACAGATCTTTTTATTGCTGAATAAATAGAGACCTGGTGTTATAAATAATTTGTCACTTGCCATCTAATTAGGAAGGATGACACTGATTGAACAGACTCTAGCTCTTTGTCAATGTTAAAATTAAAATTTCACTTTCAAATAACATTTAGTATATATTTTTTTTATTTGATAAATAATATAAACAAGTAGAGTTTTAACATTTCGGAATCAAACTATAATATTACATATATATGTTATATTTTTTTATAAATTTCATATATATATATTATATGGTAGCTTGAAGTGAGCATACGAAGACAACTCTGACTCTCTTAGCCCGTCAAAATATTGTTTAATTTGAGTTTTCATTTCGTATGAATTTAAAACGCATCTTGGCATCTTGAAAGATAAAAAGGAGACCTCGAAAAATTTTTCACGATTCCAGTCATGAAAAGTTCCTATGGCTGAAGCCATAGGAAAATTCCCTATGGCTACTTTTGCCATGGCTCAGTCGGTGAAAACTTGCCACGGTTGGTGTCGTGACAAAGTGTCCCATGGGTTGAAAAATTTTACCACGACTCCAGTCATGGGAACTCGTAGGAACCTTCCCAACTGTGGAAACCTTTCCATGGCTTCAGTCGTGGGTAGTTCCTACGGTCCGTCTTCGTCCGTCGAAAAATATTTGCGACGAGCACTTTTATGACGGCCGCTCCGGTAAAAAAATTCATCGCAAAGTGCATTTTTTGACGGATTATTCTCAATTCGCAATAGCTCAGGTCGTCGTTAAAATGTATTTTTCTTATAGTGAGGATGATAGTAGTAAGTTCATGATCACCTCTATATTCTGTCCATGTGAAATTGTCTTCACCTTTGATCTCCTCTTTCATGTTCTTCTGTGGCGTGTCATCTTGGCTCATGAACTTAGTGGCTTGAGTACATTGTCACATCAATGAAGATGTGGGTTACATAGAGAACTTTACGACTCTAAGAACATTGCACATGTATGAAATTATGCTCCATGAATGATGAATCTATCTATCTCTCAACATTGTATAAAATCAGTTGCAACAAGTGCAATTGACAATGTTTAGATTGCATCCTCTTGCATTATGTTTTTGTGGCATGGTTGCCACTCCACTAGGGCTATTGCGATTGTGATGGCAACTTGTTATCTTCTCCTTAGTTGGCCTAGACCTCATTAGTCTTCACATGCTATATCTCTTGGTGTTGATCCCTATGCTCGCGCCTTAAGCATTGCCTTGGTCATGATTTCTACCATGTTACTACTTATTATGTCCTTTGGCTTTTTGGTGTTGTTGCTCCTTTAGGAATACTATTAACTTTACAATACTTTGACTAAAATATTGATATCGATCAGCTCCACCGATTGATTGTCTCGAGCAATCTGTTGACGTTGAAGATTTTAATAACTCTTAAGTAAAGTCCTATTTTTTTAGAGTTTTTGTCTTTTTTAGAAATTTTTTTATTCATATAATAGGAGGTTAAAGAAATTGGATATTTACGGAGCCTTCCTCGGCGATCAAGTGAAATATTAAAAATGAAAGTTCAACATAGTCTTTAGAATAAAACACAATTTCAACACAAAAAGAGATCTAGTGCAATAGTTGAATAAATTTATTATAACTTAATAGTCTAAAAAAGACAAACAATAATAAAAGCAAATATTCTAAAACCATCCTTTTGCAATATTATCACCATCATATGCAACCTTTGTCGCAGAAGCCATCATCCAGTTTATTGCAAGTTAATAATTAACTGCACGATCAATGAATTAAGGGGGAATAATTTCTTTTTTAACTTTGCAATACAAATATGAAGAAACACCAAAGGAGTAATGTTCAGCAATTGATAAAAATGATATCAACATATATATATATATATATATATATATATATATATATATATATCAATGCCTTATTAATGTTTGAGTCCATAATGAAAAATGAAGAGTGATACTTAAACATATAGCAACACGACACCCTGTTTGGTTAATGAATAATAATTCTATGGATAAAGGTACTTATTCTTCATTTTTTTTTAAATTTTAGAGGCAAGAATAATTGTAGAGGAATAATTTATTTCTAAAAAGTGCACTTTTGATCCGGTCATTTTTTTAAAATGGCAAAATTGTCTTTTAACTTTTTTTAATGAATAAATGACTTGTTTGACAGAATAAAAAGGAATAAAAGCCTATTCTACTATTTATTCGTGAAACAAACAAATTCGAAAGGAATAATAATTCAAGTGATAATTTAATGAGCAACATTAATAAAAAGTTCCCTATCCATTTTTAAATATTGAAAAACATGATTGAAATCCGTTTCTTACCATGCCTATTTATCTCATATCTAATAGAGGAAAATCAATGGGAGTAATATATACATTCAGTCATTGCATTCCACAAAACTTAGGAGAAGAGCATAAGATCTACCCTTAGGACATGGTTATCATAGAGCATGTATTATTGTATCTTGAACATTTAATCCAAATGATAAATCTCTTGAAACTAACCTAACATGTTGCCAACATCCAACAATTGATCTAACACTTTTACTTACCTTTTAGGGCATTTACGTGATTCCCAATGTGGATGTTCTCCTCCTCAACCCTCCTTTACCAATTGACCTTAAGGTTCCCTTGACGTCAAATCTAACAATTTATCAATGTACTTGATAAGCACATCATACTATTCATTCAATTTTTTTATCAGATAAAAGTTATGTTCCACTTCCAATATATACATCTCATATATCATTCTCTCTTTATGAGTTTATGTAGAGTGACTCTAATACCATAAATTGAAAGGAGAGAAAGGGATGCCTTAGCTCTTGAATTAGGTTGCCCATGTCCCTCTCATTTCTTATTGAGGATGAAACAAGGTCCTTGAGGTTACAGTATGGAACAAAAAGGAGAATGAGTGGAATGAAAAAAAAAGGAGAGTGCGATCATGATAATAATTGAGATTTAATGTCATATAATGCTTTCAAACAAGTTACAAAAGAATGGAAATATTGTTATCTTTTAACTTTAAGAATTATATCCATTATGTTACTATCATAATTATTATATTGATTATCTTTTTACTACCCAAAATCATTTTATTTGGAGACGTTTTTCTTCTTTTTATCTTAAATTGATCCAAAGATAAGTTAACGAGTCTATCAGAGTGGAAATATGACCCTTGATAATTAGTTCAATGAAAAATCAAACGCGTTATAAATTGCTCCAATCTTACTAATTGTCCCAAACTTTTAATCGAGAAAATAAAAACTAAGATATACATCGAGACAAGGACATGATGTACAGCATGAAACGATGGTATTCACGGCGAGGATCCTCTGCCTCTTGGTGGACATTGAAGGCGCAGCTCATCGCCATCGGAGTCTCTCTCTCTCTCTCTCTCTCTCTCTCTCTCTCTCTCTCTCTCTCTCTGGTACCCCTTCACATTTAATTCCTCCCTCAACCAACCAACTCTCACACGCATTTGCATGTACATGTTGCATATATTTTATATAGCATGGCCTCCATTTTCCAATAAACATAACAAAAGGAGTAAAACTAAAAAACAAAAAAAAAGGATAACACCTTCCACACCTCCATCCTTTTGCGGATCCCAACACAAGCGAAGTAAAAGCTCATGGCCTAAGCCCTATATAAGTCTAAAACCATCGACCAAGTAGGTCTTCATTTAATGTGGTTACGTGAGGTTATAATATATGACGCTCGATAGATTTCTCTAGACGAGAATGGTACGGTGGCAATGTGTTCGGAGTTGGATATCGTGTTGTAGTTCCTGTCTCATTTAATTTGCGACGAACATGATAAAGTTGAATCTCTTTAATAAATTAACGAAGATTTTATTCAACCAGACTCGCAGAATTGTTTTAATAGTTTTCCATGCTTATCGTAAAAAAATTAAATAGATGAATAATGGAGTATATGTTAAATGTTAATGCATATACTCTTCAGAATGGTGCTATGAAGCTATGGTGTCTTATTTTTCAGATGAAACGTACTAATCATCAAGGACTACTAAGTGCCAGAGAAAATGTGGTCAAGTTTATGATTTCAAACTATTAAAGAGATATTGATTATCCAGTCTTTCAACTTGGGACACATGAGTCAACAAACTTTATTTTATCAAACTTTTTTTTTCTTTTGTTAAACTTATCAGACTATTTTCTTATATTTCTAGACTGGAAATTAAATGGGGCGACGAAGGAGATTTCGGTAAAATGGTCCCCAAACCCTCTCTATTTAAACCGAGCAGAAGCCAATCTTTCACCATCAACCAAGCGAGCAGAGAGAGAGAGAGGGAGAGCTTCGTATACCTGAAGGAGGCAGAAACCCTACTGCTTTCTTCTTCCATTCCAGTCATCTATCCCGGCGAGAAGAGAAGGATGTCGCCGAGCCAGGAGATCGAGAAGCAGCGGGAGGGCGCGGAGGTGTACCACGGAGCAACGCTGTGCAAGCAGAAGTCGCTGGAGCTGCTGCGGGAGGTCAACCTCCCGAACGGGCTGCTGCCGCTGGAGGGGATGGACGAGGTGGGCTACAACCGGGCGACGGGCTTCGTGTGGCTGCGCCAGAAGAAGGGGACCACGCACGTCTTCAAGGAGATCGGGCGGCCGGTGTCGTACGCCACGGAGGTGACGGCGTTCGTGGAGAATCGCCGGATGAAGCGGATGACCGGGGTCAAGAGCAAGGAGCTTCTCATCTGGGTCACCCTTTGCGACATGTACATCGACGACCCCGACGGCAAGAAGATCACCTTCAAGACGCCCACCGGCCTCTCCCGCACGTTCCCGGTCTCGGCCTTCGTCGTGCCGGAGGACGACGTCGCTGCCGTGGAGCAGGAGAGTGAGAAGGAGAAGGTCGCCATTAAGAGCAACTGAGTTGAAGGGTGGCGGAGAGGAAGAAGGAGACGCCCATCTGTTATGATCCGCCTACGTACTGTGTTACCTTGCTGTATCGACGTACTTAATAATTACCTTTAAGTTTAGTTTCCCATTTACAAATTTTAAGATATATAACGCCGTTATATTATATATATCATCATATGAATCATAAATCAATATTAATGTCTTGCAGTATGTTGTGTACGTTTTCTCCTTTTGTTTTCTTTTTTTTTTTACAAAGTAAAGAAGGATTCATGTTCATGTTTTCTATAAGCAAATTGTTCAAATACATACTGTTGCAAAAAAAAAAAAGCTTGATCACCAACCAATTAATAGCTTTATGTTGTTTCCAAACGGACGAGCGAGATTGCATTTAAGGTTGTTTACTGGTCACGTTGAATTCAACCCGACATGTTCAGCTTAATTAATCAATGTCGACCAATTCGGGTTGGACCGAGTTAAATGATTTTTGGAGTCCAAACTGGACCCGGAACGAACCGGATGGCCAACAACAATCTTTCTATTCTGTAACATGAAGCCATACTTAATATTTCATTTTAAAGCATGAGAAGAATTTTTAAAATATTTTTTAACATTGTAAGCACTTTATTTTTATATATTTTTAAAATTTTAAATTACATAAAAGTTTTAAGCTAAATAAAAACCAATTTAATTTTAAATAAAAATAATTGAGTCATCCGTTCGAATTGAGTTTACTCGATTTGAAAATTTTCAAACCCCTACTACCTGAAGACCCCGTGGGAAAAATCTACAACTTCAATTTTTCGATAGTTGGCGTCCCTTTTTTTCTTCTTAGTTCTTACTGTGGAAGGGGTCAGCGCGGTCAACCCTACGTCATCGGATCAACCCACATGTACTGGCATCAATGACTTCTTTTTCGACATTAAGATAAAAGAAAATATAGCATCTAAAGTAAGATGTAGATTTTCTATATACTTTGATGAGCACGTGGATAACAAAGAGTCAAGTAATGCAAGTCAGTTTCAGTATACGTTCTCAATGGCATTTATTGTTTCAACCAATTCAATCCTTGCGACCAACACAACCCATTTATGAGTTTCAATTCATAGATGTGTTATTTTTTTTTATTTTAAACTTATGTATTCTTTTGTTTTAAACTTATCTTTATTTATGAGGTCCAGTGACTTCGGAAAAGATAGGTTAGAGAATCACTCAGCTCTAACCCTATTTTCTACTGAAGCAACGACATAATTTACAACTAAATTCTTACTTCTTATGATAACAACGACCGTTCATTTTTTTTCTGTGATTTGCGGTGCACATCTTTTCTGATGTTCATATGTTCATATTTAATAGATAATTATAAAATGTTCATATTGAGTATTCGAATCTCAAATATACTGAAGTTACAAGTAATCTGCAATGAAAAAGTGCACTGAATAATGTTTGAAAACAAGATATACAACATAAATACAACTCACTAATCTCATATTATCTTTGAGCGTTGTTAGGTTCATGCAGGTTCCTATCTTCAACCTACCTCATCTGTAGATATCAATGCTTAACATAAATATGCATCTGGTGATATCCCTGCAATCTACCGATGTTGAATGCAAGACGTATACAAGCCCACTACTTTTCTCAGAGAAACATCATTAATTTAATAGCACTGATTGCAATAGATAACTTATTTCACATGCAACATCAAGGCCTTTGTTCTCACCGGAAGACAGCAGATGCCCATATAGAAGCTGAAATTGGTGACAGCATGTCAGAGGATAACATGTTCGGAGGCTGCGTCCGTCTGAATCTTTACACGGTATGATCTGGCAAAAAAGATACCCAAAACACTGATTAACAAGACCATGAAGAAGCCCTTCCAGTGTAAGCAACCACCATGTTACTGCACCGAAAATATTTCGGACGCAATTATGCGTAGAGTATGATGTGACATCCCCCAGCTTATTTTAAGATACACCAAAATCTGCCAAAGAACCGAGAATCTGATACCTCGGATAAGAATAACTTAGCAGTAAGCCTCTTTCAGGCCAAGGAAGACAAGCCAGTGATCTTGGGCAAGCAATCAGGACACATTACAAAGTAGAAAACAAATAATTGACAACGTGACGAATAGGAGCATGAAATTTCTGTCTTATGTGACAGAACAATACTTTTTTTTAGGAGATGAGAAGCACAATTAGGTCGCAGTGAAGGAAGGTGATAGTGCTCGCCATACATTCAGATAATGGAGACTGAATCAGATATAATGGGATATGACTGCAATAAAGAGGGCTACTGAAAGCTCCATAACTTGTGTCAGAAGGCTAACATGAATGGTATGAACTTATATGGTCGTTGTACAAATTACCAAGGTGATCCATGCTTGCAAAGGACATCAGGATCAATTATTTCATGATACAATGCTTAAAGCTTGTAGCAAAAAGTTTTTAATAGGTGTGACTCTACAGTTTCTTCCATCAACTGCAAAAAGCCCTATAGTAATAACCTTCCTTCGTCTAAAACCACTACTTCTTCCTTGCAGATCCAGGATGCTGCGGCATTGGCTGGAGCAGAATTTTCTTGTCAGCTAAATGATTAGCATCTTAATATGGAACTGTAGAGGCGCAAATTTATATAATTTGATAAATGTAAACCACCCTAATTTTATTGTCCTGGTAGAAACTCATACAAATAACGCCAATTCAGAAAAAGGTTATTAGAAAATTAGGAAGAAACTAGACAGGTGTCTCTCAGCCTGGAAATAGTGCCTCAGGTGGAATAATTATAGCTTGGAAAACTGGCGAGGCCAAGGTATCTCTTATATCGCATACTTCCCAGTTAACGCATAATGTGGTCACATTGAAAAATTTCACTTTCATCTTAACTGCCATCTATGCTAGCACAAATCCTACACTTAGAAATGATATGTGAAAATCAATTACAAATGTTAATTTTGATGACAAACCATGGCTTATAACGGGGGACATGAACTGTGTTTTTGGTCTAGAGGACAAAAAAAAAGGGGGGGGGGGGGGGGGGGAGGTGTGCTTCCTTCAAACTTACTAAGTCGTAAGAGTTTTTAGAGAATTAATACAGAGACAAGGACTAATTGATCTTTCTACTATAGGAAACAAATTTACCTGGTGCAATAATATGACATATCCTGCTAGGGTGCTATGCAAACTTGATAGGACTTTCCTCCATTACCCAAACATTACTTTACATACACTCAATAGAAGAGTCTCTGATCATGCCCGGATCCTGATGTGTACAAATAAAAATAAGAACCCTTATAGAACTTTTAAATATAAACATTTCTGATTTGAATATAATGAACCAAAGGAAATTGTCTCTAAAGTTTGGCAAGACAAAAACCCATCATGCAATTTATACAAGTCTCTAATGGAAATAAAAAAATAGACCCTTAAATGGAACAAAAAGGGGTTGGGAAAATTAGAAAATAGAGCTCAGCTTGCTAAGCAAACCATTCAGAGCTTAGAAGAGAAGGATGAACAGTACGGTTTGATTGAAAATGAGCTTAAACAACTAAGGATGACCTATAACCAGCATGCTGCATTTCTTCGGCAGATAAGTATAAAATGGTGGAGTAAATCTAGAGTTAATTGACTAAAAGATGGAGATAAAAATACAAAATTCTTTCATTTAAGTACTATAATTAGACAAAAAAGGAATGCCATCATGAAAATTGAAGATCACGAGGGAAACATCTTAACAAATAATAATGACATTAGGAACCATTTTGTAACACACTATACTAATTTATGAGCTCCTGAACCTCAAATTCTCCACACGCAAGCTCCCACCCCTTGGCCCCCTCTCCCTGTTTTAAATGACTCTTGGAAGGATAACTTAATTGCCCCTGTTACCAACGAAGAGATTAAATCTAGCTTCTGGTCTATGGCCCCTAGTAAGGCCCCAGGTTCTGATGATTTCACATGTGAGTTCTATAGAAACTATTGGGAGATTATTGGAAATGATGTTATTAAGGAAATTCAAGACTTCTTTCACACCGGAGTATTACCCCAAGGATCTACTAATACAGTACTTGTCTTTATTCTTAAGAAGGCAAATCCCAAATTTGTATCTGATTACAGACCAATTTCTCTTTGCAGTATCATTTACAGGGCCATTGCCAAAATCTTAGCTAACAGGCTAAAACCAACTCTTCCTGAACTTATTGATAACTCCCAATTAGCTTTTGTGGCAAATAGAACAATTCATGACAACACCTACTTAATTCAAGAAATTGTTCACTCCATGACAAAGGGAAGGAAAAAATTCTTAATAATGAAGGCTGACATGGAAAAGACATTTGACAGGGTATCTTGGGAGGCAATCATAAAAGTTTTAACTACTGTGAATTTTCCAGACAAATTCATCTTTTGGATTAAGAGTTGCATTCAATCCCCTACCTTTACATGTTGTATAAACGGATGTCTCTCTCCATATTTCAAAGATTACAAAGGTATTAGACAAGGGGACCCTCTCTCCCCTTATCTCTTTATTCTAGTTACTCAAGTGTTCTCCTCCCTCCTTTCACACGAGGTTAATTAGGGTAAAATTAAGCCGTTTAGATTGCATAACTTCTCACTTAGCCATTTATTATATGCCAATGATCTCCTAGTGTGTATGGAGGCAACAATCCCAAACTGTAAAAGATTAAAGGAGATTTTCACACAATATAAAATCTTAACAAATCAGAAGATCAATCTTGAGAAGTCAGCAATATATCTTCCACCAAAATTTAATGCAAGAAGAAAAATGAAACTGAGAAGTATCCTTGAAATCAACTCTGGGTCATTTCCTTTCATATATCTTGGAGTCCCTATCACATATAAAGCACTAAACAACTCAAATGTTACATACATAAAAGATAAGATCTCAAACAAGTTAGTTGGGTGGAAAATGAAAACTTTATCACAAGCTGGAAAGACTACTCTCATAAAATCAACCATAGGCACTATTCCAAATTACTCTTTGAGTTTTGTTTATATTTCTTCTGGCTTCATTGATTCGCTTGAAAAACTCTCAAGGGGCTTTCTCTGGGGATCTTCTGGGGAGAAAAAAGGGCTGCAGTTGATAAATTGGCATACTGTGCAACTTGCTAAACAAGATGGAGGCTTGGGAATTAAAAAGCTTCAACAAATTAGGATCGCCCTGTTAGCTAAGAGGGTATTATCAATCTTGAATCATCAACCTATTCCTACGGTGGAAATTGTACTAAGCAAATATGGGACCCCTCATCCTTGGAACACCATTGTTGTAAATCAAAATAGTCCTTATGCGTGGAGCTGGAAACTTATGTTGCTGGTGATGGATGGTATTAAATTGGGACTAAGAAAATTAATTGGTAATGGTTGTAGCACAAATGTTTTAACTGACCCTTGGCTCTTCAATATTCCTTTATTGTACATGCCTACTTATGTTAATATGGATAATATCTCAATGTCTTTAAAAGTAGCTAATCTTATTTCAAATGATGTCTGGAATGTATTTGCATTATCTAACCTCTTTGATTCATGTCTGATGGCTAAAATTCTAGATATTTCTTTGCCTGCTTACCCCTATGATGATTCTTGGATATGGGCTCCTAATTCCTCTGGGTTGTCGACGGTAAGTCAGTCTATAACTTTATTAGTGGGTCCCCTTGCCCTGGACTGCTGGATGGCCTGGCTGGAAACTTATATGGAACATAAAGGGCCCCCCAAAGATACATATTTTCCTTTGGAAGTTGTCCCATGGTAGACTGCCTACATGTGCTATGCTTGCTAGATTCAATTCTAATTTTACCTCTTTATGTACCCTCTATCGTTCAGCACCTGAAATCACAAAATCATTTATTTTTTGAATGCCCTTTCTCTGCTCAGTTGTGGAACATCTTCCAGTCCAAAACAAGATATAACTTTACACATATGCAGACTTGGCCAGTGGATGATTGGATTATGGAGGCTGCTACTTCAAAGCAAAATGTTTTAACCCTCTTCGCCTTGTGTCTTTGGGGTATTTGGAAAGTCAGAAATGACTTTCATTTTGGATCCGGTCAGGCAACCGCAATGGTCATTTGGGAAAGGGTTCAGGCTATCTATTATGAGTTACATCATACCCACATATCTGAGGGGACTCCCCATCGTGTTTAGGCTATGAATCGATGAGAGCCTCCATGTAGCCCCAGGTTCAAATTGAACTCAGATGGCTCCTTTGTGAGCGAGGGCAATATGGGGGGTGCATGCTTTATACTTAGGTCTACTAATTCAAACTTTGTCTTTGCAGGATCTATTAGTCGGCATTTTCACTCAGTGCTGGAAGCTGAAGCGCGAGGCATGCTGGAGGGACTTCGTAGTTGCGCTTCAAAGGGCTTTTTGAACGTCCATGCTGAGACTGATTCGATAATTCTCGTCAAGATCATTAATAAACAGACGCAACCCAGTTGGCAAATCAAAGCTATCATACACGACAACTGGAGGATCGCATCAACTTTTGAAAATTTTTGTTGTACACACGTTAATCGCCAAGCAAACAATGTTGCCCATTTTTTGGCTGGCAATGCCAGATTATCGCTATGCGATAACTTTTGGGAAGAAGGCCCTCCTCTTGTCCTTCTTCAACTTTTGTATGCAGACTCTAGCGTTTCTAATACATAAGCTCTAAGTCTTTTCTCAAAAAAAAAAAATACTGAGGATCTTGTTTGTTTGTGTCTGAAGGTTACACCGTTTTCTTTGCATTGTGCTAGGTGCTTCAATCATCCAATTGCTGAGAGACATCCTGGTGCAAAGAGGACCTAGATAGGAGCAGTCATGCCAAATTTCACATTAGAAAGTATATCGATCACTGGTGGGTCCCAGACCATGTGACTTAAAAAAAGGTATATCGATCACATATGTTGTGTCGTCCGAAAAATTATCCTAAAAATTTTGGACATTTAGAGCAATTTCACATCGTTAACCCGTTCGAAAGAAAATCATAATAAATAAAAATCTTCTATTAAGCATATCATAACTGATACTTTAGAAAATATTAAATGTTCAAATCTTCAGGCCTTGTTTGAGAAGTGGAACCGGGTGGGCTGATTCCACCTGGTTCTCCAAACGCGAGTGGAACTAGGACACTGGAATTAAATGTGCATGTGACTTGGTTACAGCATCATGGTTCCACCGAAATGGTGAAACCGAGGGGCATTGTAAAAATCGGGTGGAACCATGCCCCTTCGATTTTTTTCGTCTTTTGCCCCGCACTACCCCTCCCCGTGCCCTACTTTCTTTCTCCGTGTGATTCCTCCAGTGGTTGCCATTGAGAAAGATTTCTCCTGCAGCGAAGGACGATTCATGTCGCTGGGCCTCTTGTGCCTTTCTTTCTCCTTCGTCGACAACCTTCTCGTCGCGTCACCGCGTCATGAACTAGGGTTTTGATCTGTCAGTCCCTGGATCCCTAACGAAGGACTCCGTTGCCTCGGTGTGACGTTTTGGCACTAGATCCGTCGGATTCGTACGACATCACGGCCACGTCGAATCGCTTTGCACGGTATGTCACAAACAACCTTTCTTCCTGCACTTTCTACTTTCAGTTTCGCCTCTGACGCATGGTGTGACTTTGATCTTACTAGTATCTTCCCTCTCTCTGGACCGATCCCGCCGGCCAAGCGCCCTTGCAATCCCCACGAAGGGCTCCATTGGCTCGGTGTGACATTCTGGCACCAGATTCAACGGATTAGGATGACATCGCGGTCGCTTCGAATCTCTTTGCATGGTATGCGACAATCAACCTCTCTTCCTGCACTTTCTACTTTCAGTTTCGCTTCTGACGCGTGATGTGACTTTGTTCTTGCTAGTATCTTCCCTCTGTCCGGCCCGATCCCACCGATTACTCGAAGCTGCATCTCGGGCACCCACTGGACAACAAGTACATTAATTTATTGCAAAAATGTTCCTCATCGTTTATGGGTGGCTGGTTAGGGGTGGAACTGTGGTATTTAATTTGGCTTCATTGAGTTATCTACATATAACCGATTAGGGATTACACTTGTGTTAGTGTAAATTGACCAAAGAATGCACTAAGTTTAATTCTATTGTTAGTGTGTCAATTTATTTTTTTATCGAATCCATTTGTTCTCTACTTCAGGTTTGTCTTATCTAAATATACATCTATGTTTGTTGTTCACATCATATATCAATGTTATCTGCATCCACATCATGTATCATTTTGTTGAAAATCCATTCACCACCATTACATATAGCCGCATCCATTCGGGATTTGTTAGAGGGTGACTAGATCTACTTCATTGTAGTCGATTGATAATTATAAGCTCAAAGGATACGTGTTATACTTATCTGATATCAGGGAACATGACTGACTTGCCACGGGCCATGGATAAAAGGAAAGGCAAGGTAGTTGAGACATCTATTAGGGGATGAATGAAGAGATGTCAGAACCACTTGCCCCGATCAGACAAATGGAGCCCTATCATGTCAACCACACTCGTCAGTTTGATGATGCGAGAACACATGGATGGCTACATGCACGATGGGAAGTTCACAAATGAATCATGGGCACAGATGAGAACGAATTTCAACAAGATGATCGAGAAGGAAATGGAATTTGTGCACTTGAAGAATCATATGAAGGTCTTAAGGAGAAATTACAAACTCGTGCGAACACTAATACACAAGAGTGAATGGGGTTGGGATGGTGTGAACATCGTACCTATGCCCCTGAACCCATCAATGTGGGATGAGGTAATTGCGGTGAGTTGCTTCTGAAATGCTTAAATCCTTATCATAAGCATTAACGATAAAGTCTTCCATTAACAACATCGCCTCGTCTTAACAGGCTAACGATGACTTCGCTAAAATTAAGGATAAGAAGTTCCCATACTATGACTCCTTCGACGTCTTGTTTGAGAATACAATTGCAACTAGAAAGAGAGCATGTCATTTTCGAAATCCACTACAAGAAGGATCGAGCAGATTCGACGACATTATAGACATGACCAAGGAAGCCGATGTGACTCCACAACGACCAGACATCTTATTGGATTAAGGATTACAAAATATCTGATTATCTGAAGGTAGTCAAAGTCCACCTGCGAATACCCCAACTCCCCAAACACAACAAACCGTGTCAACCGGCAAGAGAACACGTTCAGGGTCAACACCATCGAATGCACACTCAAAGAAAGGGAGGGGGATGACTACATGGAGGAGCTCGCGGTCAGCTCTATGGAGACGTTACAACTAATTATTTGCATTGCATTGCTTAGAGCTACATGGCAAAGTTGCTATCACACGTTCCAAATATTTCAGGTGAGACCAGACTCGCATGTGCAACAACGCTACTAAATCCATATACGCAGTTTTTATTTGACCAATGTGAAAATGACTCAGCCCTGCATGCATGGATTTCGAGGGCAATGGATGATTTCAACATGGTTGGTGGTCTCCCTGGAAACCCCACCGGTCCGAGTGCATATCCTCATGTGGCAGGCATCCCAAACATTGGCATTAACGGCTTCTCTACTATACCGACCACATATCAGTCTTTTAAATAAATCCCACTAGCTTTTGTTCAGCAATATCAGAATATTCCTATGCCCGGAAGTAGCCATCCTTCCATGGCCACTCCATCTCGACCTTTTGTTCCCCCGCGACCGATGAGTCCACAGGTGGAAGATCTACAAAACTACGATGCGAACTTCATGGGATAGTTTCTTGTGATCTATCTTGTCGTACGTTGTGTAACAAGTAATATTACTTATGTTGAAACTTGTAAGAGTATTGTGTGTCCCCTTGTACCTTTAAAACTAGCTGGAACTTGTATTGCCGAGTGGTGTGAAACTGCATGTATGATATATTATGACTATTATGTGTGACTGTCTACCTTCCCATTATGCCTTGTCATTATGTTGGTTATCATTATGTATAAGTATCTAGGTTAATTTCTTCTCCTTGATATACCATAGCTTATTGTTTTGTATTACAGGTCATTTTCTATCTTACAGAATATGGATGATAGCAAAGATGACCTCATCTCACTGTTAGTTGATCACGAACTCATCGACCAATTAGTCATCGAAGCATTGTTGGAAAAGCAATCAATGAACCACAATCGGACCGTATTTCAAAAAGGATGTGTAGGACCCAACCATACATCGGACTTAAGTGATTCATGAAATATTGGCGGGGAATCCGACATGAGACTACGAAAACTTGAGGGTGCACAATTCAATGCTCTTCAAACTGGAGGAGATGCTGGTCAGAAAAGGGCTCCTAACACACACAAGGTAGGTGAGTGTGCGCGAGCAACTCGTCTTCTTCTTGGCCATAATAGGACACGGTAAAAGCAACAAAGAATAGCAAGAGGAATACCATCACTCCGACGAGACGATATCTCATCATTTCAATAGAGTGTTAAATGCAATATGTGCTCTAAGTGAGGAATTAATTCAATTGCCCGGCAGCAATGTTGATGTTCATTCTCGTGTGCGCAACGATAATGATTTACCCATACTTTGCGGGAGTACACATAAATACTATATATATGTACTTAACATTTGTGCAACATGCCCATTTAATATTTCCTATTTGATCTCATCATTTGTGTAGAATGCATTGGGTGCTATCGACGGAATGCACATCCCGACGCATATTAGGAAGGTGAAGCGGGTTCCCTATTGCAATTGGAAGGACTTTCTATCGCAAAATGTTATGGCTGCCGTCTCATTTGATAACAGTTTCTTGTATGTCAATACCGGATGGGAAGGTTCTGCGGGGGACATGAGGGTGTTGAAATGGTTTGTGGAGGAAGGGAACTTCGTCGTACCAGAAGGTAAATGAGCAAAATTGTAATCATATTAATATTTCGTATAATTTTTTATTCAAATTACTAACATATATGCAGAGAAGTAATACCTTGTGGATTTGCAGTGGCTTACCGTTCTTGATGTGTGACTGATTTAGATGGTTGCCATTTGACCATGGCTTAACCACGCTTACACTTTGTTTTCTTCACTATAAGTGATGTCGTGTTTTTACCCTGCTCCATTAGAATCTGTTCAAATAAGTTCGCATAACAAGGCTTACTTTTCTTTGTTACATTTTAGCATGTTTATCATAGAAAGTTTTCTTTCTTGTCTTAGGTTGTTAAATTTCATATTATTTTTTATTCAAATTACTAACATATATGCAGGGAAGTATTACCTTATGGATTCAGGCTATAAGTTCTTGGCACCGTACAGGGGTGGTAGGTACCACTTGGGAACATTCAACGAGCGCACACCGGTTGGGAGGTACCGTGATCCCAGAGATATGTACAATCATCGTCACACACAATGCACTGTGCGTCACGCCTTCTGGATTGCCTTTTGGACTACACGATCTGGCGAGGCATGCATCGATGCACTAGCACCTTGATGCACCAACAATTTGTTTATAAAAAAAAGAACGAAAATGGTTTAAAACTCATGACATTGTAATCCATTGGAAGACTCCTAAATAATATCAATTCATCTCTAACAAAATAAAATATCAAACAGTCTCTTCCACAAAAATTGACTACTTTTTAATAGCTCCCTACCATTTGATTTAGCCACATCTTCAAAAATGAATTTCAGGTCATCTTTAGCAGTAAAAAAACAATCTTTTAATAATCAATTGAGATGAGTTCTAAGCTTATTCCATCCGTAGACAAAGTAGGAAGATGGCATACTTAACCCAATAAGTGAAACAAGCTTTGTTGCATGCCTGATATTGCCATCTTCGAATGACAACATAATCATGGAACTATAATATATATGTACAAAAGAGGACGTTAAACTTTCATACAATAAAAAAGGTATTCTATTCGATCTGTAGCATACAAGAAATGATGACATACCAATTCTAGGTAAAACAAAAAATACATATCAAGCATACAAATTAGGATTCAAGCAGAAAATAGGAAGTTTAATACGATAAAAAAGGATCTGCTATTTGATATGTAGCATATAAATTCTGTCAACATACCAAACCCATCGTCATACTATGGAAGATATAGTATACATTCAGAAAATGATATCTTTATTTGCATTCTCTGCAGTGCTTTGCATAAAATTTCTCAGCCAAAACTTATAAAAAAATATAAGTACATCACAATATACAACAATTGGACATCATTTTACAATCACATGCATATAAAGTTCTCTGCCAAAAGTATAACAAACTTAATAATTTAACATATATGGTTCATCAAAAGGGAGCAACGAGGACGACCTACGTCTGTCAAGCAAAAACAAAATTACACAGCATGTTCAAGCATTGCTACAATCCTTACGACATAACATACCAACTCCAAAGTTTACGACTACACACACCACAAATGACATCACATTGGACCTAGGACACTTGAATCTACACCGTGCGGGTTCCACTTTCACTCTAGCCCCAACTTCAACAGAGGAAACATATTCATTGTCCATGGGTCAAGTTCAGTACAAATTGGATCAGCATGTGTGTTCACATATCTATTGTAAGAAGCAGATGCATCGTCGTACGAGTCGAAATTCCTATAAGCTCAATAACTATAACCTTTCATCTGTGCTGCACATTCATCCCACGACTCATATATGCCTGGGTTGCGTCCTTCGTAGAAAATGTAGAATTTTGATCCGTGGAGAACAACAGTCTATCGCTTGATAGCGTACTATAAAAAGGTCACTGATTCAGATGACATTGTACATGCGTAAGACACAAAGAATTGAGAAACATATGTTGAGGTGCTTAACTTTGGTCCAATGGATTTAAACATGATCTAGGTGCAATATGATTACTTCGTAGATAGATTTAGGAGCGGTCATATCAATAAGATAGCATATCGGCAAATCAGTTCATAAAATTGAATTAGTAAATTTATTACTATCAAATTTCTATTCATAAGTGGGATGCATGCCAAATACAACGGGCTAATCAATTCATAAAATTGGGGAATCAGGAATTGTAAGTAAGCATAATTCAGTGCATGTTACCTCCGAGTGGTCGCAAATCGAAGAGGAAGCCAGCAATCAAGAGGGAGCTAAGTCGTGAAGGTTCGGTCGGTCTTGGGAACGCGTCATCCGAGCACGAATGTCGAGTTCCTTGTTGCAGATGCAATGCCCGACAACAACGAACTATGGTTCTCCAACTAGTAGGTCACCACCGATGACGAAGGGGCGTCAGTAGATCGAAGGCCTTGGGGAAGAGAAAACACCGACGAACGCTGAGTGAATGTATGAAACAAAAGAGACGGATCTAGGCGGGAAGAACTAGGGTTACAATTGGGGTAGGGTTACCTTGGCGCTCACTCTCGGAAGATCCAAGTACGTCACTACCGACGATGACACAACTGTCAGGTTGATGATCGAAAGCCTTCTGCAAGAGATTGTATCGACGAGCGCGGAGTGAATGAAAGAGAAGAGGCATATCGAGTCGGACCGGTCTAGGGATTTTGAACTATGGTTACTTGAGGTCACACGACGATCTAGGTCCACTTGTCGATGTCGTCGCGCAAGCGTCGGTGATCGCACGATTCACCAGATCGTCCACTTGCCGTGCCTTCCTCACTTGCGCCTACGAGCGTGACCAGTCGATGCAAATAGGACATGTACCAATAGGTCGGACCAAGATCATATAGGGCGAAGGGCATTTTGATAATTTGTCAGGGCGGTTCACTTAGGTTCTCCAAACACACTACAGAACATATCAATCAAATCGCTCTATTCCTCACACATTCTTACATCCAAATACAATTAGAACTAATCTGTAAATCAACTATTCATAAGAACTTTATAGAACTACCATTCCAATTGCCAAACGCCTCCTCATTACATCATTAATCTCAATGTTCAAATAGAACCTTAGAACTTATCTAACCCTAAGCATGTGCAACACTTCGTCATGAGCTTAAGATGTCATCATTCACTTAATCTTAGTTACCTGCACGGATCCAGAGTGCATGATTTTTCAAATAGAATATGTAAAGATCATGCATGTTATGATATCCTATCACATGAAACTACATGCGATGCATCATCATCATAATAACTATAATATATGAACATGCATGCCATAAATTATATCATAAACCTTATATGACAATACATCATGCTTGCATTCATTCATCATACAACATTCATGTAACATAAACATCGTGTCATACCTGCTTTACTTCGGATCCATCATCTACAAGTAACATGAAATAAAAACATATCTTCATATCATTCATCACATACATATCATTTCATTTCACATTCATTGTCATATACATTCTAGGAGTTTTTTCATAACTCTTAGATCCTTACTTCTTGACTTCTTTCATACTTTACATCTCCTCAATCTCCTCAAGGTTGCTTTATAATCCTTTGGATCTTATGTCATTCTTTTTTTCTTTCTTTATTATATAATCCTTCATGTGTCATCTTCATCCGTCATCTTTATCACATAATACTATCTTGACTTTCATTCCATATTATAAGTCATAATTAGGAACACACATCATAATAGTGAGAAATTTTATTCCTAATCATCTTTAAGAATACACACACTTTTATGATGAGAGACATTGTTCATTCGGAAAGTACATACACAAATGCAGAATTTTACTTCTCAGGCTTAGATCCCCTTAAAGTAGATACATAAGTATAGGACGTTACTTTCCATCTTTACTTCATCATTACTTAACTTTCTTTGTTATAAGATATCTTGAAGTTAATTTCACTTTCATTCTTATTTTATCTTATAACATCTTTGATCTTAACATAGTTGAAAGAATTATATCACATCATCATATTGGCTAGCTAGGCCACATCTTTGGGAACATGCACGTCATAATAATGAGGGACTTTATTCCAAAAAATACGCACACTATAACAGTGAGGGACTTTATTTCGAAGAATACACACACTATAATAGTGAGAGACTTTATTCTAGGGAATATGCACACTTTCTGATGAGGGATTTTGTTCCTTGAGAAGCACATACACAAATGCAGAACTTTATTTCGCAGGCTTAGTTCCAAAGTACATACATAGGTGCATGACTTTACTTCTCACCATTAATGAGTGATAAGGACATTCTTCTTCAACTTTAGGTGCATTATACTTTGTAATACAACAATCATTCATATTAATTATTTTTCATCTTTTAGCCTAATTATGACTGAGAATGCATTACGTATATCTAGGTATCATACACAATCAATGCATAACCTATATACATAAGAAAATAGGTTTAAAACATCATAAAAACCATTTTCCAATGTCACAGCCGTGCCTAGAAATGTCCTAACCATGCCCAGCATTGTCATAGCCGTGCATGGCATTGTCATAATCGTGCCTAACATTGTTACAGTCGTACCCATTTTTATCATGGTCGTGCTAGCCTCAACCTTTCCTAGCCTTAGCCAAATTTCAGTTGTCGCTCGCACTCACAGTCGTGACTAAGTTGGTCATGATCGTGCTCGGCCTCATCACGGCCATGACGAAGATGTCACGAGCATGATCGAGAGCCATTTAATCGCTCAACCTCGTCCCCTCGGTCACGACCGTTCCTAGAGTTGGCACGGCCGTGACGACGTTCTGAAATCTCAATTTTCAAGTAAAAAATTTTGACTTTTGAGATCAAAACTTCAGTAAAAACAATCTAAAATATTACAAAAGATTGCAGGCATGATCTCTAAGCATAGAAGAATCATAGATTATATTAAATCATTCGATTTCCCTTCATTATCAAGATTTAGGATTTTTTCTAAAAAAATCATGCAACTACCAGAATCTATTCTCTGCATGGTATTTGGCAGCAGACATTAAAATATTAATAACTTAATTTATACTTGTTTTTTTCAAATTATTTCAATTTTCTCAGAAAGATAACACAAACATTTAACTTGTGAATAAATTTCAAACCATAATTCAGTGTTTCCAATTTATGATACTTTTTACAATTTCGTCTCGTTGTTATCCGAGACAGCATGATAGTAGTCCGATGTTTGGATCATAACTATTTATATACATCTTAAAATCGGATGAAATAAATTTCTCTGAAAACTAGACTTTGAGGACTTTCCATCCATATTATTTGTAATTTGTGGATAAATAAAATGTATCTAAATAATTATTACAAAACAGTCACAAATTTAACAAATTATACAACATAAATCATACAAACTTGAATCAAAATTTCTATCAAGAACATGGTGTTCTTAAAACTCTCAATCCAAATAAAAAAGGGAGAGAGGAGTTGAATCCCCTTTACATACTTTTAATTTTTAGATTTAAAACATCTTTTTTTTAATCAACTTGTATCTAGGTCTTCTTGTCCTTTTTTTAGAAATCGTGATTTTCTCTTTCTTGATCTTAAAACATAGCCACCGACTATAAATCTCTTAGCTTTAGCCTTTTCTTGGTGGAAAAGAAAAAGAAAGAAGAGAAATTGACGACTAAATTTTTTAAGAATTAATAAAATTTTGAATTCTAATTTATATTAGAGTTTTGGTCAAAAGAATCCCTAAAATTTGGAATATTACATATGTTACTGCAATTTATTGGTCCACGAGTCCAAGAGAAATGCTATTTGACATCTTCTATGTGTTGTTTAACTTGGGACTGACAGCTTGCCTTATTAGAAACATGACGAATCTCATTGTTCACGAAAAGAATCACACCGAAAATTTCATATATTTGTATTACCTTTCTACAACTAGAAAGAATCTGAAAGTCTGGCTTATAATCTATGCGTACAGTTTCAAAAATTGGAAAAAGGGCAATTTGATAAAACTCCATAAACGGTACACTTGTCATGATTTTTTATGGCATACATATGCGAAAATCCTTTAATTTTTTGAAGAAAGAGTGGAAATCGTGATGCATCAAGAATTTGAACAATACCACATGGAAAGTATGACATGATCACAGTCACAAGGAGAAAAGGTCTTTGACATATCAGTTTGATATGACACGTGTGATTGGGGTTAAGTTTGCATAGGTTAAAACATATAATCCGATAAATTAGTTTTTTGATTTCATCTGATATAAAGAATACGTTAAGTCTCATTTTTTCACTATTCTTGATATTAACTTTTTAAAAATGATAACTTTACCCTTTATATTTTTTATAAAATAAATGCTACGTTTAATTATTAATCCATCAATTAACTTCCAACCAAACGTCACCTTAAAGATTTTAATCTGTCACAGGCTACCTTCTAAATATTTGTCCATACAGATTGTCAAATAGCAAATAGATCACATGCCAATATGAAACAAAAGCAACTCAAGAAGTGTTATTATATGTTTCAATTAAACTACTTTTATATTTCTTGTTGTTGCTTATTTGTTCTTTCCGATGCTACAGAGAGATATAGTTCAAGATGCCACTCAATTTGCAACACGAAATCCCTCTTTTTATAAAGGACCAAATGGTATTGCATTAATGGGATGAGTTGAGTTTGGATACAAATTATGATGTGGATTATGAAAGGTTAAGTTAGGTAAATATCTTTATTAATCTTAAGTAATTTTATTTATCATTAATTTGATTAAAAAGAAACAAAGGGTAAAATAGGCATAATATTTCTAATCCTCCAAAAATTACCAATTTGGTTAAGTTTAATTTTAAATTATATGATGGGCTTACCAACATAACCAAACTTAAATTTTAAAAATAATATCCAAAAAAGGTGTAAATTTTTTAAAACCCACCCCATCCCACCCCAATTAATCCTAATTCATCCCTACTAATCCTTTCATCCAAACATCATGTACTACTTGTCCTCTACCAGAGCCGAAACACCCCTTCCATGGAGTACCTTCTGACTTCATTTTACAACTGGTAAGAACATTTGGTAACATAAGTGAAATGAATAATTTTACATTTTTTTTGTTTGACATGCTTTCTCAGAAATAATAGGTAACAGAGATGCACGCAGAACACTTCCCACCAAAGCAACACATTATCAGGAACAAGCAGAAGCGACACAGAAATCAGGGAAATTAGGAGGGCAAGTAGATAAAAAGTTGCAGACAACACTAAGAAAGATAATTAGAATATGCATCTGGTTAATATCCTACCGAGTTCGTTGAAAAATGGCCCTGAAGAGGGATGCCAATAAATAGAACTCACAATTTGTTGAATTATTTTTGGATCAAGAAGGAAATGCCAACGAATGCAGATGGTCATAAAATTTTTGTCAGATAAACAGGGAAAAACAATATCTACCATCTAACAGCTAAGCATTCACGATGAAAGAACATCAACTAGAGAGCAGCATCAAAAGGACATCTGAACCATCATGACTGTCATCCTATTTGCCTTCAAAAAAAAAAAGGACATCTGAACAAAAATGGGAGAGTACAACAATTAAAGACCTTGATTTCAACTAAACAACTAGTAATGAAATGCTGAATCAGTTGCTAGAAGCAACATGCAAATAATCTGCAAAAGGATTAATATCCATATGCTTCCACAATATTCAAGAAATGCAAGGACATAATGGAAAGCTCATTAACTTACCTGGCTCTCTGGAGGAGCTCCTCACAATTGCTGGTTAGCAATTATTAAATTTAACCAGTTTGCAATAAAATTCTGAAAATAAAGCTAGTTTTCCCTTTTGAGGGACTAAAGTTGGAAGTTGATTACAATGTAGTAAAATCTAAGACAGAAATTCCCAAAAATAGGTGAAACTGTATGTTATCTCAGAGAAATGAAGAAGAATTAAATAATATATTTTTTGAGAGGGTAAAAGGATGATTAACCAAAAGTTAATCATCCAGATCCCCTGATAACAAATGAGTAGAGAAAAACATTACAGTTGTAGAAAACAGAGGGTTACGAAACTAAAAACAGACTAGGTTCCGGTCAAAAACATTTAACAATGAAGGCTCCATTCCTTCGCTAAAGAGCTGATCTGGAAGATGATGTTATCAGCATAACATGGGACTCCCCTGAAGACCGCCGCATTCCTTTGTAACCAGATAGCCCACATGGTAGCAAAAATCTTCGTCACATCCCTTCTGGATCTATAAGTATATGAGTTAGACAGACCACCTATTCTGAAAGAATTAAATAATATTACTTGGCATATGTGGAGCCAAATCACCAAGTATAACATCAGCTATCAATTTATATCTTATAAATGCAGGTAAAAGGTTTAGCAGTCATCAACCAACTACAGTGTCCAAGCAAGATGGTTCAGAAATAAAGGAAAACATTGCAGTGATTAACAATGGTGATCTTTTGTTCTTCTCTGAGAAATGAGTCATGCCCACGAAATGGCATACAGACAAAAGCATATTCAATTAGACAATATGTTTGGGTACTGGACAAAAAAATGTAACATAATGTCTTCCGTTTCAGCAAATTTGTTGATAAAGTAGAGCATATCCAGGAAATTCTTCAGAAGATTATACAGAGGAAAGAAATGCTGCATTGCATATGAAACATTTTCTCTTCTGAAAGCATTGAATATGAAAAGTCATCCCAATAGTATAACAGTGGCAAAAAATAGCTTCTTGTATATCCATTTTCCTTTTATTGAAGGAAAAGTTGTACTTACTTTTTGTTAATTATAGGGATGACAGAGGAGAATAACAGCAATGCATAAAAAAGGTAGGCCCAAAATACAATAAAGAGGAGAATAACAGCAATGCATAAAAAAGGTAGGTCCAAAATACAATAAAGTTAAAACTGTTGCAAAAAAAATGAACCAATTGTGCTCAATAGTTTTGACAATAGCAATGAAAACTGACTTCTCGGATAACATTTCCCCTTTGACAAGCAAAAAAAAAATCCAGATTAAAGTAGCACTTTGTTTGGTAGAAGACAAATCTGAAATTGGATCCAAGTGCCAAAACTGAAAGAGAAAAAGTGACTTCCCTTAGAACTCCTTCAATAAGTACTGATGTAGAATATATTGATATTAAAACACATATGACTACAGAATTCTGGACATGCCAAACATCTGATGGTTTCATTTGATTTTTTTTTTTTTTTTGAGAAGAACAAGGATGACTAACAGATTTGTGGTTGTCATCTGACTATATATATATACTGTGAAAAGGTGTACAAATGTAATGAGCAAGAAGGAGATAAAAAGAGAACTCCAACCTAACCAAAACCCCACTCCCTTATAAGATAGGAGATGTGGTGTACAACACGCTCAGGGTGACAACTCTCCCCACAAAAAATGATCCAGTTGCGCTGCAGCCAAATGGCCCAGGCACCGGCCACAAAAGTCGCTAGTGGCACTCTCCAACACTGCCTCTGACAGATGAGGCCCCGGAGAGTATGCCACATGGTCTCAAGGTTTGAAGCAAGAAGGCTCGCAATGCTCGTCCGCTGTCAGATACTTCGGGATGTCGCACAATCGGAAAAAAGGTGAGGTATGTCCTCCATTTCCGCGCCGCATAGAACGCTCGATGTGTCACCGTGTGGTGCCCATCTCGCCTTGTAGCTCCTGGTGAGGAGGCGACCGCGCCGCAAAAGCCAAGCAAAGATTTTGACCTTCAGCAGGATACGGGTGCGCCAAATAAGTCTACAGTCAGTCGTGAAATCCTCTGGCAGAGTGGTAGTGGGGAGAAAGCAGATGTAAAGACTCCGGGTGGAGAAGGACTCCGACAGCCAAACCCAACCGTCCATCCTGGACCGGTCCGAGCATAGGCCCGCCAGACGCTGCTGAAGTGCAAGAAACTCTGTGAAGCGCTGGTCAGATAGGTGCGATCTGAAACCAGGAGACCAAGCGCCAAATCCTGTCCCCCCCTCCTCCGTCCAAGTTTCTGCTACTTGACGTTCATTTGATTGTTATAAGTGGTAAGGCATCTCTCCTCAGAAAAAAAGGGTAAGGCATCACTGGACGTTCCTCATCTCCGATCCAGAGCTTTTCATGGTAGCATGTACAAGTTACATCTATGTCCTCCCACAAAAAAAATAAAGAGATTACATTTATGTCTGCTGAAGTGTTTTTTTCTTTTTTGTGAGTATGTCTGCTGAAGTTCTATGCATAGAATGTTGACCAACTAAGAGGCAAAGGATGAGCTTCAGTGTTAAACACAAATTTATCTAGAGGGAGAACATTGATTTCTCCAAATAAAAGATATAAACACTTCAAAGTTTCTCCTATGAATCAATGAAACTCCCAGATGACTACCTCCTTGCTAGTTGTCCTTTCTTGTTTCAAAAAAAAAAAGTTTCTCCTATGAAGAAAGTCTCCATCTTGTCTCTTCTCGATGGAGGTATTCTTGTAACATCATCAAGAGATGTATAACCTCCAGAACCCACCTGTGTATCAAGCCTTAAATATCTGCCAACCCCATCCACAGTATCTGAAAATATCATATATGAATATTACATTCATGTTTTCGTAATAGAAGAAAAGAATTCACAAATACTCATGATCATTGAATCCAGTATACATGATACTTTGAATCTCAAATGATATGATACAACATAAACAATAACTCCATAGTTTTTGGTCGCAAAAGATTGTGACAATATTTTGTTTAACTATTATATCACCTAAGTATTCAGAACTTGTGTTTCCACCATGATTTTCAGGTCACCAAGAAGGTGCATCAAAATATCCTAATTAATGTTTGATAGAGATGAAAGTTAGATAGATGCATGCACAAACCTTGAAATCTTCCTGGCGCTTCTATATGATGTGTTTGGCCACCAATCCACTTCAATTCACATTCGAATTGATCACCTAACCCATACAAATTATTACAAAATTTGCAATTGTATATTAGTCTCTTCCTTAAAAGAGTATCTGAAAATTGCCTGTTACTTGCCTTAGCAATAACTCATCTGGCAGATGCATCGACATTGATATGACCCCCACCAAAATTGCTGTTTTGTTGGACAGTTATTGGTGTTCTCTTGCTCCAAACTCCACAAATCTTATAATCCCAAACAATCTTTGAAATATCATCTTGAGGTGGATTCAGCTCCTGTCTTTTAACTGATTTGTGAAGTTCACAAAAAAATTTAGGGTCCTGCAGTCTGATGTATTCTCTCAAAACATTCTCATGGTCAGGCACCCAATTTCTGGGAAATGATGTGTAGTCACATGAAGGAATAAGTGACATGTGAGAGAATTGAACGCCATCAATCGCATCAACCATTCCCATCCTCAGAAGATCAGAGTATTCTGGTGCATCATTTCTTGTGAACTCCCTCAATGGATGGCTGAGATCACGTGATGCAATCTTGTATACCTTGGCACGGGACTTAAGTCTATACCTTGCTGCATAGAGCTTTGCCAATGAACTCCTGATGACATAAGCACAAAAGCCAACGATTTTCTTCCTGTTATCTGCATAAGTATACCAATCTGCCATGGTCTCTAGAAATTTATTCATCTGTGAGTTTGTATGAGCTTGACCAGCATACAACATCGGAGTGCATGGCAGTGGCTCTGGATCCTTATCCCCTTTTACTAGCTCAAGCTGCCTGAATTGGCTTATGCATCTCTGAAGACTTGCAGTGACAGAAAGCAAAGTGCCAACACCTTTCTTGCTCACAATTTTCCCACCAGAGGCTGTGTAATGCAATGTAGGGTATATAACCCTCCGACATATCACATGATCCAAAAATTCAATTCCTCTGGTTATGTGTTCAATCTCAATATTTGCATTATTCAGTCTCAACCCATATCTGCTCTCACAGAACTCAATCAAATCTTTAGATAATCGCACTGCATCCTCTCTTGGTCCTCGAATGCCAACCAATATATGAGATCCAAAACGGACATAGTCCATCCTCCTTGTCTTTTCATTCCCGCTTGATGGCACAAACTCCGGCCACGCAGGGTTATGACAACCATCATCCATGGACTCCTTCCAAATTGAATCAAGCTTTGAAGGGCAGAAGTACTTAGCTATACGCTCCTCCATCCAAGTATCCAACTCATTGAGACAGATATTGGCAAGCAGAGGGCTAAGGATCCCGCAATGTCCATAGTTCGGCACTCTTGCAGCCTCTTTTGGAGCGAAGCTAAAGAATGTCCTTAGCCAGTATGGGTCAGGTTTTGGTTCATTCTCATTCAACACTTTCTTCTTCCTGCTCTTTCTCAGTACCTTCCTTTTCATCCGCTTCTTGGCCAATCGATCAGATACCTTCTCCGGTTTTACTGAGGCAGCCCTGACAGGCATCTTCAATGCAGACTTGACCAAGCTAAGGACTTTACGATCAGAGATGCCTTTCTCTAGGCAGTTGATGATGAGCTCTGGGGCAAAATTGTCAGAAATGTCAGTGAGGTCGGCTTTCAGGAACCAAAGGTAGCCGGCGAAGTTGGACCGCAGGGAGCGGAGGAGGGTGTGGGGACTGCGTCCTGGGCGGAAAGCGTGGGACTTGGAGGAGAAACCGGGTTCGAAGATGGGCTCGAGGATGAGGAGGAGTAACTCCTGGAGAACGCGGTCCTGAAACGGAGGGGGAGCAGTCGCAAGGAAAGTTTCGAACTTGCGGCGGGAGATGGGGCGGGTAGACGGATGGTCGTTCGGGGACCGGAGGAGGAGGTGGGAGGAGGAGCCCCAGGGATAGGGATTGGGTTGAGGGTGACATAGGACGGCGAGCTGGAGGGACATGAGGGCGCGGAGATGGGGGAAGTGTATGGCGCTGCGAGGGGGGAAGGCACCGGTGGCGTGGGCGCATGAGCGCTGGTATGCGAGCACCCAAAGGTCGAACTTTTTGAGGAAGCCCGTGAGGTTGGGAAGCGGCGGGGCATCGCGCGGACGGGCAAAACAGCGCAACCACAGGTCCGAGCACACTTGAATAGGGTCTTCCTTCATGAGATCGTAGGGGTTCTTCAGAGCCTCCTGGTCCTCCTGCTGTTCTTGTTGGCGCCCATGAGAGGGCGTATAGCGGTGCGCTAGAACGGAATGGCGACGGAAGCGAAGGAACGAGAGCGCGAGTTGTCGAGAGGAGTGGCGCGCAAGCGCGAGGGAGGGGAGGTTGGGCATGACGACTCCAGTCAAGGGTTTATCGTCGAACAGGTTGCGGGCATGACGACTCCAGTCAGGGGTTTAATGGAGTGCAACGACGATGGCCTGCAAACTGGCGCGACGATCTATGGACGGCGAGAACGGCGGCTGGGATCTTGCGTCGAAGAAGGCTGAACGTGGGGCGAAGCGGGGCGCACCGACACAAGGGCGCGGCGATCTGTGTCGGCGAGCTCGGCGGCTGCGATCTCGCGTCGAAGAAGGCGGAATGCGGGGCGTGGCGGCGTCGTCGAAGGAAGAACGCGGTCTCGAGGCTGAGGCACCGCGGCGCGAGAGAACCCCTCTTCCCCCTCTTCGGTTTTTTCAGCGTGAGCAAACCGCAACTCCTGAACCCCGAAAAAAAAGCAACCGTCAGATGAATATCCAACGGGGATGGGCGGAGAGGGTCCTTCCCCCGTACAATTAGCACATATAATAAATTATTCTTTCAACATCATCTAGAATTTAAAGAACATATAGAATTGCTTGACACCAACTTAAAGTTCAAATGTGTTAATAAGCGAGTCAGATGTTGCTAAAGAAATTATCAAATCTAAAAAATGTAGAAGAAATATGTTTGAAGTATTTTACTTCCGATCTGAAACTGTTATTGATAAGAAAATATTTATTAACGAATTAATATATAGATTATCATTTCATAGTTTGAAAATTAAATTTGAATTATTTCTTCGCTTTTTTTTTTACAATTTGCAAATTTGAAATTATCATTTCTTCATTTGTCTACACTTGCAATTTGAAATATTTTACCCATCGATTCCATTTGCACTCTTATCTGCTTCGTCTACCACACGTCCCGGTGACTCCCCGAGACGGCATCAACGTGGGACTCCATGGACCGCACTCCACAGCGCAAGCCTCCGGATAAGTTCTCCGCTCCTCCTATTATCGGCGGCCCAGCGGAGCTCGTCGAGTCCCCTCTGCAGATCGCTCGGGCGTCCCGTGTCCACAGCCGGCTGGTGATAGACGCACGATGGCTTCCTCCGCCGTCCTCCGCTGCCTCCTCGCGCTGCTCGCGTTCTCTATCCTGGCGCCGCCGCCTTCGGGCGCCGCGCGCAGCCCCCCTCGCGCGATCTTTCCTCCGACGTGCAACCGCATCGAGTGCCCGTCCTACGCCGTGATCGACAGTGGGGATGGCTACGAGATTCGTCTGTACGACTCGGCGGTGTGGATGTCGACGTCCCCCGTCGAGGACATCTCCTTCGAGAACGCCACTAGGACGGGTTTTTTCGAGTGAGTTTTGCCTCTCCCATCACCTTTGTTCCTTTGATGTTTGCTTTTTTGCCTCAACGCCGTGCAGCCACTTAGAGGATTAGATTCTTAGTTCGTGGAGGTCTCGGGTTTTGTTTAATCGACTAGTTCACATGATTCTGTGGAATTAGTGATAATATATCTGATATATTTAGTAATCTACTCGATGCTTGACGGATGTCCTCTTTACTGAAAGAATAGAAATGAATGAGGTAAACAATGTGTTTATGAACAATGGAAATACGCAGGTTATGGAAATAATGAAGTGTTTATATTACTTCATGCTGACAATAATGCAGTAAATAATCCTTAAGAAAAAGATCCGAATAGTGAGATGACGAAAAGTAGTTTGTGATAAACATAGCTGCATGTATAGATTAAAGGCAAAGATGTTGAAATCACTTTCCAACCAAAGTCAGATTAGCAAGACTTTTTCCCTAGTTTTTGTTCATCGAGGCAACAATAACTAAAATCACATAACAAAGATTTATATAACTAGTGTGACACTGTGACAGTGTGACCTATCACTAGGTACTTTTCCTCAAAATCTGATTATTGATCATGTCTTAATCTTAGCTACCTCATAAGTACGCAGAAGTGTCAGACGTAACTCGTATCTACTTAGACTTTCTCAATTAACAGTAATGGATCAGACATCTTTAAATGGACCTAACAGACAAAAAAAATGCTTGGAATCCTTCTAAGATGCAATGAAAGGTAGAAGACTTTTAACATGTTATACTATATATCTACATGCCAACAGACTTTAACAAGGACAATATTTTACACAATGACAATATAGTAGCATAAATCATATAAAAAAAGTGCCAATCACATTAGTATACATCATAACCTTTAAATCAAAACTACATTAGATGACATTTGGGATGGTAAATTCTAGGTCAATTGCTTATGCAGTATGTTCTTATCCCACAGGTTGTTCTATTACATCCAAGGAAAAAATGACTACGGGGAAAAGATTGAGATGACAGGCCCTGTGATCACCCAAGTCGCACCAAGCGATGGACCATTCTGTGCATCATCTTTTGTCATAAGTTTCTACGTGCCAAAGAAGAACCAAGAGAATCCACCTCCAGCCAAGGGGCTTCATGTACAGAAATGGGGTCCCAAATATATCGCAATAAGGCAGTTTGGAGGTTTCGTATCAGATTACTCCCTTGGAGAAGAAGCTGCAGCTCTGTACTCAAGTCTTCAAGGCTCCAGCTGGGCTTCTGCACTTGACAAAGGCCGGAAAGCAGATCCTACAACATCTTACATAGTCGCAGGGTACAATCCGCCATTTGAGTTTACTGGCAGAGTAAACGAGATATGGATGACTTTGGATGTTGCAGACTCTGGCAGGATGTAGTAAGTATTATTATGATGTGCTGATGTGCAGATGGGAGTAAGAGAGATGATCAAGTCTAAACATTGTGGGATTATGTATATTTCTCCTGCCTACATAAATGGTTCTTATCATCTCATGGTCGAACCTTCCTCTATATTTGCGAGCTTTCAAATGGGAATAATAAAATAAACAAGAAATGTTGTAAGTATGTTTGTCTTGCTGTTTAGGCTTTGAAGAGAGAATATAATAAGTCTGATGTTTTGAACAACCTTCTACTCCCTTCAATATTTTTTTCCCTTTCCAAGCAATTTTAGAGTTCATGCGGCTTAATCAACTGGCAGAGCATGTAAAACTACACGATTTTTTTCCTACAGATTATGAGAGGCATAATTTAGCAGTAATACAGCAGCAACATTTTCTTGGTAAGAAATACAATCAGCTCTGTTTGCATTCTTACCAAGAAAATGTTGTTGCTGTATTACTGCTAAATTATCCCTCTCATAGTCTGTAGGAAAAAAATCGTGTGGTTTCTTTCTCTCCTCATCATAAGCTATGAATTACTTAGGCCGGTGGAAAGTGGACTATGAGTCCTGCATATCGATTCAATCTGCGCATATGATTAACGGATAATAAGTTTTCAACTCCGCATATGTCTTTAAATTCCTGGCTGCCCATGCAATGGTAATAAAGACCGTTTAAATAAACTCTGTAATATCAATTGAGAACTCATATCTGCATTACTTCATCTAATTAGAAAAATAAAAGTAAGTGCTTCATCACATGCTTATTTGGTAGTAGTATAGAAAATTGACTTATTCCATCTTAAACACCTACTAATCGGACTGATACATTAAGAAGAGTCCAAAAGAAAAGAAGCTTCAAGACTGAAATTTGTGACGACGCATGATTATAACAATAAACTGGCCAAAATTTGATCATCTTGTAGTGTCGTCTAATCCAATAAGTAACAAAAAAAACTATATTTTTATATAAATATTAAATAGGATCAAGATTCTAAGTAAGCTCGTAACCCAAAAGAATACGTTAATTAAGCATGCAAGGGCTTTCCTTTCGTTCCTAGATTTCCATACTTTAGTTCTGTCACAAATTTTCGAGCATGACATTATTTTTTTCACTCTCGAAGCCCTACCGATAACTCAATTAACTAATTAAGCTGGCATGCACGGATCAATTATGCCCCAGAATTTTCTTCTATACGATTAGCTACTCATAAACTGGTCACATGAGATTGTGCGTACAAGTCCTCCCTCGAGGAGCAAACCATGTCGTGCATGGAGTACACGCTAAGTAACGCGAATAATGCCCGAACACAACAACCTTGGAGCCACCAAAATTCCATCCCCAGGCCATAAAAACTCACATGCATGCAGGTGCAGCATCTCATCTCCTCCTTGATGGTTTAAACCCTCGTAAGCCGCCGGCAACCTAACCAATTTTCTCTCCCTTCAATGCCATGTTTTGCTCCCTACCTCTACATTTATTTTGGGGTCTTCTCCTAATTTGTCTAGCTAATCTTTCTGTCCCTACGAATGACAAAGAAAAAATAATTTTATATTGAATGATGTATTATGTCCTCGCTCCAATCAAGCTGACTAGAGTGCTTTTACAGAAAGTTATTTTCTAAAATTATTTGCTTTGCGATTTTAAAAGATTTTCATTGTTCAAGTGCATGTTAGAGATTCCTTGATACCCAAAAACACTCGGGTTATAAAAAGGTCGGTGCAACTAGGAGATTAAATTTTGTGTTGAGTCATCCCGTATCGCGAAACAAGTAGCCTTCTGTCGTTTATTTATAACTAAATACTAATTATATACATATAATAGGCGAGGTCCAAAGTGCACAACAAGAAAATGTAAGATAAACGGAACTTGTTCCGCCCAGGAGGAAAGAAGCAAAAACTAGTTGATGAATCTTCTTAGTTTGTGCGTGTTCCAGTATCAAGTAGCATGCACCTGTTGCTAAGAATCAGTATGAAGAGCAAAGTGATAAGAACTAATTAATGTACAACGCAACCAAAACGTACACTGCGACCAAAAACAGGACTAAGGCACAAAAGCTAGTCATCTGATCGATCAGCGTAATTAATCAAGGAACAATAACACACAATGCAAGCATTTTGACGATATATGTATTCCCCTCTTCAAGGCGTCGTCACAGAATCCTCCCGGCAGAACAAATCGATGGAGTAGGGCTCGTCGTTGACGCGCCAGGAGGACTCGGACGGCGGCACGGAGCCCCTCGGGAGCATCGCGGCATACGTCCCCGCCGCCGGGAGTCCGTCGCCGGCATTGCCGGCGCCCTTTCTCCTCTTCCTGGTCCTCCTCTTTTTGATGGGCTTGCCACCGGGAGGGTGCTGATGATGCCTCGGCTTCGTGACATGGAGGACTTGCTGGTCGCGTGCGTGGTCCAGGGCATGGCCATTCATGACGACCTCGTGCTGGGTGGAGAGAAGGAGGGATGGAGGAGCGAGAGAGAGGAAGGAGAGAGAAAGGAGGAGGAAGAGCAGCGCACAGGAGCCCGTGCTGTGGTGGCGGAGGCCCATGAGAGAGAGAGAGAGAGGTGGAGAGCTCGTCACTGCAGAGAGGCATTTCTTTGGACTTGGAGTGCAAAAAGAAGGGGAGGGAAGGGGGCATGTAACGTAGATCTCAAGGGGCCATATTTATTATACTTTTTGCATTTATTTTGGCATATCGTCGTTAATTAAGGAGTCGGATAAACCAGTTGGGCGATATTAATTAATTTATTACTATTTTCTAGAGCTCATGGGTATGAACACCGGGATAATATGACGTCAAACAAAAATGAAAACTAAATTTTGATTAAATTGATGAAATCGAAATCCAGATTATTCTGTAATGAAATGTGAATTTTAAATTCCACGTCATTTTACAACTGGAGTGTAACTTTGTGTAAGAAAAGATCCATTAATTCGAAAAATCTATAAATCAAATAGAAAAAACTAAAAATAGGGGCCCACATATAAGTTAGGATGATTTTTTAATAGATCGAAATTTATTCATAAAATTATAATTCTATCCGAAAAAATCATACTCTTTTTATTTATACGTACATAATAAATAAGTCTTCAATTTTTTTTATTATAGATATAATATTTTTATGTGATTCAATATTTTATATCACATTATGAAATTCAAATTTGATAACTTTAAATTAATTATAAAATTAAATATGTCTGTATTAATTTTAATTTTTTTACAAAAATAGGGCTGCGAAAGAATCCAATTCAAAAGAATTGACTCATTGAAGTTAGTCTAAAATATAGTCTTTTATGTTGTAATAGCCGGTTAAAAAAATATATAAAATAAAATCAAAATGAAATCAAAATTGTAAAACCAATTATCCAAGCTCATTATTAAGCCCATTAGCATGTTAAGTCCATAATCTAGCCTATAAAAGCATTAACTTGCTCTTATCATTTCATTTCCTCTCTCTCACTTCTCTCTTCTTCCCAAGCACGGAGACTCCAACAAGGTTCTTCTAGTTCCTTCTCATTTCTGCACTTCCTTTTGATTTCAGCACCATCCCCTCACTTCTTTTCCCAATCGGAATGCTTCTTAGGTGGAGAACGGTAAGGGAAGTGTGATTATTGATGATCGGAAAGGCTTTAAGCAAGAATTACTTCAGAAGAAGGTGGGTGAATTCGAAATTCTCTGCATAACTTAATTAGCAATAGTATAGAATTATGGTTCTTATCTTGGAATGTGTTCTTGATTGATGGGAGGATATGAAAAATGGATGATTGATTGTGTTCTTGTGTTTGATTCTTGTTTTATGATTCCTGATGACCCTAAATGTGTTCTGTATTAGTCATCCATGCTTAAATGATTGTTTGTATGCATTGATTTCATTTCTGAATTGAAAATCGCTAAAAATTGCATTATGTCTGATCCTGTTTTCACTGCGATCGGTCAATCGATTCAGGATATCGGTCGATCGGTGATATGAGAATCGGTCGACCGATCGGTAGAGACCGATCGACCGATCATTCCTTCCGACCGAAGCTTTTTCTTCTTTTCAGACTGTGTTATCGGTCGACCGATTCAAAGATATCGATTTACCGACGCTCAGGACTTACAGACTGAGAATCATTGTATTGCATCAAGACCAACCGGTCGATCGATCCAAAGAACCAGTCGATCGATCCTTATCCAGAATTCATTTTTGATTGCTGATTGACCAAGATTCATTCTATGATTGTGTTATGCATTTCCCTACTGATTGAATTGTTGTGTGACCACATCAATTGTCTTGTTATTGATCTGTCCATTGATCCAATCACCTTATCGAATGAAAGAGTTATGCATTGATAAATAGATTAAAGCAAGAAAGGTAAAGAGATAAAGGGAGGGTGGCCAGCTTATGCTAAGTGCTTATCGTGAAGGGTCGCTCCCTTAGCCATGGCTTGATCAACCATTGGCTGCACAAGGCTGTATTGGTTGCTCGGCGTAAAACTCCCACAAGTTAAAGGCACCCAAAGTCACCTAAGCTAAGTGAAAGATACAAGCACAAAGAATATGTACAAGTGATATGAGAATAATGACGATAAGTGAATCATGATTATTGATCAGCATTATTATGGTAACCTCTCATGATTATATGATCCATGATCTCTTGTATCTATCTAATCGAATGATCTTATGCTCACTACTTGATCTTATTATCAATGATTACTGATTCTGACTATTGCTATTTATTATTATGCATTGAGCACTTTATGGATCCCCACTAGGCTGTATAGCTTACGGGAGGACCTCCTTCCATGTGTTTGATTTCCACAGGACTAGGTCAGTGATGGTGTTGAGATCGTGTGCCGCGACCAGTTCGAGCGATGTTAAAGCACATGAATTGACAGAGGACCTAGTTATTTTTATCTTTAATTTCCGCATTATGAGCTTTGATATAACTCAGATATTATATCTTGGAGATTTTGTAACACTTCGAGACTTCCGACATTTTGATATCCTATGTTCTTTGTTATCTCTATTGCTAATTTGTTATCGCTTTTATGGAGTTTTAGTCAAATTGTTGATCATAGTTATTATGTTTTCGTAGCATCTTCGGAGAGATCATCGCCACATGACGTTGGTCGATTTGGGGGCGTTACATATGTTTTTAGTGTTATTAAACATCATTATTCCTTGAGATAATTATTGGTAATATATTGCTGTTGTTAGCCTTAATTTTTTAAGAAAATAGTTTTTTGATATACTATCTCAATTTTTAAATCTTATTTATATTAATGATTGTTTATGTCATCTAAAAACATCACTGTTCATTAAAATGCATGCATCCTCATTTTAGATCGCTTGTGATATTTGTATATGGTAGTTTAAGGTATCATATTTTGAGAACTTCACTAGATGTTATATATTTTAGATTTATTTTTTATTAATAAAGATTCATTATTGATTAATATTTATAATTGATCGGTTTAGCGTGTGCTTCATGAGTTTGTTATCTTTTTCATAAAATGCATGCAATCTCATCACAGACATATTAAATCAAAATGCACGCATCATCATTTTATCAACATTATACACCATCTTTTTTCATTAATACCAAACCATAGTTTAACTATTACGATCAAGGATAAAAACTCTCATGTATTAGAGTCTTAAAGTAATATTCAAATATTTAAGTTATAAAAAATTATTTGAAGTTTTCGGTATCCTAAGAGGTTGTAGAGTAGATCTTTAGAATCTTAACTTATAAATGTCTTATGTGATTGTTTTATTTTTAAATTAATTTAAAGTAAATTTTAATTTAAATATTGATTAAAATAATGGATAATTTTTTTATCTAAAAACTGACTACACCCGGATTAACCCCTATCTTAGAGGACCGAGTTTAGATTACAAATTTATTAGACGATGAAATAATAACCCATTATTATCTTTTGGCCACAGGGACAAAGCGAATTGATTAAGTATCACAATTTCTTTTTTGGGGAGGGCTAAAATTGGAGTATGCAGATGGAAGCAATGTTATCAAAATCGGATCGGATCGGCCAGTTCAACCGCGAACCGGCCGGTAATCCGGTTCGGTTTGATATCAAACCCATTTTTGATGTTGGACCGGTCAAAACCAGTTGAACCGGGTCGGTTGAATCGGTTGAACATGGTTCAAATCAAATTTTGAAAAATAAAATTTAAAAATGATAAAAATAGAAAGTTAAGAAATAAAAAAGGAAAGGAATATGAGAAAAGTAAAAAAAGGAAAGGAATATGAGAAAAGTAAAAAAAGGAAGGAGTATGATATGTATAAAGTTAAATAGGAATTGAAATAGAAAAGGTAAGTATTCAAAATTGATTAACATTAAAATAGAAAATTATTAAAGGACATAAATAAAGGAAATAAAAAGGAAAGTGTTAAAGAAAAAAATAAATAAGAATAATTTAGGATAAAATTTATTAATATAGCATCTAGCATTAATAAATAATAGATACTAAATTAATAATAATCTATTTATATTTATATGTTAATCATTTTTATTTATCATTATTAAATTTTTTAATAAATAAAATTATGTTATATTAGTTTTTAATATTTTTAATAGGTTATTAGTGCAATATTCATATATTATATCATATAAATTATATTATATCCTTATAATTATTATAAATAATATTATTTTAATAAAATCCGGTTCAATGCGGTCGAACTCGATTGAACCTGTTCAACCACGACCCAATAAGAAATCTGATCCGATTCTGAAAAGATTGGATGGAGGGATGAAGTATTAGCAGAACATGTTTTTAAATGTGGGTCCTATCTCCAAATTTGAAATGCACGTTCAAGTAAATATGTGGAAAATTAATGTCAGTATATATGCTTAAAAATCAATTGGTTAGTTCGGTCTTTTTTTCATGAGGCAATTAATTTCTTTACAAATCAAGTTTCAGAGTTTTACTTTCATCCGAAAGAATCTTTAAGGATCATGAAGTCTTTATCTTTTCAAGTCTGAATTGGAAGCCACATTTGTATATAAGTAAACTTGCCCATTAATCGGGTTTGTAAAGTGTAGCCAAATATAAGAATATAGTTTCTCAAAACGTTAACTAATTACAAAAGGAAAATGAGCCAATACAGATAATAATCATCCTTTAAGGTTGAGCCCAAAGTGCTCTTGAAGCTTCACCCATAACTATTCAGCGAAGATAGATTTTTTTTTTTCTAAATTATCAACTTCAAGTTGGTAGCAAATTGATTATGTGGAATGTGGACTAACATACTTCTCAATTGAAAATGAACATTCAAAACACAAGTTGCACATTCCATCAAAATAACAATTTCTTTAACTTGCCCCACCACTCACTTGACTCAAATCAATCATATAGTTAGCTAACAGCATATGATGGGGAGTTTTATCCCACTATAAGATGCAAGAGAACTGATGACATTTTTATGAGCCTAGATATGTTGAGCTGTATGATATTAATTTTCACAGATAACAATAATAAGAAATTACGAATGTTCACTAAGATAAGTCAGTAATACATAGTCTTTTCCCCTCTCACAATTGAAGTATTAGGCATGCTCCATTCAACTAAAAAAATATGAAGAACGCCATTTTCCAACAAAGGGGATCATAGCACATCTACATGTTGCAAAATTCAGAAGCTTGAACAAAACCATCTTTGTGATTACTCCTGTACCGGTCATACAAACTACAATTGCCCGCTGACATCAAAGGCTGGGTGGAAGAAACATAGGTCCTTTCTATATTCCTTCCTTTATGTACACCGCCCACAGGTTGCATCGAAATTGAAGAATCCATCACATAACCTGTGTTTTCTTTAAGGAACCTCGTTTCAGCCATGGAAGGCGAAAACTTTGTGCACGAGATTGTGCTGTTTTCAGGATACTCTGGTGGATAAAAGGGACCAAATATGGAAGAAATAGCATCGATGCTAGCATTATCTCCGAAATCCACCGTGCTAAATGAATTCCTGGTACTCTCAGTAGTAAAGGATGACTCATCTGAACTTGTGAAAAGAGACCAGTCACTAGATGTGGCATCAGAGAAGTCTGTGCTCAACGAATCTGAAAATATTTCTTCTGCTGGGATAATATTATCATCTGAGGGCCTTGACATGTATCCAGCAGCTTGGTCATCAAAATGTTCAGCATATTCTGTCCCAGGATCATACAAAACTCCAGGTGGTTTTGTTTGCCCATGTTTCAAAATTTTCTGGCTCTTCGGTCCTCCCCGTTTTGTAAAAGTTGGAACTTGCAGTGGCACTTCACAATCATAACCACTTGGGGGTCTTGGAAAAGATCTAGAAGAGAAAAGGAAGTTAAAGAACATGATAAATTGGATATCTAACTCAAATTACATGATAGATGAGTATTTTAGAAAGACCTGGAGTAAAAAAGCATGTATGCACCCTCTGACATGACTTGGCTTAGTGTTACCGCCTGCACCTGTTATCAACAAGCAACATAAGCATATGTCTACCAGACTTCAGACAAAAGAATGATCATGCATGCTTTTGATTCCTTGGAAAGTTCATGAATAACAATAAATTAATCGCGTCAGATTTAAATATGCAACGTATGGAACTAAAATAGTTAAAAGTGGTAATCCATGCTCTTGTAACAAGTCTACCCCATTTCTTCCAGACTGAGGTTGTCGAGGAGACAGAAGCTTCATAATGTTGCACTTCTTATTTTTGAACAAGTTCAATGAGATAATTAATTTAACAGATCAGAGCACACCATCACTAAATGCCAGGCTTTATAAAGCACCAGATCAGATTGACAATTGTAACTTTCACCTTGGCCCGTGATAAATATCAAGCAATGCACGCCATCGGTGCTCCTTGCATAATATACATAAATGGCGAAGAAGGATGATTTTATGACAATTGTTAATATCTTGAATAAGTAACAACAACAACAACAACAAATCCTTATCCCACTAGGTGGGGTCGGCTACATGGATCATACGACGCCTCATTACCAACACCATTCCTTCCCTTTATCTTGAATAAGTAACATCTGCAAATATTTTGAATAATAGATTGACATTAAAATCCCATTATACACATATTTATAAGTTGCAACTATTAGAATCAACCGTTGCTCAACTTCTTCTAGCTTGATGAACCATCAAACCGAAGCTCAGCACTTTACTTTCATAATGACTTCTAGCTCACGACAATTAGTTTCTTTTAATGCAGATCAGCGGAAGTCTAATTGGAAGATTCTCAGCAAAAAATGTACTTACTCATCCACATTCTATTGCTACATCTGAATGGCTGAGTAGTCATAATTTTTTAAATCAATGATATTTACTACTTGGCTTTTTGGTTGAAGTCAATCCATGAGCTACATTTTATGGTGTTAATTCTGATATTCAAAAGCTTACTACACGAGAGGAGCGTTAAAGGTAAACCTTTTTTATGGTGACCCTTTTGGAATTGCATTTCAAGCTTGTGCTTCTTACTGGAGTTCAACCCACTATTTTTTTCCGAGGGGAACCCACTAAAAAATAAACCAACTAGTAACCACAAATCAAGGTTCTTAAACTCTCTAGATTAACTCAAACACTCATGAGTTACAACCACCAAACAAATGAAGTCGGCATAGATTCATAACTTGGAGTAAAGTCACAAGTGAATTTAATAAACTCGGATAGAGAAGGTAAAATCATAGAGCTCCAAAATTATTATTTCCAAATTAAATTAGGCAAACTCCAAAAAGGGGAATCATTGATCCCTCGCCTCCTTAAGTATTTGACCATGAATCTCTCATTTAATAAGGTCATTGATCTTCCTCACTATCTCATAACAAGACAATCTTTTTTTGTGAAACCAAATGAAGATAACCATCCATGCAATTATTATTTTTTCTTTAGAGGATGAAGGATGGCTAGCAAGTCGGTTTGGTCATCCAGGGATTGTCATTGCTGATATCAAAGTATTACATAGTGCTGGCAATAGAGGTGCATACAGGTATTTATGGGGAGAACAAGGATACCATAGTCCATATAAAGAGGCCACACTCTGGTCTCTGGTCAATATTTGGAGTCGGTGAGTAATGTTGTCGGCGTAGCACCGCTTAGCCCGGAAGACCCATGTAATTATTTATTGAGCAGATAACTAATGATAATCAATATTTTCTTTCTCGTGCACATTGATGTCTTCTTTTTCTCAATCTCTCGTACCTCATATCTCAATCTCCTATACGCTCCTATTTTTTTTTTCAAATTCTTTCACTTTTGCAAAAGTAAGAGAGTGCACTCTCATTTCAGCTATCTCATTCCATTTCTCAAATTCTGATCAGCTTTCTCTTCCAATTACCGATCAAATATAAAAAAAATGTCATATTGTCAATCTTATTTGTTTACCAACTGTAAAAAATTAATAAATAGTTGGCATACTAGGCATTTTATGAGAACACTTATTATACGTAAACTCTAAAATTTCATGTCACAACTTTACAAAGTGTAAAATGAGTTTACGTAATCTCCCAAGTTTGAAAAGTGTCATGAAATATATTTAACATTATATATATGGGTTCACATTTAGCCTTTGTTGCTTAATTATACATGCAATGATGTTGAACTAGGAAAATAATGCCATACACAAGTGACAACTTACTGACCATGAAGGTCATTTAAAGTATGCAAATGACAACATACAACTTATACCCCATTAAAACAATCATAGGGAAAACATATAAATTATGCAAAGCATAATACCAATTAAGATAATGAACAGTAGTATTAAAAGCTTTCCGTACTTCAAATTACAATTGGATCACAATTATACCTAATACAAAAACATCCTTAATACAGTCAGAACAAACATTGAGATTACAGGATGAATTATCTTCCAACTGAAACATACGTGTATAAATATATGCTACAAGTCATGCAAGGAGCTATCTCATCTATCAACAATTTGAACCTTTCTCAAGATGAAGGAAATACTGAGAGCAAATTCTTCTATCTAAAAGCCTTAAAAAAGAGTTTTTTATCTAGTGGGGAGGAAACACTACCTCAGAATCATCAATTCTAAACCATGATCCTTGAAGATCTTTAACATATGATACGTAATGCCCGGAAAAGGATGCATTTAAGGTATCCAAGTGCACGACAACCGCATACAACAAATAAAGGGGAGGGTTGTCAGCTGTCCCAGTTACAAATGGAATCATATCTAGCATGTCAGGGAAAGTGACACATTTATTGATCTTCCCATATTTTCCTGTCTGTTAATTAAAAAAGAACAAAAGTCGCAATCAGAAATCAGTCAGTTCTATCAAACACTTTGTACAAAGAAAAATTAAACAAAAAAAAAAAACGCAACAAAGATGTCATTTAATTCATTTGTGAATCAACTTAACAGGTTTTATGCTAGCTGCACATGGTAGTAACAGAACTGTGGAAATTCCTATACAATAATAATGAGATTTTGGAATATAACATAAATCTATAAAATACTTAGTACATGAAAAACAAGGAAAAAAACTAAATGAAAGTAATAGAAACATGAATAAGATGATTTGCCAAGTGTCATTTTTTTGCTATGGCTCTGTTAATCTCAGTTGGAACTAAAAATTAATGATTAGCATGATCTCACAAACGAACCTATGGGAATTTTTAAAAAAACAATGTTCTAATTTGAAATCTAAACTGGTAAATTTTCTTTTAAATAGGAACAAGGTCAAAAGTATTTATAGCCTAAAACTCGACAAGCCTATGTAGGTCTCAATCAAAGTGCATGCATAGAACCATTGAGGCCTCCATTCTTTTTTTCCTTTTCTCATGTACTGTTTTGTTCTTTTGGGCTGTGCATGGGATGGTGACATGGAAACCTAAACAAATGCTGACAGCAAAGAGGAACTAGATCTAAGGATAACTTGAGTTTGACAACTGAAGTTTTTTAAACATTTGAAAGCATCACACATAAAAACACAACATATATCATGTGGAACAGCAAAAAACAACTATTATCAGTTCAATCGAAGAACAAATCAATACCTGAAATCGCTTCAAAACTATTGTTAAGATGTTTGGCACTTCATGTAAACTCAGCTGTTTTCTGGCTTTAACATATGTCAGACACCTTGATTGGAGAAGGCAAAAGTTAGTGAAGATAACAACAATGATTAATGCACTAGGAGTAAACATGAATCTAGAACCAACCTTCCACATCTATACATGTTCTCTCCATCTAAATCCTCTGGAGCAGTAAATTGTGTGAGAGCATCTTCTAATGACTCAACCCATCCATGTATTTCCAGTGTAAGATCCATAATGCTCTCATACCGTTCAGACTCGATGTGGCATTTGAGGCACTTAACCTTGTTTCATTAGAAAATGAGTTAACAATGAGTATTGTTCATAATTTAAGTAATTTAATTTAAACAACTCAAATATATGATATTCACCTTTGATCTGAGACGGCCACCAAAAAGCTGTTGGATTAGTGTGGTCTCCTGCAATCTTGGGTTGACTTCCCTCTCACCGCCAAGTCCTTCAAGGCAAGTAGATTGCATAGACATAACCAGAAGCCTGATTGTTAACATCCATAATGACAAAAAAACTTCATCAGAAAAATAAGAAAAGATCTGTTGATATAAAAAGAGAAAGCTAAGTAGACCATGAGTATCAAAGTGCCTTGATTATTTCATGTTATCAATCAATCTAATATATGAATTCCTAGCAGTTCAACACAAATGAGTGGAGATAGGCGGACATCGAGTGGATTGACACTACATCGGAGGGTGGCATTCTGGCGGTCCTTTTGTAATGGCAGCAGACGCCTACATCCCTGTGTCTATAGATCTAGGAGACAGAAGTCCCTTCCCTTGGCATACATCTGGGCCATCTGCTTACCATGGAATGACACTGTCTTCCGCAGGGGGTGCACTTATGTTGAGAATATCATCCACCATGCGAAGGCGATATTCGATGAATGGAGAAGCTATCTTTAGTGTAGAATTATGTGGTGCTGTCCTTTTGGTTTCATGATCTAAAACTACAATGTTTCTGCTGGCCTTTTCTACCAAACTTGTTGTAATCCCTCCAAATATTAGTGGAATCCTTGGATGACTACCATCTAGCAAATTGACCTTTCTCATTACAAAAAACAATTTTCCGTCACATTTTCTATTCATTTGATTTCCTCCTCTGGTGTGACTCTCTGGCAACATACATGGCCATGTTTCCCTTATTTCTCACCAAAGTAATAAGCTTGTCTTTCGTTGGAGAAGAAACAGTATTTCCTTTTTCATTTTCCAATATTATTGTTGTAGGGATTTAGTTGTCGACTGCCATCTCTGGTGTCTGGTGCCAAAGAGCAATTGTTGTCCCATTTTCCTTTCTCAATACATGCTGTTATGAATTTTAAACACCCATTCGTATCAGGAATTGCCGCAAGTCGTATTAGCAAGTTCTGGTGACCTAAGCTTTTTAAAAACGTTATACCATTGTGTTTGAAAATAAAAGTGTCATGCTAAAAGGTCTCAGGTTCCATGCATCATTTCTGGTACACATGATGTGCTAACACATCTGACTAAATATAATCAGAGATATTACATCATGAATCAGGAGCACCATAATGTATCTGGCTTGCATAAACACAAGGCTGGAACTAGCAAGCACGATTAATATGATGTTATCTACCCTTCGAAAAAATGATGTGAACTGAGGTAATGTCCAAATACCATGTTTCACAGAATAGTGAGCGTTATTTCCTTTTAGCTGAACCAACTCACAGTGTTTTTTTTTTACTTTTTTTAGGAGAAAAAGAATGACCACAATGTGTTTATATATATGTGTATATATATATATATATATATATATATATATATATATATATATATGAAATGAAGATCATGTACAAGAGTGGGCTCTGAAGGGGAGAGTGGCAAAAAAGGTATTAAGATATAAATAACCTCATTTTATTTACTCTACCTCAGAAATTCATGTGCATCTTCTTGATTCCCACCTCCCATACGACATCCAATGTTCCTCATATTTGAAAGGATGCTACTAGGAGACAGTGGGCCTCTACCTTCCCGCAACATTGAAACATGCTGTTCAAGTTCACACATGAGGCACCAATCTTTTGCAAAACCTGATAATAATTTGGCAGAAAAACAAGGAAACACCATCATAATGTGTTAAGAATCTAAAAGGTTACTAGAGAAGAAACATGAAATTCAATAGTTACAGGTTTTCGAGTGCAATTTCCGAAGCAAATAGACCATCAGAGGTTTTGTGCAAGCCAGACATTGCAGAACGGCATTTGCATAGCAGCTGCACCAATGGAAAAGCTATGATAACCATCTTTATTTTTTGAGGAGAATGATAAGCATATTAATATCTTAAAGAACTGTAGGAAGGCCCTGTTGAGGCCATTTGTTGCATCAGCAATATGGGTAGACTACATACATCAAGAGCAATTAATTACTGGATAATTCAAAGAAAATGAAGCTTAGTCATGTCCACTTATGTCCAGTTTTCCATTCTCTTATCACATAATACAATCATCTTGCAATAGTAGAAACAACCAAAACTCAGAAAAGGGCAATTATTTGACATACCTATTTCCACAATTAATAAGTCCTCTAGGAGATATTACTGAGGTTTCCCAGTGGAAAAGTTCCACGAGATCTTTATAAGGAAACAACATCTTACACATCTGAAAATGCAGAAACCGAAATGTCAAAGTTTCTAATCTTCACTTCTAACGCAACAAAATGCATGATTGAACCTCTAATAATCTCTTCAATAGTAATCATACCTTATTTTTCTTGTTATTGTTATTTAAGGCAACCAGATTCCGCTTCAGAATTTTTGAAATTTTCCTTGATCCTGCCATCTTCCCTTCAATGTTTGGGTTTGCTTTACAGTATTGCCCATAGAAGTTTGTAGATACATTATTTTCTGCTACTCCTGCTATAATCATAAGAGAATAAGGACAAAGGAATAGTAGACCAGCGAACGAGAACCAAAAGATATCGCGTGCATTGAGAATTAAGTTTACCAATCTTACTAGATCCATTTTCCTTTTGAACATGTTTTTCTACTTTGAGGAAGGGGTATTCTCGTGAAACATTCTCAGTCAACTTTTGTGGTAAAGCAGCATCATGCCCCAGAGTATATGGAGGTTTTTTATATGCTGTAGTTCCTTTGGTGGAGTTGCTAACATCTAAAGTTTCATTGCCGAAAGATAATCCAGCCCCATGCAGCTCAACAGATGTGGTATAAACATCACTTTCACGCTCAATAATCACATGCTTGTCTACATCACAGAGTGTTGATTCTGAGACGCTTTGTTTTATGCCATTGCCTTCCCCTTTTAATTTAAGGGATTGGGATGTTGCATTGTTCGCATAAGGTTGACAGTTTGTATCCTGATTTCTGTGAATTTCAGAAGACATGAAGTTTCCAGATTCTGACTGAAATAATGAGAATAAAGCACTGCCTTAGATAAGAGAAAACAAATTAGAATTATTAAAAAACAGTGGAACAACAGGGAGTAATATTAACCTTATGTCCTAATGGATCATCATTTCGTGAAATGTCATATAGCCTAATATCAACACCAGGGCTATTATTTTTATCCAATGCCCTAGCAGTATTATCATCAGGTCTAACTTTAACACTTCTTAATTTATTATTAACCCTCTTAACCGGTGGTTTCCCTCCAGCCTCTGAGTCATGGCATGTATCAGTCGATGTCAGCAAAGGGTCATCTTGTAGCTCTTCAGGAAGATTTCTATGGACGGAATTATCCATGCAATTTATACTTGAGGGGGATCTTGAGCTATCTTGCAACGACCTTGCAGAAGCTGCTTCCACAGAAGTTGACCAAGCAGAAACATTGAAGGAATTATCTTGCCAGTCACGGCACTCTTCCTTGTGTTGTTGTCTCCAGTGTATTATTTGACACTTTCCAGAACTGCAAATATGTAGGAACTTTCCATCAAAACAAAATCTTATGGTAAAACATAAAAACTCTGATTTGGTCAATACTTGCATAAGACATGCATCCATGTCAAATTTGTATATATGGATAAGTACCCAACAAAAGCAATTGATATCAATTAAATGTTTCTAAGGGATAATGCACATAATGCTGTACACAATGCAGAAAAGAAAAACCTCAGGCAAAATAATGTCTTGTGCATGTGCCATAAACCAACCACTAGTCTGCAATCTGCATCCAATGGGATGTTTAAGACATGATACAACTTCTTGAGGGAGACTTGGCACAACTATTGCACATTATATTTCTGAAAAATACTATTGCAGTCTTTATTCTGGAATTCTATTTCTGAAAATAAGATCCCTTGGGGTATAAGATTTAAAGCATATCAAGTACGGGGAAGATCTTTTCTCTCAGATATTCTAGAAAATCCATGGCGGCAGCCTCTCCTTGGAATCATGTTTTCAACTCTCAGAGTAGCATTTCCTTTTTGGAAATCAGTTCCTGAAATCGTTCCACATTTCTGGCCAGTGGTTGGGTCTAGAAATAAGTTTATTTCTGGTTCCACAATTAGCATGGTGAAGGGTCCTTTTTTCAGGAGAAAAAGTATGACCACTAGAGTTGTGGTTATCATCCCCACACACACACACACACATATATATATATATATATATGTAAAATGAGGATCGTGTACAAGTATGTGCTCTCGCGAAGAGAGCGACCACAACAACAGAGATGTACGGTATCCATCCAAAGGTGTGGACAAAATAGATGTGGTGTACATTACTCTCAAACTGACATCACCCCCAACCAAAAAAAAAAACGGTAACAGTAAAACCAAATAGATCGGGAACCGGCCACGAAGGTCTCCAGCATCATCCGCCAACTCTGACATTGTCCAAAAGAGTCTCCAGTGCAGGTGCGAGGTTACCCATGGTGCTGTTCAACTGCCAAACCTCACATGATACTTTGCCGCTACTCAAAAAACCCAAGAGTGATGTCCTCCGCCGCCTCGCCGCACATGACGCATATCGTGTCAAACAAAGATGCCCATCATGCCCCATATACTCCGGTGAGAAACATGTTGATCCCCGAGGTGACCTGTCCTCCGGTCCCATTATCCACCCTAGCCATCGGACAGAGCCCAGCTGGAAAGGTCTCGCACCCCCAATCCATGGCAGTGAGATTCCTGCATTTGTTTGCATTGGCTCAGGGAAAGAATGACAGACTTAAGGACGTCTGGGTGGATCCAGCAGGTTCATGACAGGGATGTGAGCCCTGACTTTCTATGCCCAGATTGAAGATTGCAGGAGCTGATGTACATTTTGAGTTGATCAGCCTTCATCAGCTGAACAACTCCAGGCAAGATGGATGGACATGGAAAGATGATAGCTTCAGGATCAAACAGGTACATAAACTGCTAAAGGGAATTAGACAGCAGGTGCTGATGAAGATCTCCACTGGGACTGCTGTATCATTTGGAAATTCAAGGTGCCCGGTAAGATTAGAATCTTCATATGGCCATTGAGCCACAAGAGATTAATGACAAAGAAATATCGTTCACAATGGATACAAAATGAACCAGTGGCTTCCTTCAAAAAAAGTGAACCGGTGACATGCAGATGCATCTATGCAACAGTGATGAGGACATGGAGCATTTGTATTTCAGTTGCGATTTAGCAGAAGTATGGAATTGGTCACATTCAAACTGGGTCTGCTGCACATCGGAGCAGACTTTCTAGATATTATAGATCATAGAAGGAAAGAGCCAGAATCACTGTGATCCTCTGGTAAATCTGGATTCAGACCAATCATACACTCTTCCATGACATTCACAGTTATGCGGAAAACATTTTTGGATAATGTTGGTGCTTTATTCAAGGAATGATCCCCCAAGGACTAGTTTTATATATCTTTCTTTTGGTTGTTTTCCTCCTGGAATCATGTAACATAGTTACCTCTCCTTGGTTCATGGTCATTTAAGTTTTATCAACGAAATCCTGGATCCACTTTCTAGAAAAAAAAACAGCTGATGGCATTGAAAGTGTGGTTGGAGTCATTAAAAGTTGAAGACCCTTAGCAATTATTATGTTTCAACTATCTGAACAAACGCAAAGCATCAGAATAAGGACACACTGAAGATTCATTGCAATTACTAGAAACAAATATATAAATTTCGACAATGTACTTATTGTCCTCATAGAGAACACAAACTATTATGGCACATTGTATTTTAGTTGATACGTACTATTATACCATTTTGATTTGCTGTCTTTAAACTTCCGGACAAACTAGCACCTAACCTACACTAGCACTACAAATTAAAAGATCAGCACATTATTTGGAGTTACAAAAGTGGAAGAAGAAGCATCTGAGCTGATAATTCAAGCCCAAAAAAATGAGACAAATCATTAGGATCTGAAATGCACATACCAATATCTAACAGACTTGCATCTGGAGCACCGTGTCGTAGCAGGGGCAAAGCACCTCGCACACTCATGAAACCCAGCTCTTATGGGAGAAGTTATTGGGACAACATCAACAGATGCCATTGTTTGAACTCTGCAAGCTTCTTCAGCAGCAATCTGAGCAAGCACATTTATCCTTGCCTTCCTTTTCGCGGCATCATTCCATATTCCGAGGAGAAAATAAGTAACCAAAGGAAGGATAATCAAAACCAGTATGAGGGCAGGTAGATCAGCTTCCCTTGGCTGGAGCATATCCCCACCAGCATACTCATGTCCAATTTTCCTTGATTCTACTCACATGGAGCTGTACTACGATTCATAACCTCGTGTGCCATCTTTTATTTCAGAAAGCCTTTGCAACCCTGTGCAGGAACATAATTAGATATCTTTCTTACTGAGAAGAACAAGATGCACATGAAGAAAAAGCATTATAAATGTTCACAAGGTAAACAATACAACTCAAATGTACAGAATTTTCAATCTCCTTCCAAATGACAACCCCAAGAATGTAATAAGATGCAATTCCTTTTTTAGATTGAGATGGTGATCAGATTCCAGCAGCCATAAAGAAACAAGAGATAAGAATATATCTGCTAGTTTACCTTACAAATTTAATGAAGAAAGCTAGCTCCAATAAGGAATGCCTGCGGAAACTGACAAACAAGAACACTAAGAAAACATATTGAGTCTTAAAAACAAAGTGGAGTAAGGTGCAAGAAATAGGTCTTACGGGTCTTTGCTAGTGAACAACATATAAATACCAGCAGCAGCTTGTCACTTCAATATTCCGAAGATCAGTGTCTTTCCTATGCCTTACCTTTGCAAAGATTCTCAGGAAAAAAGATTGAAGAAACATCCAAAATTCAATCTTTCTTATTCAAGAGATGACACCTGAATATAGTGTGTTCCGAAGGGAAGATTAGAGCAACATCATTTTTTTTAGAGCAGCAACATCAAAATTTGAGGTTAAAACACAGGTATCTGGAGCATGGAGCTCAGAGAAATAGTCATGAAACAGTTTGTGAAGCTCGCTATTGTCACAAAGTTCACTGATGAACCTCTCACAGATACATGAGGAAGCAGATTCCAATCGAACATAAAAAAATATGAAATTTCTTGGACAAAGGCATTTGAGAAAGAAGAAAACAATGTCCTTAATCGCTGCAAAAAATTGTGTCCCGGAAGCAAAAGAGGAGTAGATTTAGGAAAACCCATATAATACCAGGATCCCTATTGACAATCTCCGGCCGAAGAGAATCTAATCCAAGAACTGTTCCTGACAGGACCACATGTAATCCAGTGCATTTTTTTCCATAGGTCACAAAGACTACTACTCCTAACATCTCCATTTTCTATAATTTCTCCAGATATAAATCACACAAAATTCGGGATTCGCAATTATTCTAAATCCAGAGGCTCAGGAAAAAAATCCTCCTTCAACCAAAATCCAGCAAATGGGCATTAGAAATAGGAATAAAATCCCTTAAAACGGATCTACTTATTGGAGTTATTCATTTATACATGCACAACAGGAAAAAAAAGACATTACTCTTCAGCCAAGAACTCTAGTAGGTGAAACCAAAGCTACTAGAAGGAGAAAGGAATCAGTTTTGGTTCTTACCTCAAAGAAAGGAGCAATCTTAATCTTCCTAGCCTCGCACCCTCCCATGGATTCACCACGAAATCCCTCTACCTGATGCTTCTTAAAGGAGGGGACTTTTGCTCCAAGCTGTTCTCCTGCGCCTCACACTGGCTTCAGTGGTACTGCTCCTCTTCACACAGTTCACAGTTCCAAACCCGAGAGAGAGAGAGAGGAGGGAGAGAGAGATGACAACAATAAAACCTCCTTTCTCTGTCCTGTGCCCTGTTTTCTGCTGTCCAAATAATAACAAAAGATATAAAGTAAAAGTATTAATGAGGGGACATCCGCAAACGCACAACCTTCCAACCTCTCGAAAACTTTTACAATCTATTTACCTTCTGTGCCCCTGTACTGAATCTCCCAACCATGGAAAAGATCATGCTGAACAAAGGAAGAAATAATTGATCAAAATTAATTTTTTTTGTCAAAAATGAGGAAAAGTTATTTTGGAAACCAAAATTATGGCGGATGCGCTGCATGTTGAGATAAATCGACAAATCCAAAAATTAATAATCCACATAAAAAATCAAAAGGTAAAATCTTAATTCAGAAGTCTCACTTGCTTTATTTTTGGTTTTTGTTCTCTACTCCTCTTCTATCTCGAGACATTTGATATTAAACTCACGGAGAGAAAAGATTTTCTTTTGTTATTTAACTTCCAAAACATTATTACATATCGCCAAAAAAAATATACAGCTCAATTTTGAACCAGGTTCATCCATTTATTGTAAAGATGAAATTTTACATATATAATCATGGGAAAAATTATTCTTTTACAACTTGCAGATGTAAAAAAAGGTTATCTAATGCGAATTCTTATCTGATAGCAATTATATATAAAAAAAGGGGGGAAACAGTTGAATTAGTGATGTGGATTGCTGTTTTGTTCTGCTGCTCCAACATGCAGAAATGGCCGTCGGGTATAATGTCACATGATGGATGATGATGATGCAATGATCAACTTCGACTTAAGAAGTGTAGACTAAATAAATACTTAAAAGTAAAAATAAAATAAAATGGAATCGTGATGGGTCTTCCATCTAATATCTTATCGGCGAATGGGAGAGCGCCACGTGGATATGACCAATGGCTGCGCTTCGTATGGCGGTTACTTGCTGCGCATGGCCACGACGATGTCAAATCGAAAAAGGTTAAATGGAAGGAGTAGAAAAATAATTCTGACCGAATCTTTTAGTAATTATTGTGATAAATGAAAAAGATACAATCTTTTCACTAATTATTATGATAAATTTAATTGTTTGGAATTGGAATGTAGCGGCTAAAGTCTTGTGCGATACTATTTCTTAAATAATGTTTTGATTCAACGAAGTGTACGTGCTTTCTATCTTCTTAGATTTTCTTATTTGAGCGTGACGTGTGCGTAGGTAGTATTAAACTAGATGGTAGTGGTAATTAAACTTTTAAGTTAAATTGACCGTTGAAAGCTAAATATGACTTTGCGTTTATATATCGCCGTAGACGATTATAAAAAGAGATCCATATAACAAAATAACGTACGTCAAAACTACGTTTAAAATAATAATTTTCACTCGTACTTGGCATATTTTTATATAAAACTATGTTTTATTTTTCAATTCGATCCAATGTCATACCGTGAGCAGTATAAAATACTAGTGAAAAATGTGTCACTCGTGCATTTAGTTTTACAAAGACATGAAAGATATGGGCACAAAATTAAATTTCAAAAAGAATCTGTGGTTGACCATGGAGGATAAGATTACAACCCTAGGTAAATTCAATGTAGTAAATGACAAATTAATCTCAAATTTTAATTCGCATCGTTTGAGTTTATATCCCTTTTATGTTTTTAAATTGAGAAGTCGTGGACTTTGGTCGTTGATCAATTGTTTAACGTACCAATAAGATTGATAATTGTTATATCTAAAGCCAGGAGATTGCGAGTTTAAGCATATATAAAGTGACAATCATTCACGTCGCTCTATTAAATATGTTCTTTGTGCAGGGGTATTCGAGAACTGACATCATGAATTTATCTGAAGATGTCTCCGTGCATTTTTCTTTTCTAATTTACATCACTTTTATCTATTATGCCTTTCATAGTATTATTACAAATTAAATATACATGTATATACATACATATATAGAGACAGATCATGCAACGAAGATCAGCGCGTCTTCTAACTCTGCTGCAAAGAACCTTATGTGTACTTCCTCTACTACTGAAGAAGGTTGTCGATCATTCCGTCCTCTACACTTTGCTCCATCTTCCGGCGCCTCTTTGTGCTCCCTTCCTTCGCCACACTAGTCTACCTGCTCCGTTGCATCGCAACGCCGCATCCTTCATCTCTGCCCTTGATCGCATCCTCTATCTCGCCCAATTGATTTGTGATAACACGGGCGCCTGTCAGCTCTGGGACAGTAACGAGGGAATGTGGACTGATGATTGAACGGAGGAACATAGAATGTAACGTCCTCAAATCGACCCTCGTCACATGACGAATATTAACCTGGAGACGCTACAGACGTTATGACTTTGACTATTATGTTGATCATATCTTCATCAAGAATCGAGACACATCAGTGAAAGAAAAGAATAAAATAAAATAAAAGAAGATAATATAAAATTTGTGAAAGTCTAGAAAAATGGTACATCATCTATAAATATCATAAGTTCTATATCAAGAGTCTATAAATGCGGAAGGAAAAGAAAACTAATAAGCCGTGTGATTCATGTGCTTTCTTGTCACCAGAGCCTTATCGCAGCACACTTACTCCACCTCATCACCGATCTAGCCCTGTGAAAATCAAACACAGGGGAAGAGATCCTCCGTAAGCTTTACAGTCTAGTGAAAAATCATATAAGTATATAATGCATAACTCGAATAGAGAAATCAGAAATAAGTTTGAGTACTTAAGAAAATTAGAGCATGTGGGCATCATGAATCATAATAGAGAAACAAGAAAATATCATAAATCAATAGAATAAAATGATGCTTGGCAAACTTGAAATCATAGATGCTTAGCAGTAACTTGACTTGTATTAATCATGCTTTTTAATCTTGGTTCATACTTAGAAATTGGGATGACTTTAGGTGCATTTTAATTCTTGAGGTATGCCGAGCAAACGATACAGCCTTGTGCGGATCAATAGATGATCAAACCATGATCAAGGGAGCGACTCTTATTCTGAGATATTTGGTTTAGACTGACAACACATTATTCATCTTCTATCTTAACGTATTAACCACTTTAGAAATTTATTATTCTTTGTTCTTCATACAATGAGGACGATAAAATCAATAGGAAGTAAATCAGTAAAACTGATTCATGTTCAAATTATAAGGCAAACCGACAACGTTCAAATCAGGGTCAAGGGAAACTTATGAGTGGAATCAATGGCCGTTTTGTAGCTTGGCACGGCCGTGACAACATAGTGGCACGGCCGTGCCAATGTGAAAGGCACGATCGGATTCTACACAGGAGATGGCACGGGCATTCCATAAGAGGGCACGTCGTGACAGAGGGTGAGGGCGATCGACCGGTTCAAAAGAGTCGGTCAATCAATTTTATGCTTGGTCGTTCGACTGGGAATCTGGTCATGGAACGGACGTGCCAGAAGGATGGCATGACCATGTCAATTGAATGCTCGGTCGATCGGTGCCGACCGACCTTTTACTTAGCGTGGACAGGCGATGGCACGGGCATGCCCACAGTGTGGCACGGTCATGACGTCTGCAGCACGGGTGTGCTAGGAGAGGTGGCATGGCCGTGATGGCGGCGGATTCCAGACTGATTTCAACATAAAAATCGCTTGAATCATTAACAAAATCTCATCCTAGGCTAATTTCTGAATTCTAACAATCATCAAGACAAATCAAAGCAATAGCAATCAATTTTCCTACAAGCAATCAATCAAACAATTTTCAAATCAAGAGAAAACGGAGCAATCCAATTTACTTTTGTGGGACTTCTATAATCCTTTATTCACTTAACATGATTCGTTCATAATCAGAGAATATGATCTATCCAATTTATGCAAGGTGATTTCGGTTCACCCACCTCTATTCACAATTATTCCTTGCTTCGGTTCGATGGAAAGCTATTGGCCGAGTCCCATGTTCTCTCTCTGTTTTCTCTATCTTTGTTCGTCCTCCAATTGATCACTGCCTACAAAGTGATCCGGGTAGAACAAGGTTATGAGAAGGGTAATAATCTGAGAACACAGCAGGAGGAAAAGTCGGCTACCCTTGCTTCCTAGGGACGACCGAGGAAAATTCTACCTCTGCTCACGTACGAGGGGAGAACGAAGGAAAACAGGGAGAAGGGGTCGTGAGGTTGAAAGAAAGAGAGAGGTTTAAAGAAAAGTTTGTTGTATCTATTAGAACTCTTCCCTAATGTGATAAAAGTTTATCCCCCAGATAGTATGGATTCTATCCAATCTCTTGGGTTCTTAATTCGATTGGAATTTGGATTTTATCTCCTATGGTGTCTTGCCGAGCCTTTCTTCACATTTTGCTTTCTTTCTTTCTTTCTTTTTTATCTTCTTGTGTCGGTTGTTACATAGAACAATGGTTCTAGGGTGGGGCGGGAGTGGCGTCCTCGATGAGCACCTTGAGAGAGTAACCATGGTCGTGGAGGCGACTAAGATTGCATGTGAGTTCATTGGTGGCATCGACGATGACCTCCCTTGCATGGACGACATTGTCCCGAAGCTTGCCCGCTACGTGGGAGCCGAGGGATCATCGACATCGACTCCATAGGTAGGGAGGCATCGACCTGGTGTAGCTCGTGTGAGGAGGAAGATGCTCAAATCATCATTGTTGCACGATCGGACGGTCCATATCGTACCATTGCATAATGTGCCAATTTGTGCAGTCTCACACTAATATCTCATATTTTATATACATATATATGAGTGTGTATATATATATATATATATATATATATATATATATATATATATATATATATATATAGAGAGAGAGAGAGAGAGAGAGTTTAATAAGTAATATGCAATTAAAAGATGTACAATTAATATGCATCAAATGAATTATTTGAATTGTATGATGGTTATATGATTGAGATTAAAGCTAACAAACTAATATTAAAATAATAGAAGTTGGATCTCAATCACATAATCATTATGTTCTAACGATATATATATATATATATATATATATATATATATATATATATATTCACACCATCATGAAATAGAGCGATGAAAGATACATATTTTACAAGAATAAGTATAATACCCATATTTCATTATCGATCTGATGAATCCTCAAAAGTATATTATTAGTGGTTCAAAAGCTGCATCACTAACTAGTTCGTGTAATATAAACGTAAGACTCCCACAACGAATCCTATTCTCTTTCACCAATTTCAAACACTATAATTTTTAGTAATACTTTTATATCATGCTATGTGTATTTTTTAGTAAATATACATGATTTTGTGACCACGCATATAACATCTAAGATCTTTAAAGTTTGAAATCAGTACTATTATCTAGTTCGTCTTTCAATTCGAATTGAAGTTTAAAAATTAGTTAACCAAATAACACCAAATTAAACTACTGTGCTTAAAAGGATACATGAAGTCATTGACAGATCACTTGCACAGTACCACTACTTTTCCTGATACCTTTCTTGCACGATGAGTGGTGGCAAGTTCATAAATTAATATTCTCCACCCCACCATTTTAATTTTTTTTTATCTCGCGCAAACTTCCTCACATGAGACAAGTTTGAAACGTTATGCTCATTCGTGCCACTTTGTTCATGAAACTTTTGCCTTGTCCCCATGCAAGAGAGGTAGATGGACAGTCTCAAGAAAAAGGAACACATGCACTGCACATACAAGGTAAGATCTGATCGATAAGAGCTTTTACGACGTAACTTGTAAAGTGATGGCGTCCATAGATCTTGATGTGTGTCCTCCACCTGATCGCCATGGAGGAAGTTTGCAAGAGAAATTAATCATGATGTCTTTGATTGGAGGAAATGGAGTCCAAGGCTGGAAGGTTTTGATGCATTGACTCACTGCAGAATGCATGCAGTGTCCCCCACCACTGTCACAAGGATGGACCAGTGTCAATGGGTGGATACATACTTGAGCAAAGGTCCATATAATATTTTATGACATGAGATGAAAATATATGGAGTTGTCCGTGTGTGATCTATGGTGGACTTGTTCTTCTCCTTAGTCATTATACCCCTTGGAGGAGCAAGAGGTTAAGATCTTGGGAGAGGACCTACACCCATGCAAGCATAAATAGTGTGGTAGAGATTGGACCCTGAAATAGATGTACCCGGACTCAAATATATTAGTGGGAATTATCGTAAACCTTTTCTCGCGTAATCAGTAGCTCAACATTTGCTCGACTCGGTTAGAACTATAGGTTGACCCAAAGTCCTTTTTCCAATTTGGTAATTAAATGTACTTTGTTGCCTTAGTTATGAAAAAACATTGAATTAGATTATTTCTTCAAAAATAAAAAAAACTAAGGTTGTTCATAAGTTATTTCGCATTATGCAAAAATGTCTACATCATCAAATATGTTTTAAATGTGATTTTATAAAAAAACATTATTTCATGTCTAATGACCCAAAAGCATGGAGCACAAAAAAAAAATACATGTTATCCTATTATTTTATACTCGGCCTTCATTTAGAATAGGGAAAAAAATGGCACTACTGTTTCTATTTCAAAATACACTATTGTCATTTTTAAAAATGCTGAACATTTTTATTTTGAAATGATAATAGTGACGCTCAAAAACTAATATTGGATTTTGGGAGAAATAGGAAAAAATGCTGGATTGACAAAGCCCATTCTTTTGTTGTTTGTAATTAACCCGTTCCATTTTTTTATGACATAGATTCTGATTTTTATGTTAAAATCTATATCCCCGTGAAATATATACCTGATTCCGAGTTTATTTTTTTGTTAAGCTTTGTCTGGTTCATGATGAAAAGACAAAGGGAAGGATTTTAAGTATCAGAGGCCAGCAACTTTTTGTAAAATGATTGTCCAGGCCTTCCAACTTTTTAAGGGGTCATTTGGCGCATTATCTATTTAATTAATTAATAATTTAAATATTTATTTACATAGATTATTATTATTTAAATTATTGATAATATTATATTATAGTGTTTGATAAGTACTGATAATATAAATAATAGTTAAAATGAATAGTGATAAAATTATCAAAATACTCCTAAAAATTATGGTAGATTTTAATAATATGTTATTATAAATAAACAACGAAAAAATAGAAAAGTGAATATATATAAAAAAGTTTAGACAAAATCAAGAGTTTATTGTAAAATATTCCAAATAATAAAACAGATAAAGTTAAATAATATTTATTTATTAATAAAATATTTAAAATAAAAAATTAATTGAATGGATATTTTAGTCAAAATGCATTCCTTCGTAATCTGGAAAGACACCTCCACTGCCCGCTATCTAGATGGCCCTAACAATTTAAAATAAAATAACCGACAATCTCTTTAAATTACCCCATATCAAGCGGGTCTTAAATATTTTAGTAATTCATCTAAATATGATAATGTGGCAATACCATGTAATCACACATCATCAAAATAATCACTGATCATATTAAAAATAATTTTTATCCTAACAAAATAAAATTATAAAAACTGCATGATATTTTTATTCTTTAATGTAACTTAATAATTAGGCGTCAAATTGTTCTTTAGTTAGAATTATTAATTATGGCATTATCACAACACTAAAATGATGTATATATATATGGTAAAAGCATGATTTCAACCGTCTAATCTGAAGGCTGAGATGAAGGTGCGCTAGATTTTGCATATATCTCGCAAGATTTTCCTCCCTTTCTCTCCCTTATGTGTCTTTCTCTCTCTCCCTCCCCTTTCTTCCTCTCTCGAACTAGGGCGCCCTCGTCGGCAACTCAGGCGGTCGGGCAATCCAGACAAGGACTTCAACAACTTTCTGCCTCTCTCGATCTCCCCATCTCTCTCCCTCCCTCCCTCTCTCTCTCTCCCTCATCCTCCTTCCCTCTCTCGATCTCTCTCTCCCCTCCTCCGTCGGCTCTGGCAGGACTATTTCCGCCAATCGGACTTAAAAGTATTAACATTTTGACTAATTCAATATTCAAACTATAAATTATGATCAAATTTATACATGAATTACACTCGGTATATATCAAATAGATTAATCTAAAAAGTAGCTTTAAAAAAATCGAATAACCTCTGCGACCCTTTAAACAATATGAAATAGTAGTTGGCCCATTGCGTATGAACTGTTAAGTTTCTCATTTAAATTGTCATTGGCCTTTTTTGTTTTCTAACTCAAATTTTATAATTATTTTTTCTGACTAAAAGTTATTGTCCGTGATTTTATTCCGAAACTTGCTTATATCTAAGGGTGTGTTCACTGCATTGTCATTTAACATTACCTAACAATGTAGATTGCCTCTCAGAAAGATTATCACTTGTTAAATTATCAATAATATACATTATCTTATTTAGTATGCGTAAGTAATCTATCTGGCAATCCATATTAGTTATTTATAAGAAAATAAAGATTTATGAGTTAATATTCAACTTTTACCAATATACCTCTAATCAAAAGAATTATGTTTAGATATATAAATTATTTCTAATTTCGTAAACTTAAATCACAAATATATATTCTCACCCATAAAATTAAATTTATAAAATAACTAATATATTTTTGAAATATGATAATAATATATTCATAATAATTAACTAATGTTTATTTGATTAATTTTATAATTTATTTAATTATATTATAATTTATTCAATGTGTTTTATAATTTATTTAAATAAAACTGTAAAGGACAAATGTGGAAAGTGAAATTGAAAAGATTGTAACTCAGGTGGTAATGTGAATTGCCTCCCCTCCCATAAGCAATCTGCATTGCCACTTCATAGACAATGTGAATTGTTTGAACAATGCAGATTACCCATTACCTGTCACAAAGTGAACAAGGTAATGTGGTGGACGCATGTAATTTAATATAACATTACCTGGTAATCTACAAAGATTACCTCTAAAAAAACGCCCCTAAGTTACTAAGAAATGTAAATTGCTATTCAATATTACCTAGCAATATAAATTGCCTCTCAGAAAGATTGCCACTTGTTAAATTGCCAGCAATATACATTACCTTGTTTAGTATGCATAAGAAATCTATTAGGTAATTCATATTAGTTATTTATAAGAAATATAGATTTATGAGTTAATATACAGTTTTTACTAATATACTCATAATCAAAAGAATTATGTTTAGATATATAAATTAATTTTAACTTCATAAAATTAAATCACAAATATATATTCTCATTCATAAAATTGAAATTTATAAAATAATTAATATATTTTTAAAATATGATAATAATATAGTCATAATAATTATAATATTTATTTGATTAATTTTATAATTTATTTAAATATTATTATAATTTATTCAATGTGTTTTATAATTTATTTAAATAAAACTGTAAAGGACAAATGTGAAAAGTAAAATTTAAAAAATTACAACTCATGTGGTAACGTGGATTGCTTACCCTCCCACAGATAATTTGTATTGTCACTTCATAGGCAATGTTGATTGTCTGAGCAATGTAGATTACCCATTACATATCACAAGTGAACAAAGTAATGTGATGAACCAAGTAATGTTGGCATAATTTTTAAGTCAATGGAACTTCAATTGAGATAGCGGTGTTCGGTGAACCAAATGACTCCACCAGATAAAATGGACAACAAATTTAATCATTAATTTTTTTGATACTCATTCCGTAAAATGAACGACAATAGAATCTTCTACTAATATATTTGGTCCAAGAGGTTGATATCGTTGTTTCTTGTTGACGATACGTTGTGTCATGGCCGTAAAAGCATTGACTTTTTTTTTACTATGGGTCATCTACCTTTTGTAGAGTTAAACTATTTCGGAATATCTGCTAAACAAAATCGCTAGCACCCCAAAGAATTCACAGAACTGAATCCTAACAGATGACCCATAGATTTTTTTACTATGGGTCATCTACCTTTTGTTGTATTGATAACCATTGTAATATAGGAATAGTGTTACATAACATCTTGGATATGTTTTTATGAAGATAATAACTACATGATGTTACAATAGATTTTTAGAGTTAAACCATTTCGGAATATCTGCTAAACAAAATCGCTAGCACCCCAAAGAATTCACAGAACTGAATCCTAACAGAGTAGCTGTTGAAATAGAATCGCTAACATGCCACTGCAAGCTAGGGAAGGCGTGGGTACAATCGTAATTTGCCATGTAAAAACCTGAAATCAGTCCGAGAGCTTTCATCATAATGTCAGGGATGTTGTCTTTGGAGGAAATGAAGCGTACGAAGAGTGGTGATGCGCAACCTCATCACAAACAAAATGACCACTTCAATGTGTTTTGTGAGAGCAAGAAACACAATATCTGCAGTAAAATATGTGTCACCACAAATGTTGTAACACCAGAGAAATTGGGTAGAGACAGTGGGGAGATGTAGTCTATGCAATAAGGAACGAAGCGAAATTAACTCAACCATGGTGTCTTTTAGAACTTTATATTCAAACTCAGTGGAGGCCCGTGACATCATGCATTGCTTCCTCGCAAACCAAGAGACAAGATTATTACCGAGGTAGATAGTGAACTCGTCAATATATTTGTGATCTATCTAGCCTCCAGCCCAATCAACATTAGAGAAAGTATGTAGCGTGTCCAAAAAAATGAGATATGCGAAGTTCTTGACTAACAATGTAGTTGAGGTAGCGTAAGATTTACTTTACAAGCTGCCAATGAGCTTCAGATGGACCTTGCATGAACCGGCACATATGATTCACAGCAAAGGCTAGGTCGGACATGTGAAGAGTACGTACTATAGAGAGCCAACAACATGGCAGAATAAGTGTTGGTCTGAGCACAATGTACATAGTTGCTATGGGAGATTGAACATGCTTGGAAGTATGCATATGTGTTCGTCCTAAGATATCTATAATGTACTTCCTGTGGGAGATCAAAACCAAGTCTGCATTATGGTGAAGAAATTCTATGCCAAGGAAATAAGAGAGATATCCAATATCACGAGCTGCAAAAGTCGCACTAAGATGATGGAGAAGAGAGCAAGGTTGTTAAAATCACGATTTGATACTTAAAATCATCCAATTTTAGGATTCTAGATAAAAAAATGAGTTAAATCGGTCTTAACTCGCAATTAAAGGTAAAATTGGATTTCAATACGTATTGACTCGTTAGAATAGGACAAATACGTTCAATCGGACTCCTCAACTACAAAATTGGCGAGTTTAGGACAAATGTGTTAGTGTGGTGTTTTGGGCCTGTGACTTTCCTAGTCTTCGAATGGTCACAATTTCAACCCTCATATATAGATTTTTATTTCGTTTTCTTATGTTTATTGTTTGATTTTATAAGCATATTATTATTTAAAATATATAACATAATAAATTAAAAAATCATAGAAAAATGCTAGTTTTAATAATGTGACATTATAGTAAGTGATATATTAATATTTATCCCTAAAATGCTTTTTTTACTATTTCATTCTTTAAATCGTGATGCTTATTGAATAAATATATTATAATATAGAATTGTGTCACAATCATTAGTTAATGAGTGAGGATAATAAAATAAATAGTAGTTAAAACATTAAAAATTGTGAAGGTTCCACTCCAAAAATATTTAATAAAAATTATACTACATATATCTAATATACTCTACAACCTCATAATCTTAAAATGTGTTAAAAATGAAACTTTTGTGAGTTTAGTAATTTTAAATTTCAACTCATGTTATTATGGTATTTTTAATATTTATATTTATATTTTATGTGATTTTAAATTTTATTATTAAATTAATATTATATCTAAACTCTACGTATTTACGTATCGAGTTTACGATACGATTCTACCACCTCAAAATGAGTTTAAGTAAAAATTCGAACTTAACAATCTTGGAAGAGAGTCCAAAATCTTAGATGAGGAACCTATCAAGATGAGGTCATCGACATAAACTAATACATATAAGAGAAAAACACCTTGAGAGTAAACAAAAAGAGACGCGTTAGCTCTAAATGCCTGAAAACCAAAATTAGTGAGAGCTTGAAGAAGATGCAAGTGGAGCCTGTTTGAGACCATAAAGAGACTTTTGTAAGAGACAAACATGATGCAAAAAATCTCATCAACAAATCCAGGAGGCTGCATCATATACACAGTCTCATGCAAGTCGCCATGAAGAAAAGCATTGCTAATGTCGAGCTGGCGTAGGGGCCAACCAGGTGACACAACAATGGCGAGGACCACATGTATAATTGTCGACTTAATCATTGGGCTGAAAGTTTCAAGGTAGTCTACAACAGCCTGTTGATTCAAGAAGACGAGCCTTGTGACATTCCACTGTACCATCAGGTTTTTATTTTATTTTGGAGAGCCACTTGCATCCGATCACAAGCATGGATGAATGTTGGAGGATGAGAATCCATATACTATTCGAGCACCATTCAGGATGGATGTTGGAAGCAGTAAAGGAAGTGGGAATAGATGATGTATTCTTAACAAGCTCTACATTATTGGCGCGATAGTTAACAGAGGTACGAGTTTGAAGTGTCATGCGTTTGGAAGGACGATGGTTATTGGGTGAAGAAGGCAGAATTGTGGAGGAGGTAGGAGGTAAGATCTAAGGAGGCCTTGGTGCAAGAAATACCATGTTGAGGGTATGCTAAGCCAGGGGGTAGTGCTCGGAGGGGAGATCGGATCGATGGTGTGGTGAAAAGAAATGATGACTCATAGAAAGAGACATGGCGAGCATGATAGATTTGATCGGTAGTGGGGTTGAGACAATGATATCAATGAAACCTAAATGGATAACCTAAAACCACACAACTGTAAAATGATAGGACAACTTGTGTCGGTTGTAGGGATATAGAAATGGAAAAAATAGTGCAACCGAATACTTTAAAGAAGTATAATTCTAGATTCCTTTTGTACAAAAGTTGGAATGGTGATTTATGACTAGTGAAAAAATAGGTTAGTCGATGTATTAAATATATGGAAATGTCACACGCAAAATGCCAATAACTCTATGGACAAAAGAGTGTGCAAGAAGGGCTAGACATGTTTCAAGAATATGATGGATCTTCCTCTCATCAACACCATTTTGCGCCGATGTGTGAGGACACAATATGCGATGGTTAATGTCGTAGTAAGAAAAATGTCCACCATAAGTTTGGAGTTAAAATAACTAACAAAGTTCTGAAAAGTGAAAAAAGCAGGAGGCTACATCAGATTTATTTTTCATAAGAAAAAACCATGTAAACCTAGTACAATCATCTAGAAACAAGATAAAATAACGATGACCATCAATAGAGGCAACATGTGCATGACCCACACATCACTATGAAAAAGTTGAATTATTTTAGAACATCAAGTGGAAGTAGAGGGTAGTGGTCCTTTAGAAGACTTTCCAATAATGCAAACATGGCAGGTAGAGGAAGAGAAGTCAACATCAATGTGATGGGCATGGAGCAGTTGGCGAATGACACGGAAATGAGGATGAACCAAACGAGCATACCACGATGAAGCAAAGGTATTGAGAAGAATAGTTGGTTGTGAGGATGGATGGACAAACTGATATATTCCGTGCTTAGTTCGTCCTTACAAAAGAACCTAATGCATGAGAGAGTCCTTAACAAGAAAATGATTAGAGTGGAACTCAAAAAAATAATTATTATGAGAAGAAAATTTATGAATGTGAGGTACATGTAGCACATTAGATAAGACAAGAGGTCGAAAGGTTGAAGGTAAGGTAATGGAGCTAACATTTGGGTGGGATGCGACTTATATCAGCCATTGTGAATGATTTTGTGGCATTGAGTGTTTGTATATTAGGAGTATCATGATGTGTGGCTCCAAAATTGGATCGAGAATTCGTGCCATGTAATTTTGTAATGCCAAGAAGCCAAGTTGAGAAGAGGGCCAAAGAGTTAATAGAGGCTGCATATGGTTGTGTGGCATAAGATGCCAAGTAGGCTTATGGGCGGTGAAAGGATGCCTAGGAGGGAGCTCCTGGTGGAAAAGTGAGAATTCCAAGTAAAGATGGTGCATATCCATTTGACGGGAGGTATCGATAATAACATTTTTAGGGGCTATGACCATAGACACCGCAAACAAGACAAGAATCTCGACTGTCTTGAGAGGGTCAACCACGACCCCCTCCATGAGGGCGACTGCAACCACGACCACTGAGGCATCAAAGGACGATGATCGAATGAGATTAGCTATAGGAGAGAAGGTGGCATTGTGGAGTAGTTTGTTGCAAGCAGATCTGATGACACAAGAGAATACTATGAAGTTCTGAGAAGGAAACAAGTGTAGCCCCAGCAGAAAGAGAGGAGACCTGAACGTAGGGCCAAGATTATTGAAATGATGGCATTGAATGCAATAGTAGAAAGGGGATGCCCAACAGAAGCAAGTTCGTCAACAATGAGCTTTGTGTTACGAAGATAAGTGGTGATGGAGGAATCTCCCGCAACTGCATTGTGAGTTAAAGAATCCTGATGTGCGAGGGTACACCAAATGTTTGTTGTAATGTGGTCCAGACCTCGAAAGTGCTAAAAAGTGAGACAACATAAGGGACTACTTCTTCATAAAGAGAAGCAATGAGCCAGCTACGTGGAGTTATAAACCCAGTCAGACAATGGGTTTGATTGTCTAGAGGCGGAGGACCCTTCAAACCGGAGCGTTACCTCTGAGCATGGCATAGTTCCTGTGATAAGACCTTCAATATCAAGACTTATGAGGAGGAGTTGAGTCTTCCATAACAAGTAGTTTGTTGGCGAGAGCTTCAGGGTAAGGTTGTGATGAACCTAAGAAAAGTTAGGCTAATATGTAGGAGGTCAAGGAGAAGCACAGTCTTGTTGAGTGGGGGTGGGGGAAGAAGAAGAGGATTGGATGGCTTCCATTGATAGAACAAGTCACAGGTGCAACTTTCATACCTTGTAAAAGAGATGGTCTTTTTGTATTATGGGTCATCTACCTCTTGTTGTATTGATAATCATTATATATATTACAAAATAGATTGCATATGTTGTTATGAAGATAATAACTACATGATGTTACAACAAATTTTTATAGCTAAATCATATCGAAATATCTACTGAACAGAATCACTAGCACGCCCAATTGATTCACAGAACTGAATCCTAACAAAATAGTTGTTAAAATAGAATCGCTAACAATGGTTACAATAAGAATTTGACATGTTGATATTGCAAATGATGTCTTGCAAGGGGACTTAGAACACCTTGCAAATGAAGAATTGAGACAATAAGAATATATACAATATTAACACCTTATAATAAGAATACAAACAATGACATTTACATTGCAAATGTTAATACAGACAATAATTCAGTTTCCATATGTATGCGTTCAACATGTTAATATTGCAAATTCAATTAAATGAAAGCAGCCATCAATAAGTA